>OY769903.1:921874-1076874 GCA_963669185.1 Dyspetes luteomarginatus
AGCACGACAGGAAGCCGATACGCCCATTCTCATTCTTCTTTATGGCGGCTTGGGCATTTCAAGCGGTCTTTGGATCTGGGGAAGAAGAGTTATACAAACTCTTGGACAAGATCTTGCTCGTATAACACCCACGACTGGATTTACCATCGAAGTAATTATTTGAAATTAATTACGCAATAGCAAAAATATTGAGATGAAAACGTTCAAATCATTTAAACGAGTATTATTATTATTATTCAAAACTTTGAAGATATTTAGTTGTTGCATCAAAGATTTATGGGAAAATTATGAATTTCATTAGTTATTGGAATTACAAAATCGAATCGAAGTAATTATTTCAAATCAATTGCACAATAGCAAAAATATTGAGATGAAAACGTTCAAATCATTTAAACGAGTAATATTCTTATTATTCAAAACTTTGAAGATATTTAGTTGTTGCGTCCAAGATTTATGGGAAAATTATGAATTTCATTACTTATTACAATTACAAAATCTCAAAAAAATAAATTCACTAATTTCATAAATGTCTCGATAAAAAAAATGTTAAAAAAAATTCTCTAAAATTAGATTTTATTCTGGCATATAAAAAAAAAATTATTCTCCAAAGAAGAATTTATAATTATCTGGATTCATAAATATTAGTAATTAGTGTCAAAAAATTTGGAATATTTGACGAGCATAAAAAAAAAAGGTCTTGATATAATTGCCAAGGGTAAAAAAAAACCATTCACGCCTATATATGACAATCTCGATTTTTTTGTCGTGTCGAAATTATGAAATATAAAAAAAAACCAATTTTTTCTCAATTAAATTCAAAAAAAATCTCAATAAAATTGCTCTTTTCTCAGGTAGGAGCTGCAGTCACAGTTTTATTGGCCAGCAAAGCTGGTTTGCCAGTATCAACGACGCATTGCAAAGTTGGCTCGGTCGTATGCGTCGGCTGGGCTTCACGAGGTGGCGAGGGCGTATCATGGAAATTATTTCGTAACATTGCATTTGCATGGCTGATAACGGTGCCAATAGCCGGCCTTTTATCCGCCGGTTGTATGGCAATAATGAGAGAATTTATCGGCGTAGATTAAGATAGATCGATAATTCGTTCTATTCTAATACATAAAATATGAAAAAAAAAACTACTAAAAGCGTTAATACCAGAGACTGATTGACGAACATATTCACAGTTGGGTCGCACTTGCAACAGTATTCGATAACGAGATAATTCATAGCGGCCTGAAAAATGAAGATAAGAAAAAAAAATAAAATGAAAGGAAAAAAAAATAATAATAAAAATATAGAAAACGAAGAAAAATAAAAAGGGCGGCGAGCGTGCGTTGATAATGGCAGCTATGTTCTCGATATAACTATTATTATCATTAAAAACAAAATAAATGGTTCACGGTGAGAGCTGGCTCTCCCTATTAAGAAAAAAAAAAAAAAAAAAACAAACAAAAAATTCGCCTGGTTTCCTGCTGTATTTTTATCCAAAGCTTCTCATTTCCGAGTGACCAGCGGCGAATAGGCATATTTTTCAATACTTCCGTTTACGTTTTTTGTTAAAAACAAAAAAAGGATTTTTTTTTTTTTCGACAAATCCAGAATTATCGCCGCTGCATTGATGAATTGAAAAACTACTCAGATTCATGTGACATGACATCTGATTACATTTAAGATTAATAAAAATAAAAAAAACAAATTTCTGATTTATATCGAAAAACTTTTTTTGTTTTTTTTTTTTGCCAGTTTTGAATAAAACTTTGTTCAGGATTAATCGCAAATGCAGCGAATGACAAAAACGGATGTTTTGACGGATGGACTTCTTTTGTCAACATTAAAAATTATATGATTTTTGCTAAGAAAAAAAAAAAACTTAGCTAAAATTATTCTCACATTGGTTTTTTTTTTTTTTTTTTCAAGCCATTTTTTTTTTTAGCTCAGTTGACACGCCTTGCGTTAAATCTTGATTTAATTTTGAATGCAACGAGTGACGGAAACGCATGTGTTGACAAAAAAGGCCCTTTGCTTGCCTCTGCCATTACGGCCAACGTTTAATTTATTTATTTTTTAATTCCCTGACAACGAGACCGACGAATCGCCCGATACGAAGGCAAAGACTGATATGTGTTATAATCGATGATAACCGAGCGATTTTCTATAAGTGCGATAGAAATTTTTATTTTGACGTCTCGTTGATTTTCACACATTTAATCGACGAAAATGGAAGGATTACCGCTTATACCGGGATTCTCATTTAGTGATCCTACGGTAAGCTCAAATAATTTTTTTTCAACCAGACGAGATCAATTCACCTTAAAAATATGAATTTTTTTATTTACTCATTTCCCTGACTCACTATTTTCTCTCTTCTCTTCCCTGACTCGTTTCTTGGTTCGTGCAAAGCTTAAAAAAAAAAGGCCCAGGATATACGAAGTGGAAATAATGTTAATTGCAATCTACAGATATAATTGCCATGTTAACCCTAGAAAAGTACATTTGCTAATTCTTACGCTGAGGGCTTATGCTGTCTGTATGATACCCGAGCGACTTCAAAAAGGTGCCATTCCGGCTATAATAGAGATTTTTGAGATCTTCAAACATAGAATTTTTCTTTCAAGTATTCTGAATACAATCGAGTTAAAGTGAATTTTGGAAAAAAAATTTGATGCTATTATTGTGACTTCTGGACGGTGAAAATTGATAAAAATTATTATGAGACATATAATTGATATTAAAAATTACTATCACAGTTTTATTAATTAAAAAACGAGGATTTTTTCGAACAAACATTTACAGCATTATAATTGAGTATGAAAGTAATCGAAAATTTATATCTGCTAAAAATAAATATTTTCATGAATCCTTGTGAAAAAATATTTTGTTAGATTTTTTTTTTTATGAGCAACGTGTGAGTAGTTTATTTAGTATGAGAATTGCAAGTTTCTACTATTTGATTTGTCTCGAATTAAATGAAGTTTTGTAGGAAATATTAAAAAAAAAAAATGCGAAAAAATTCGTGAAATAAAAATAATGCAGAAAATTGTAATGCAAAAATTTGAAAAAAAAAAATCTAATCTAATGAATTATCAATGAAAATTTATCAGGCTTATTTTTTAAATTTCATTTACAGATTTGTGATTTTAAACTGAAACAAAAATTTTCATACATCAATGGCCATCGAACAGTTCGAGATTCTTATTACGGAATTGGAAGACGTCCAATGGATATTGCTTCAAGCGCATACTCAGCTGGAGGAGATCCTGATCCTATTGAGTACGAAAAAAAAAAAATACATCAAGTGATTTCTTCTGATTGAAAATTCCAAATGGCACAATTATTGAAAAAAAAAAAAAGAAAAACGATCCTGTGACTGAAATTTTTTAATAAATTTTCAGATACGATCCTTCACTGACCTACGGAAGAGTTCGTGAATACGGTTACAGCCAGGTCATCCCGAATTATGCCCTTTTTGCTCAGAAATGCCTAAATTTCAAGGCTTTTTTTCGTCAGGGTGTTTTCAATTCACCAGATGAGCATTTTCGCATACGTCATGTAAATATAATATATTTCCTCGAGGACGATACGATGTGCGTGATGGAGCCGACAGTCCCAAATTGCGGTTTCCGCCAGGGCAGAATAGTCCGACGTGATAAAATTGTGAAAAATCGCGATGGTCATGTCTATCACTGGAAAGATCTCAATGTTGGCATCGATATCGGTGAGAAATTATCAACAAAAACCAAAAATTCTATCCTATCAAGAAAAAAAATTACCCTGGCAAATGTCATAGAAGAAAAAAAACAAAAATCAAACTTGAAGTAAAAAGAAAGAAAAAACAATTTTACAGCAAAAAATTGACACTGATGAAATTTTCAAAAGTCTACGAATTTAATATTCTCTCAAATGTTGGACGAAGCAAAAATTACTCTCGAGTGTGAAACAAAAATATTTTTGCTATCGTAAAAAAGAAAAAAATTTGCTTCTTACAGGAATTTACGGTGTCGTTTATCACACCGTAGATTGCGATTTATTTACTTGCGAGTTTTTAAAAAGCCAAGGAGTAGACGTTGGCGACAAAGAGGAAGCCCCGGTCGATCCTTACACTCAACGTTTGGCCGAGCGTGATGAAAAAATTACGATAGGAGGAAATCAGTCACATTGCAATTCAGATGACTCGAGACGACGTTTTCTCGAGTATGACGGAATGGTCCTTTGCTTCGATGCAACATGGAACGAGGATTTTTTTCAGGTTATGTATTTTTTGACCGACGACACGATAGCCGTGAAAGAAATTCACAAACCAAATGACGGCAAAGATCCTGTCGCGATGTTGCTCAAACGTACAAAAGTACCAAAAAATTGGAAAAATTTACCATCCTCGTATCCCTCGATATATTTGGAAGTCGATGATCCCGAGGTCATCGAGTATTATACACCGAAAGATTTGAGGGTTTTTATTATCTTATCGCGTTGAATTAAATATGAGACATTCCATGTCAAGTCAATTCTTTATGGCAATTTCTTTTTTTTTTCCCAACGCATGAAAAATTTTCTGATAAAAATGTATAATTTTTTTAAATATTAATTATAATCAGAATAATAATTCTTCATTTTATAATAATGGAATGTCTCGTTAATTAATGAAAAAAAAAAATTCTTATCATTATTTATCATTATTTCAGATTGGCGAAACGATTTTTATATTCGCTCGTCGTTTTCTTCTTCGTGATTGTGACTCGTTCACGAGAAAGTATTATTCCGGGATGCTTTGTTCACCCCAGCCACCTGGAATTGGTCCAGCGGAAGAAGAATGTTGGAAAAAAATTGGAGAAGCACCAAAACCACCGCCACACATAAAATTTGGTACGCCGGAGGATACTCTGGCGACTTGTCAATCTTTCATGCCAAAAGCACCAAAAACCGATGTCGTTCGTCAACTGTATAATTTTCCAAAAAAATTGCGTTATCTCGCAAAAATGGAGGCTGTTCATCCCGAGGATGAGGATCGCGATTTTATCATCGATTATGCTCTGAGCGATGGCAAAATAACAATAAGCGAGATTGAAAAACGTAATTCAGGGCGTCGAGGTGGATGTTTTTTATCATCGACGCTTGTCGCTAAACCGGCTACAGATCGTGACAATCCCCTTTTTTACACACCCGAGGATTTTTTCATTGGTGCTAAAATAAATATTTACAATCATCGATTTATCATCGAAGGAATTGATCTTTTTGTTTATCGTTACGTTGAGGCAAATCCTGAAAAATTTTGTACCGAATTGAGAGACAATTTGCGAAATTATGCCGCCTCCCAGGGATTACTCGATGACGATGTCGAGAGAAAAGCTCTGAAAAATTTGTCGGCTCAAGATGAAAGCGGAGAAATTGACGATGATAAGACCGAGATATTGAAAACGGAGGAAGAAAATATTCGTATTTGCGAAAATGAACTTGCTCGTCAATCCCACGAGATTAATAATTCAAAATTATATGGGGATGAAGATCGATGTCCAGAGACACTTATTGAGCCTGAGAATTTGAAAAATTTACCAACCGAGGCTATTTGCGCGAGGGAGGAATTCGTTCCGTCAAAGAAAATCGTCTGGGCTGATCAGGTCAAGTCCACGTATAATTTTTCATGATTTCTTTTTTTGTACTCATTTTATGCGTTATTTTTGTATCAGATCGACAAGGATCTTGCTGGACATCCAATTATTTCGTGCAAGCAGGAAATGCCTCAATGCCCAAAACCTTCTGCACGACGAAGTTGCCTCAAGATTACTGATAATCTCAAACCCCAGAATCACAGACTCGAAGTAATTTTTTCATCGCATTTTTCTCCTTTCTCCAATATTTTACTTCTTTCGTAAAAAAAAAGTCAGATCAGAAAAATTGAATTTTTATATTACTGTGAAAATTTGACGGTCAAATTAGGCATTTTTTTTTTTTTTTTACGATTAACTTGATTATTAAAATTTAATTAAACGAATTTAATATTTGCATTTTTATCGATTTTTCTTCTACTTCATCCCTGCAATTTTCATTCGAATAACTCGTGTGAAAAATAGATTTGGACAGTTTAAAAAATGCTATTCATTACCTGAGCAATTCTACAATTTCCATGAAGCACAGAAAATACTTTAAGAAAATGAAAATTCAATAAAACAATTTAGAGACTCAACCGCTTAATTTTTTCCTCCACCCATTAGGGTTGAAGTTACAATTTAGTGAACGGAAATTATAGAAGAGATAAATTTTATAATTTCAATTTCATCAAATATCTCTAGAAAAATGAATTATCGGTTGACAAAAAAAAAAAGAAAAAAGTACAATTTAATTTTCAAGCCACCTTTTTTCGGCTAATAAACTACAAAAAAGTATTTTCCATCGTACGAATTACAGATCGAGCCACTCATGTATGAGAATGCGAGTGAACCTCCCAAGCCTCAATTTCCAAAATTGCATGACAAAAGTGATGAAAGACGAAATCCAAGGAAATTTGTTCATCAGTCGTGTTCTTCGGTTTCTGCTCAAAGATAAAGAGAAGATTTTTTTTCAAGAGACGAAAAATCGTCGATCTTACGTCTTTGAGATTTTTTACCAACGAATGGTACATAATGATGATAATAATGGTAATAATAGTTCAATCAGGTCCAATTGTCATTAAACATCCGCCATTACAACACAATATTTCCATCTGTCTCTCTCTCTCATCGGTTTACTGTTATTTTCTTTTTTTTTTAATAATCTTGCAACATGATTTTTCCCCTTCTTTTCTCTCTCTCTCTCTCTCGTTTTCATGATAATTTTAATATAATAATCGTTAATATTCAGATATTCAACACGCATACAAGAGCCCTCGGCTCTCAACGTCCCACAAAAATTCACGTCGAACGTAGAATATACAAATTCTAAATCTTCCGGACTCTTCTCGCAATATCGAATTCATTCGGCTGACAAATAATATCCATTATCATTATTATTATTTATTAATATTTTTTTAAATTTTTTTCTCAACGAGCACGATTTTACACACAATGTTGATTCTCAAAACATTTTTTTTCCCCTCTCATCAATACCCCCGTGACTTTTTATTATTCAATTTAATTTTTTCTTCATTTCTTCGAGTCTCTCAGCGCCAAAAACCGAAGGTGTACATACGATGTTTTGCTTATTTTTGTTTTTTTTTTTCACATTTTTCTTCTTTACATTTTGCCGATGCGTAATTTCTACAAAGTTCATTGTAATTTATGGAGAAAAAACGGGGCAATTCAATTTAAAACGACACACACACCACACAAATAGGTATGACCCTTGAATAGAATTTTTTTACTTTTCTCTCTCTCTCTCGCTCTTTCTCTTTTTTTTCATTAACAAAAGTCTAGTTTGTCAAGCACTTTTTTTTTACTTCTATAAACGAGCTACGGAGTCCACGCGACATGCATGATGATCGTCGTCGAGCTGTCCTTTTTTTTTTTTTTTCATTCAACCTTTTCAACGTATCACAAACGTCTCTTCTCGCTCGATTTTTTTTTTTTTGCTGTCCTTAAATCTCTCACCACTCTGTTTGTCCCGTTTTCTTCTTCTCTTCTCGATCTCGTTCGCAAAATCATCGAAATGCTCGATAATACGAGCCATACCATTTTATACACATGGTGCGGTCGAGTCATCATCAATAACATTTCGGAGAATCATACAGAGAGAGAGAGGCATCTCTCTCTCTCTCTCTCTCTCTCTGTCATTAATCAAAGAGAAAAATTTCTCCGTTCGTGCGTGTGCTTGAGTTGATTGGTAATTAGAAGCCATTTGTAAATATCGAGGTAAGCCAACGAGGGTATGAGTTGATTCTTTGTTTTTCTTCTTTTTTATCATCCTGTTGTTGTCCCTCCTTCCTCTTTACCATAATTATTAACAGTTTCTTATTATTTTCTTATTTTGTTTTCTTTTCCCTCCATTGTTTTTTTTATTTCAATCAATCAATCGTCAACTTCCGCTACTGGCGAGGCATCGGTCGTCCTCTGCCACGTCCATCGCGTTCCTGAAAAATTTTCCATCATTCACATGACTTCCGGTCATTGAGAAAATAAAAAAATTATCCAGCAAAATTGTAAATGGAGGAATAGAGATAAAGAGAGAGAGAGAGAGATAATCATCGAGATCAACTTACTCTATGCTGATGTTGTTGCTGTTGCTGTTGATGCTGCTGCTGCTGCTGCTGTTGTTGTGGATGTTGCTGTTGTTGCTGTGGATGTTGATCTCGCATATCAGTGCCGGAAACTCGTCCTCTGTTTCTCTGACCAGCAGGTGGCGCCCGATGATGTTGTTGTTGTTGTTGCTGCTGCTGTTGTTGTTGTGGTTGATGAAGTTGTTGTTGTTGCTGCATCATACCTGGAGGTGGACCTTTCCTCTGATCCTCCTCGGCCTGTCGTCTCTCGTAATGCCCAAAATCATCAAAAATACTCGTCGAATGACGATAAGTGTGCAATATGCGCAAGACATGTATCCCCTTTGCGTGTGGAACTTCTTGAGCATCGCGTGAATTCGTAACGGGCTTATTCTCATTGTTTTCCAATCTGATGTGACGTAATTGTCCATTAGGCACATCCTTAACGTAAATCCAGCGTACGCGAAATTGTCCCTTCCACTTATCCTGGGACCATACGGAGCTGTTGCTGTGATAATCAACCGAGGATACCATTTGGGCCATACCGCAAAAATGCCCGGAGCCATTTACGGAAAAGAAGAGATATAGGGGCGAAGCATCTCGATTTGCATCTCTGTAAGCCTGATCGAGCCGTTTGTTTCCGTGCTCGGTACTGCACCAAATTTCATACTTTATTGAACGATGTATGTCATCCTCCGAGTATGATTTGATAACGAAAAATCTCGCCCCAGGTGCAGTTTGATCAAAATCAATTGGATTATAGTCGTTTTTGACTTTGAGCTCGTCAAGAACCGGATGTGAAATTGCTTGATTCGCCCCCAATGATTGTTGCGGTGGTGGTGGCGGCGGTTGCTGCTGCTGCTGTTGTTGTTGTTGTTGTTTTTGATGCTGTTGTGGTTGTTGTTGTTGCGAATGATGATGATGATGATGATGATGTTGGGACATTTGTCCAGGGGGAGAGCTAGCTTGTTGATGCAATTGCTGATGATGTTGTGAATGTTGTTGTTGTTGTTGCTGCTGCTGCTGTGAATGTTGTTGTTGTTGGTGATGGTGATGATGATGATGATGATGCTGTTGCTGCTGATGATGATGATGGTGATGCGGTGGGGGAAGAGGAGGCGGCGGAGGATGCTGATGATGATGCTGCTGGTGTTGTTGCTGCGTCGGTTGTTGTTGTTGTTGTTGGGGTTGTTGCTGTTGTTGAGCAGAATGATTATGATGATGAGTCAATTGTGCAGAGGGCGGAGGAGCTTGTTGCAATTGGGGCTGATGAATCTGTTGCGATTGCGTCGATTGTTGTTGCGGTTGTTGTTGTTGTTGTTGTTGTTGATGCTGAGGATGAGATTGAATTTGCGGCTGCGCCGGTGGTCTCGGAGACGTTGCCGGATGTCTAGTCCAACTTGGCTGAGGCGGTGGCCTTTGTCGTTGAACGACCGGAAGCGGAGGTGGCGCCGGAGGCTGAATTTGCGGCGGAGGCGGAACTTTTGGCGGTGGTACGGAAGTTTTACCCTCGCCCCACGTACCAATGTCCATATTGTGCTTGCCAGGGATTATTGGTGGTGGTGGCATTCCTGCTTTCTTTTTCATTACCTGCGCCGTGGGAATTGGCAATACAGGCTTCGCCGGTTGGCTCGCGACGCTTGCCCACGTGATTTTACGGGGCTCCTTGGCCTCGCTCTTGCTGATTGTTTGAACGATCGACATCCGACTTTGATCATGTCGCGATATATCATGATCATCGATATTACCATTGCCACCTGTTGTAGTACCAGCAGCACTCGTTGTTGCGGCGCTCCCAATCGACAAACCCTGAACATTTTGATCGATTCCCTTGAGATCGCCGCTTGATGGATTCTGGTAAGTCTCGTTGCCACGTGGCTGAGGATAATATTCCTCATAGCGTGGCTTTCTCGGTGTACTCCAAGCGCTGAAATCACCATTGCCAGGAAAATAATTAAATGTTGGCTGGCCAAAAGCTGTGCCAAAACCACCGCTCGTGCTTGCCGAAAACATTCCATCCATGCTGTACGCGTCGTGCGATATCTGACCACCGTAACCAGAGAGAAAAGCTACGGGATCGGTGCCGTTTGACCACGTCCCGTCACCCGCCCCAAATGTCTGATAGGGAAACGATGTACCCGCGTAATACGGACTGTACGGATCACCCGTGCCAATTGGATAACTCGAGGGATGCTGCGCATTGTTGCCGCCTCGCCATGAATCGTAGCCGGAATCTTCACCGCCACCGATGTGATCGGCCTGTTGTTGTTGTTGTTGTTGTTGCTGTTGTTGCTGCTGCTGCTGATGCTGCTGCTGCTGTTGTTGATGCTCCTTGGGACCATTGTTAGCTAAAATATAATAATTAATAATTAATAATTTCGTTTTTTTTTGTCATTTTAACGTATTAATGGCGAAATTTAATTTCTTAATGGATAAAATTACAAAATTGTTGGGTTTTACCTAAAATATTATTATTCCTATCGATGATTTAATGATATTTTTTTTTTATAGACAAAAATGTAGCTAAAAAAAATCCTGAAAAAAAAAAAAACAAACCTCACGAGGTAAATTAACTTTAGCAACTTTATTATTATTCCTTATTCGAGTATGAAATTTTTTCCTGCAATGTTTTCCCCTATTTGAATATATTTCATCAAATTGTGAGTTGGAATAAAAAGAAAAAGTTTACAAACTTGATCACTAAATTGTCCCTAAACATCTAAAAATTCGATGCGCCTCTCATTTACCCAAATTAATTTTAGCAATTCTATGGGTATTATTATTATTATTTTCTTATTTGTGTATTCAACATTTTCAATTCGACCTTTTATTTTCGTGCAAGGTTACGAATTTATTACAACTGGAAAAAAAAAAAAAAAAAATGTTAGCCAAATCTGGAAATTGCCGGAAATTGAGAAAATATTAAATTGATAAAATCTCACCCTGACTATTGGCTTGTCCTTTCATCCGCTGCATTCCGTTGCATGGAAATATAGGGATGATTTATAGTCGGCAAGTTTTTTTTTGTTTTTTTTTTCGGGACGTTGGGGAGGGGGGAGAGTAGAATTCCGAACGATAGATAGCGTCGTTTTTTTTTTTTTTTTTTTGACCACGCGTGTGTGTATATACGTGCGAAGCCGTTTTGTTTTCTTTTTTTTTCGCCGCACGCTTTGCCGCTTGTTCGTTAAAAGAGAAGAGAGGCAGTAATTTTTGAAAAAACGTTATCGGCGAATTGCCAAAATTGCCTGTCGACGTTGTACGGCCGACCTAATCTGACAGAGACACACACAGCACTTGCCAATCCAGCTGACATAACCTTGTCCCTGAAGTGAAATTCGTCGAGTACACAAGAAAAGATATATATATATATATATATCTATATCTATATAGATAGATAGATATATATATATATATATATATAAGCGATATTGATTGCAACAATGAGGATCTTTCACATACACTCGTGAGCCACAATCACATTTATCGTAAATTGTTAGTTTTTTTGTTTTTTTTTTTCAATGTATTATCATTTCGAAATTTCGAACGTTCGAAGATAATTCTTGAGAAAAAGGCAATATGAGTACACACCGAGAATGGAGTGAGAGAGAGAGACAGGGAGGGAGGAAGATGAAAAAGAGAGAGAAAAGATATGAGAGGAGGACACAAGTATATATATATATATATATATATATTTATATATGTATATAGGAGATCACATAGAGGCTCGCGCGAGAGCCTCCCGGCAATTCCACAATGTTCGACTTTACGTTTCTTTTTTCTTCTTTTCTTCTATCACCGAAAAACCACCGCGCGCACAAATCACCCACAATCTTTCACCAATTTCACGTTGAACGTTCACAAAGTTTGCAGTATTTTACCGCGAATTTGTTGGCAAATAAAAATCCGCACCAATTTATCGCCCTTCAGGGATAATAACTGCGTGACGTCCACTGACCTCCCGTGCTCTCGTGTATCGGCATATAACTATGTGGGAACTGTCGACGTGTTTGTGATAATTTGTGCGTGTGTGAGGAAATTATCGGCGTCGGTGCTGCCACAACTTTTCCGCTTTAGTACTAAATTATTTTCATCAACGCGGCGTTTCCTGGACCTGTCGATTGGCAGCACTGACGACAATTCGTTTTTTTTTTTAAATCTCCCGCGCACCTGTGTAAAGTTGACCGGCCTCTTTGACTATTTAACTTTTTTCTTTTTATACTCGCTAGGGAATCGTTTGGGGATGATTGGGAGTCTGATTAAAATGTATGGGAGTGAACCGATCTTTTTTAATCGAGAAATCAAAATTTCAGTGTGAAGTCAGCTGAACGCAATTTAACTTTTAACCGATTCGATTGTATGTATCGATTGTATTGTATGAAGTCTTAATCGACGCGAAATCGTTAGGGGTTGACGAATCATTTAATTAAATCGTTAGGGAGTTTTTAGTTTATCCGTCAGATCGAAAAAACTATTTCCGATCGGCTAGAGAACGAGTTAATGTGTCGTCTGAAGTTAGCTATTGTTTTTTCCCTCAAATCTAAGAAACTAATGGATTGACCGCTATAAGTCATAATTCGACTAATTACAGCTAAATTATTGAAAAAGATAAAACGTTAAGTAATTAGAGTTGTTGTCAAATTAATAAAACCCAAATATCCTGCGGCTAACTGCAGACGACACATTAACCGTCGTTGTCTAGCCGATTGGAAATGGTTTTCCCGATCTAACGGAAAAACTAAAGATTCCCTAACGATTTAATTGGATGATTCGTCACCCCCTAACGATTTCACGTCGATTTAGACTCTATACAATTGAATTGCACGTTCCGGTCGCAATGACGTCACTTCCGGTTGCGATGACGTCACTCCCGGTTAAGTTTGACATCACTTCCGGTCGCTACGACGTCACTTCCGGTTAAATTTAACGTCACTTCCGGTCGTGATGACGTCACTTCCGGTTAAATTTGACGTCACGTCCGGTAGCGATCACGGCACTTCCGGTTAAATTTGACGTCACTTCCGGTCGCGTTGACGTCACTTCCGGTTAAATTTGACATCACTTCCGGTCGCTATGACGTCACTTCCGGTTGAATTTGACGTCACTTCCGGTCGCAATGACGTAACTTTCGGTTGAATTTAACGTCACTTTCGGTCGCTATGACGTCACTTCCGGTTGAATTTGACGTCACTTCCGGTCGCAATGACGTAACTTTCGGTTGAATTTAACGTCACTTTCGGTCGCTATGACGTCACTTCCGGTTGAATTTGACGTCACTTCCGGTCGCTATGACGTCACTTGCGGTCAAATTCAACCGGAAGTGACGTCATTGCGACCGGAAGTAACGTCAAATTCAACCGAAAGTAACGTCATTGCAAACGGAAGTGACGCTATGGCGATACAATATTCAAGTGAACAAATGGTCAATGTTACTGTGATAAAATAATAATTTATTGCCTACCAAAAAGTACATATGTAGTATCTAAAGTAATTTACCAACTAGTTTAATATATATCCATCGGTGGGTACATACATTTTTCTCGTAATGAGGTGTGAAAAAATATTATAGATATGCTAAATTTTTATCGTACATATGACTTATGTATATATTCGATGATTAAGATATTCCATTTTATAATGTGCTCGCATATATTGTACTATATGCACGGGGGGAGGGGGGGGGGGGGGGGGGGGGGGTATATGCATTATTGCGGAAATATTCATCAAAAAATTTCATATTTGCCCTCTCGACACATATTTGTGCCATATAATGATTTATACAATATCTCTGTATTTTTATCGCAAACTTAAGGCATCGATCAGCCAATAGTCGTTGATTCAAA
Source organism: Dyspetes luteomarginatus (assembly GCA_963669185.1). Lineage (NCBI taxonomy): Eukaryota > Metazoa > Arthropoda > Insecta > Hymenoptera > Ichneumonidae > Dyspetes > Dyspetes luteomarginatus. The sequence continues at coordinate 935,876 of OY769903.1, forward strand.
AGTTTTTTTTGTTTTACTTTTAACAATTAATTCTCTCGTACTCGCGAAAAAATGAATTTTTACGAAGTTTTATTATTTTCGTCTCAAAAGCCTAAAAATATATAGAATCGCCGCTTAAGTAATGTATAAAATAACGAATTTTATTTTATAATGTGTGTGTGTGTGTGTGTATAATGTACAATTTTAATATTACAAGCGATCAAAGCATCGATATCAAGATAACTTCTCATGACGAGGAAACAAATTCGAAAAATTATTCCCAAAATTTTAATCTTTCCCTTGTGGAAAAATATACCATGTAGAATATCGAAGCTTCGACTGTATCATGGAGTAGAATACGTAAGAACAATTGAATTACGAAAAATTTGTAATTTTTTCATATTGAACAAATTTTCTTTCTATCAATAACAATTTTTTTAAATAATTTCTCTCGTTTTTTAATTAATTTCTTTTTTTTTATCATTTCCTTGTGCAATTTGTACTTGGGAGAAGCTTGAAGGGGCTCAGAAAATTATATAAAAAATTTTATTTTCGATCTTTTCACGCATCAGACCCGTTCGGTCTGCTTCGCAAATTTTTTATTATTTATCTGAGACCCTTAAATGGTAAAAATTTAACGATCAATCGTGAAAAATTGTTCTCGATTCTCACATAATCAACGAAAGATCGCGCGTTGATGGAAAATGTTGTTTTTTTTTTTTGCAATTTAAATTTTGCAAATAACGACGCGACACGACGTTCTTACATGTAAGATCGCCAGTTACATGTAAGAAATGTAAGAACATGCGGTAAACAAAGAGAGCACGGTATATACAACTGATCGATATCAGGTAGAAACCATTTTGTTCCGTGTAAACGCAAATTCATCGAGGCAACGCTGATGAAAAGACAAATTTTTATTATTTCAGGATAGCTCGCCAATCGGAGCATTTCTTAGCCACAAATCGTGTATAAAATCGTAGAGCTGATCGCTCACAGCAACCTGTCAATGTGAAAAAATATTTTAGAATGTTGAAAAAAAAGTCACCAAGCGAGACGCAAAAAATGAATTCCATTGAGATGAAAATGTGGAAAAAAAAAAAAAATCAACTAGAATTTTTGAATTATTAATTTTTTTGAAAATATTTTATGTTAATGTTTTTTTTTTTTTCATTACTAAACACGAGGATTTAAAAAATAATAATAATAGTCAAATTACTGTAATTGTTAATGAATTTAAAAAATAGCAATTTCCTCATTCATTTAATTATCAAGAATTAAAAAAACGAAAAAAAAATTGCAGCTATGTAAATTTATCGTAAATTTGCAATTTTCGTTAATTCAAATTTTTTTCTTTCCTTTTTTAGCTTAATTGAAGTTTGAATGTAAATGAAAATTTGTATCATTCGTACCTTGTAGGGCGTCGGGTTGAGACTTCTCTTGTGATCGCTTCGGAGTGTCTCGAGAGACTTTTGTACTCTGTTACGAATGTCATGGAGAGTTGGCAATGGTCGACGAACTTTACCGTCCTTCCAATATATCTAAAATTAATTATTTAATAATTAATCGATTTTTTTTTAATTTTTTTTTTACGATAATTAAAGTTTCGTGAAATTTTGTGAAAATTTACTTTGTGCAAAGCTTCGACTCTGCTTGGTATGACATAAGCCCTTTTGGATTCTTCAAACGGATGTCGACAGAGAATTTTCGTGCCAGCTTTCGGCGCAGCTTCCAAAGAGCTCTGAAGCAGATCAACTAGTGCATGACCCTCAGCGCCATAAAGACGATAAGCATTTTTTTTTCCAGGCATCGTTACTTTTCCGACCTCTTGACTCAGCTTAATTCTTGGCTTATCGTTGATCTCGACCATTTTGTAAACACAACCCAGTGCAGGTTGTCGCTGGCACGTAACGAGATGCGTTCCAATTCCAAAACAGTCAATTCTGTGATTCTGAAAAAAAGAATGAAAAAAAAAATCAGTTCAATTAAATTTATCCTCTCTCGTTTTCTAAATCTTCAAATATTTGAAAATTTCTCTTTTTTGGCGGATTTTCAATTTATGGGAAATATTGTAGAGGTAAAAAAAAATGCTACTCTAGAGAAATAAATAAATGAGGAAAAATTGATACATTGAAGATTCAATTGTGTCGGAATAAAATTTACCTGTTCGTTGAGGCTGATTATAATATCCTCGTTAATATCGCTCGATGCAACTATTGTGAGCTCAGCAAACCACGGAACGTTAAATTTGATGGCCAATTTTTCAAAAGTTTCTCTCGCAGCTTGACTGAGATAAGCGAGATCACCGCTGTCTATGCGTATTCCAACTGCACGATAGCCGAGATCCGATAAAGCCAATGCAACAGCGCAAAAATTCAACAAACCACTCCTGTTTGATAGAAAAAAATTTATATCAATATTAATTCGCTTTTATATTCGTCACAATGATTCGCGATTATATTTTTCATATAAATATATGTAATTATTGATAAATGGTACAGGATCGCTTTAATTTACTCAATCAGTCATGAGTAATAAATATGATTTTTTTTGCTTTTTAATTATGCGCCCAATTGGTAAAATGTGCGATCCACTATCGACTGTCGATAATGTAGGAAAATCATTGATGCATGTATTATGAATATCAGTGTTTTTTTTTGCAATTATTTTTTTTAAATTTGCATATACGTGTGTATTTGGGCAATTCCACCAATTCCCAGCCAACAGCAATTTTATTTTTTCTTCTGACATATCACATTTAATTGCACGTGATAGCAAAGTGAGATGGGGAAAAAAAAATCTTTCAGATTTATAGATTTCTCGGGGGTAAAAATTTACTATATCGTTTTATAGCAAAAATAATTATATTAAAAAAAAAAACTCAACTATTTGCCAGTATTGAAGGAAACTCGTAAAGAAACGATAAATACGCCTTTTGATCAAAAAATTCATTATTTTGCCATACATTGAAAATAATAATATTTTTATTGATCTCCCAATTATTTTCGAGCTTAAAAGCTTCATTTTTTTTATCCAAATAATTTTTATCAAATACGAAAAGAAAAATTTGATTCCAGGTCCGAATTGATGAAATAAGCCACGTAATCTACAGTAGTAAAAATAAAATTACTGGTAAAATGGGAAAACTTTAATGAATTTCGTGCAAATGAGAGACCCTTCAGCTCCATATGACGCTCGTTACTGTCACATGACAAAAATTCCAAACCCTTATTTGTTTTTTTTTCAATTTTCATCCCGAAAAAATATACAATGCAAGATTGAAGGGGAAAAAAATGAACAAAAATCCCAAACGCTTATTTGTTTTTTTTTTTTTTCAATTTTCATCCCGAAAAAATATACAAATTATTTTTATCCATCTATCTTCGTTATGAGTACCAAATAAGTATCACAATATCATACCGGAAGCAACAATACAGCTGTATGTATATGAAATGCAAGATTAAAGGGAAAAAAAAAATCAACAAAAATCCCAAAAGCTTATTTGGTTTTTTTTTCAATTTTCATCCCGAAAAAATATACAAATTATTTTTATCCATCTATCTTCGTTATGAGTACCAAATAAGTATCACAATCTCATACCGGAAGCAACAATACAATTTTATGTATATGAAATGCACGATTGAGAGAAAAAAAAGAAAAAAAAATTCAACAAAAATAATGTATTTTGTACGATGAAATATTTTGAGTTTTTAGCTCGTCGTGCACGGGTGCTCGGATGCAGTAGTAGTAGTAGTAGTAGCAGTAGCAGCCCACGATCGAAAGATCCGACGAAAGAAAAACATAAAACTTTCTAAGTTTTGAGAAAAACGTTTTTTTATTTTTCCTTCGTCGAATTTTTCCCCTCATCAGATGGGAAAAATCCTCATAAGATGTTTGATTGTGCACGAGCTTATTATTAATCTCGTTCGATGAGAAAATATATATATATTGAGTAGTTATAATTATTTAAAATGATAAGATGGAGATAAAAGATCCTTTGCCTTTGTCAACGCGAATTCAGTCTGAATTCGTTGCCTTTGTGTATGTGTAAGCGTCGCTGTCTACTATTCTTAATTGTCTCATTTATCTAATTATTCTCGTTTGTTATATGTTTTTTTTTCATCAAATTAGTGCATGAATAGTGTAACAATAATAATAATGGATATAATTCGTAATGAAAATAAATATAAATATTAAAAAATAATAATAATAATAAATAAATAAAAAATAAACTTCCCCGATTACAAGCAAAACGGGCAAACGACACGAAATCATACCTCACACAGAGATCGCCCAATTCGCCTCGTCTTAAAAAGCCATTCTTGCCAAGTTGAGTCGGTTCACTTTTACTAGCTGTTGTTTTCGCATTATTCTGGAACTCTTTTGTCTTGGCCACGTTCATTAAAATTTTATTCATTATATTTGCTCCGTCTATGCATGACTGCTGATCTCCCGATGTTTGTCGTGTGCTACAACGATTTTATATACACAATAACGTTTCTTTGTTTTTTTTTTTTCAATTTTATTTCTCAGCCTGAATTTAATTTTCTTTCCTGAGTGTTTTTTTTTTTAACTTATTTTTTAATTCTCCGTCAAATGTGTCAGCCTGTTTCCTCGTGCAATTGTGTGTATAATTTCGATTATTGTTCAATTTTATATTAATTCATTTGAAAATTGATCGTTTCATCGATTCTAAACTCTCGTTTAAATTTCAAAATTATTTATCCATGAAATTTTGAGACTCGGTGAATAAAAATGAGGAGTATGTTGCGATTAAAAAGAAATAATGATCGTTAAAATATGATTGATGTTTAAATAGTTACGTCGTTACAGAGCTAGCAAGTGCAGCAGGGTCGGTAAGTCAGGAAGTAACGAAAAGAAAAAAATATCGAAAAAAAAATACGAAAAAAGAAATGATAGAAAACTTTTTTTTTTATCAGCCTCAAACCAGCTTGGCAAATAAGATTAGGATATTAAGGCTTTCGTGTGCTTTTTCCATCTGTTTGTGCTTTTTTTTTTGCGTTTCGTGAGTCTGTGTGAAAAAAAAAGAGAAAAAAAAAACATGTCGTGGTCGTTTTTTGTGTTATGTGGACAGTAAAGAGCGAGGAGGTCGCGAGCAAACATTTAATTTTTCGTTTCTGCTGCTGCTGCTTCTGCTCCTGCGGTTGCTGCTGCTTCCGCGACACTCTTGCGCACTCCTTTTGCTCAATCAACGAACAAGTATTAAAGAAGAAAGAAAAAACGAAGAAAAAGAAGAGAACAAAAGAGAAAAAAAAATTGTTATTTATGTAGAGATGGGGAAAAAAAATCATCTCGTACCTCTTGACGTCATATGTATCGACGAGGGCCATAAAACCATCAGGAAAAGCTATCGCGAAGCTTATCAAAGCTGCAAATTCACTGTCCGAAGCCTCGGTCACGAGAGCCTCCAAATCCGAGGCTATTGCCTCGCGATATTTCGTTGACAATTGAAGAAGATCACGAATCTCGCCCGTTTCCTTGTGCACCATTGTCTGAATTAAAAAAAAAAAATCATTTCAATGCCAAATATTTTTGATAATTTGAAATAATAATAATAATAATAATTATCCTAAAATGGAAATACTCACGGTAATTCTGAGCTCGTCTGTACTGGTGAAAGAGCTGATGTATGCATGAGCATGAGTTCCTTTTACCGGAATACCAAATAATTTTCCAGCAAGTACGTTGCTCGTCCCATCGAATCCACCTGGAATGATAAAAAAAAAAAAAAAAGAAAAATGATTTAAAAAAATATAATGCCGAAATATAATTTATACATTATATAATAAATATAATATAAATATAATATATAAAATATATAATAAATATAATATAATATATATATAATATAATAGTCGTAGAAAATGAACATTTTGCGGCAACCCATCAATCATCTCTTTCTTCTCCACCTCCTTCTTCTTTTTTTTTGTCTCTAGCTAGCCTACTTATTGAACTTTAATAATTAAATCGCTAACGACATGCTCGTTAAAACTTTCAAGGCAATTGGAACTTTTAGTGGGAATATCTGGTGGTGAGAATAATTTATGAGTTTCCACATGCTGGAATACAAAATATAAATAAACTTGACTTTGAGCAAAATTATTGGGATAGAATTTATGGCAAAGTGGCACCTGCTGGTACTCACTGGCACCGTTATACCACGATGCCACGAGTTTCACGAGCTCGAGACATATCGATTTCACTTTTTCAGAGAGACCTCCGTGTGGTGTCGGTCCCGTACCAGACACTTTAAAGCCTTTTCTAGTTTATACTGACTGTTGGATTTTTTTTTATATGTACTCTCGAGTCTCAATTGCATAATTTCTGATTAATCCCAAAGATTCCTCTATGAGAGGGCGAAAAGCCAAATTTTTTTCTCACAGAAAATTTATAAATGCTTAAAAATGAGGCCATGTGGATAATTCAATTTGCAAATTTTTTTTTTCGTACAAATTTTTATGTTAAAAAAGAAAAAAAAAAACTTTTTGTTTCAACCGACCTGTATGACTGTTAGAATTTTTTTTATATGTACTCGAGTCTCAGAGCATAATTTTTTTTTCTTCCCAATTTTTTTTCTCGTATAAATTTTTACGTTAAAAGAGAAAAAAAAAGTTTTCTTTCAACCGACCTATATGACTTAGAATTTTTTTTTCTCGTACAAAGTGCATTATTTTTACGTTAAAAAAAAAAAAAAAGAAACAAAAGTTTTGTTTCAACCGACCTATATAGCTATATCTGGATGCGCTGAGACCACCATCTGGTCCTTGAGCTCTTCTCAGCCCAAATTCTAGCAGAGAAACGTGTTTTCCAGCTACCATACGATATCTCGATGCATTTGTTGCCATTAAACTTGCATAATTGACCAAAGTGAGTAAAGTTGTTTCCAAAAGTTGTACCATTATCAATGGGCCTTCTGTTCTTATCATCGGTACTCTGAAGATTAAAAAGAAAAAACAAAAAAAAACAAAACACGTTTCAAATGATATCATACAAATGTGTGATGTAACGCGTTGATGACGTAAGAGAGATACGAGTTGTTTTGAAATTCTTGATTTTTTATTCTCTTTTTTTCTTTAATTATTATTATTATTATTTTCTCGTAATACAAACCTGGGAAATACGACGGAACCCTCTTCGATTGCATAAAGCGTGACGTCTTTTGCCGTGAGACTTTGCAAATATGTGAAAAATTCTGGTTCCACGGATGCTGGCATGATAGACCTCAGATATTCTATATCTGAATTTAAAAAAAATTACGGAATTAAATGTTTTCTAAAAAAAAATAAGATGCACTTTTTTGTTTTTTTTTTGTTTTTTTTCATTATTATAAAACTCGTCAACAAAACTCACCACTGTCCGTGTATCGAAATTTTTCTATAAATTTCAGGCATTCCTCCAGACCTGCGAAAATCGTGAATTCACCCTGAAATGGATTTTTTCTGAAGAAAAGATCAAAGGTAGCATAATCGTTGGTTTTTCCACACTTCCAGTAGGCATACGCCATTGTTATTTGATAAAGATCTGAAATTTTATATATTTTTTATTAATCGAATCGATCTAACGAATAATCATAGTGCAGTTTTATTAATGAAAAATTAACAATTATTTGGCAATACGCTCGAGCCAGGGGGGAATAATTCAATTATCATTAGAAATTTTAAAAAAATAATAATAATGTGTGATGATGTAACTTTTTTTTAATTCATTGGTAACATTCCGTTACTTGTTTATTACAAAATCTAAATATTAATAATATAATAATATTAATAATATAAAATATATTTAATTTTTATATTTTTTATTATTTTAATCATTAATTGTCTAAATCATTTAGTATGTTTTTGAGAGATTATTGTAATTTTCATTATTAATAAAAATTACAATAATGGCTCTGAAATTCATCAGATTGAAAGACTTTTTTTTTTTAATTCCAACGAACTCTCTTCAACATTTATATGGACCATTTTTGCAATGGGACCAAACCGGAAGTGACTTGATCGGTTTAAATAATGCCCTTGAGTGACCTTAAATTGTTTTACTCTAAATAATATCTCAAAATCTAAATATTAATAACTAATAATAATTAATAATTAATAATATTAATAATATAAAATATATTTAATTTTTATATTTTGTATTATTTTAATCATTAATTGTTGAAATCATTTTGTATATTTTTGAGCCATTATTGTAATTTTCATTATTAACGAAAATTACAATAATCAGATTGAAAGATTTATTCATTTTTTTTTTTTATTCCGAAGAACTTTATTCTCTTCAACATTTATATGAACCATTTTTGCAATGGGACCAAACCGGAAGTGATCGATTTAAAGAATGGCCTTGAGTGTCCTTAAATTGTTTTACTCTAAATAAAATCTCAAAATCTAAATATTAATAATTAATAATAATTAATAATATAAAATATATTTAATTTTTATATTTTGTATGTTTTTGAGCCATTATTGTAATTTCCATTATTAACGAAAATTACAATAATGTAATTTTGTAATTGTAATTTTCATTAATAATGAAATAATGAATTGGAATGGGACCAAACCGGAAGTGATCGGTTTAAAGAATGGCCTTGATTGTCCTTAAATTGTTTTACGCCAAAACTTTCATCGGCAACAACTAAAAAAAATCTCGCTATAGGCAAATAATTTTTTCTTTATTTTATAGGCAATTTGATTTGACCTAATTTGAAATTACGATAACTTCCGGCAGTTTCTGAAGAAGAAATTTAAACGTCCGCTCTATCAGAATTATTGCAGCAAGGAAGAAAAAAAAAACAAAAAAACACCTGACTGTTTTATCAGCGCAGATTTCCCACGAAAATAATGTTATCAACATTTTTTCCAACGTAAATTACAACGAGAGGACGAAGCAAAAAAAAAAAAACATTGTATTTTAGGTTATGCGAGTATCGGACAGAATGTCAAATAGAGGAGAAAAAACAATATAAATAAATATGTAAATAAATAAATGAATACCGGTCAGTAGTGGCTGGACGACGCCATTTTGTTGCGAACCACCGGTGAGTAGAGTATTTTCTTCGTTCTCCATTGTTTTCAAGCAGAGTTAACGAATCCAAATGGATCTTGTGAGACTCAGATGAGATAACGAGTACGAAAAGTCAATTAGCGCGAGAGAGAAAGAGAGAGAGAGAGAATGTCGAATCTCCGTTGCAATTGAAATTCCACTCGCGCGTTATCACGACTATCATCCGTTGCTCCTCACGAGTAAACTAAACGTGTTTCGATTCTGTCATGCGAGTATGCACTGGCTTGCTGTTTGCCCGTCGCGTTCGTATCCTTGGTTTTCTTCGACTACAATTTCTCATATATGCACACAGAGCCAGAGATAAACTGTGCATCAAGTGTGGTGTTGGTGTTATGTGATGCGTTATACAGCTGTGAATTTGTTCTATATATAAATGCCGCTCGGAGGGTTACCTACGTTATCCACGCAATCGATAAGTCAAAACTGTTTAAAAATTCTCTCTTCTTTTCGTACGAAAGTTTCGTTATAAATTATTAATATCATATGTGATATTCGCTCAGTAAATTGTACATTCTTTAATTCTACATGAATAACTGAGGAAATAACAAATTTATACTCTGTAAGGTCATATATAAATTTCGCCGCATTACGTATTTGTCTTTCGGGTGCTTTTCAGTTTGAACATCGTATGGGGCTGCAGTGCTGCCACGGATGCAAGGGGCGGTTATTATTTGTACTAAAAATTTCCTCGATTGACGTTTATAATGTACAAAATGAATTAACATTCTTATCGTCTATAATTCAATTTTATTTTAAATAAGTATATACCTATATATTATGCTAAAGAGTTTAAATATTGTCGGTGTCATTTGAACGATGAACAAAAAAATATTTCAATCCCCGGAGCGAAATTTGAGCAAAAATCTGCTATCATCTCGTTTGCATGACCTCGGTGCATGTCTCTAGGTGTTTGTGTGCTCGGGAAATACACAACACCCGAATGAGTTTCGATTAAACACGTGTCGTTCAGGGCAACACGTTTGTTCATATAATCATAAAGTGGTTTACCCAGTGTGGCTGCTTATCGACCCCAATAGAGAAACCGAGGAAATGGAATAATATAAGGAGAGAATTTCATCTATATATATATTTATATAGATATAGATATATGTCTGTATAACTCTCAATTCATTATTCTCTCGTGTAAGAAAACGGTGTGATGTTTCATTGTATGTTGATTAAACAAAACGTCGGTGAGTATCACGAACAGCATTATTGGCTTGAAGGTCATTTACGCTTTGATATAACGACGCGGAGTAATATATTATCGGACTATGAAATTTTATGATGCGTCTCTCGAAGTATCTCGGATTAGATTCAACATAACGATAGCGTAAGAAATAATATGTTAAATGTATACATACATACATACATATATATATATATATATATATATATATATATATATATATATATATATACATATATATATATATATATATATATATATATATATATATATATATATATATATATATATATATATATATATATATGTGTGTATGTATGTATGTATATATATATGTATATATATATATATATATATATATATATATACATATATAGAGTATCTACGTATATCAATGATGATGCAGTTTACCAAAAGCACGTGAGATTCTGTTACATAGATCGTACAATTGTCAATCCAAAGAAAATATCACATTTCTGAAATTGTGAGGGGGAAAATATAAATTTTACATTAATAAAACATATATATATATGGTTTAATAGACAAAATGCATAATGTGCAGTGTCCCGTAATTAATTGCATGAATTTTCAAAAGAGCTGCAAATTTCTTAACAATCTTCAAAAAAAAAAATTGGAAAAACCAAAAAAAAAAACAAAAATTACAAGATTCATCTTATTTTTATAAGTTCGAACGTTCGGAAACGAGGTGGCGCCACCAGTTGATTCCGGCAACTTCTGTAATTGAAAAAAAAAACTCATCGAAACAAAACTTTAAAGTTTTCATCGATGAGGCAGGAAACAAAACAAACAAAATCACATTTTCTCGCTAGTTTTTCTTTATCTCATAAATTTTTATTGCACATTTCACGTGATAAGATTTTATGCCGAATGTACTCACACAAAACGGATATCACGTGTGGGGGTTTTTCTTCTTCTCTCGGTGTAAAGATAAGATTTTTCGTTACTACAATCGTATATATGTCGTTTGTCTACTAATATGAACAGTATTTAAGTGCACCGATGTCTCGTAAACTATATCGTTATCCCTTCCTCGTATCTAATAATAATAATAATAATAATAATACGCATTACACATTATTGTACTATTGAGTATCGCCGTTATTTCTATACCGGAAATTATCGGAGGGACCCCAGTTCCTGTTTTTTTTTTTTTTTTTTTTTTTCCCATAGACACATTGCATTAAATGATTTTCGTCATTATTATTAACATTTGGATTCTGTATACTACATATAAATACAAATTTCTTGTGACCTTCAATATCCGATTAAAAAAAAATCCAAAAAGCGCAGTAGTAATTATATATATATATATATATTCATATATATATACATACATATAAAGAATATATATATGCAAAAGAAAAAATATTGAACAAAATATTTCGGTCATTCTATATTTGGCGTCAAAGCGAAAAAACAAAAAAAAAACAAAAAAACTTACAATATCTTTGGCACGTGTTATTTTTTCTCTTTTTAATCTACAAAAAATATTCGAGATTTCTCGATCCAATATTTCCTTCTCCAGAGGGGTTTAATTTCGATTACTTAATAATATTATTAGCCCCTCGTGATGTTATATTTGATTAATAATACAGAAAGTATTATTTTTATTCTTTAGGGCAGATAAGTTTAGGCAGAGTATATATGTCGTTTTTACTTTAAAAAAAAAAGAAAATGGAAAATAACATAACTCTCATTTGTTCTGGCACAATTTTTCGTATAGAAATTCATCAAATTATTAATAGAATTATTAATAATTTTATTAGAATTATATTAATATTATTAATAGAATTATTAATAATTTTATTAGAATTATATTAATATTATTAATAGAATTATTAATAATTTTATTGGAATTATATTAATATTATTAATAGAATTATTAATAATTTTATTAGAATTATATTAATATTATTAATACAATTATTAATAATTTTACTACAAGTACTCGAGAACCGGAAGACAAAAAATGCTGCCTCTCTCAATGCGTGGCCAATCGTAGAAACAGATATTTAAAAAAATGCGACACCTGGTGGCCGGAGCATCAAACAGACAAAATGGCGTTTGGAAGATTTAAACTCGCGGCATTTTCGAAAAAAAAAAAAAAAACGAACATAAATCATCTCGGACAAACCGGATATAAATTACAATAAAAAATAAACAAGAATTCGGTAATTTTAAAATTATTTTTTTTGTTGACTCTTTGAGATTGAATAATATATTTTTTTTTCCACTAAATCTCACACGTAACAGGTGACCTCCGACTAAATTTTTTTATGTTCCATTTCTTTCAATACTTTAGTGACAAATATAATTACGATATATTATTTGACTAGTGTACGTTGCGCTTGTCCGTTGAGTTATTAACAATAGCGATACATTTTTCGACGAGATATATATATATATATATATATATATATATATATCAGTACCGTTATCATCTAGCTTTACGATACGATTTTTTATATCACACTAAGCTACAGTCTTTTACTTTACATTAATATATATATATATATATATATATATATATATATATATATATTTTTTTTTTTTTCTTATTTGCCTACTTTGTAGGTATTGCTAAAATTTTACGAATCTCGTTTTAGGGTTTTTGGTATGCATTGAGGTATATATATATAATGATATATATATATAAACCTGGCAAGGTACGCGTACAACATTTTAGTGTGTACAGTTGTAAAAATGTCAGTGCATTTAGCACTATGCCGAATGAAAATTTGCAGCAAAATTCACGTGTTTTTTTTTTTTTTTGCTGCCAGCCTCTATCGCCGGCGACACCGGCCTTATTTTACGGAAAAAATCAACAATATGCCTGCGATTATTACTAAAATGAATTCGGCTAATGGCTACGTATGTATATATATATATATATATATATACTATTCTCTACATTTAGACCTACTTTGACACTGGAATTTTCGTGTTAACAGTCTTCACTTTTGTATCTAAAACGCTCTTTTCCATGGTATTTAAAAAGATTTATGACGATACTGAAATTTTTATATCTCTTTCACCGAATTAATGAAAAAAAGACGACCATTTTGTATCACTCACGAGTATTTTGGTAATGTAATTAGTTGTTAAATTTCAATTAGATTAAAGTGATATCGTTCATTTAGTTTTCGTTCTCACAATGATTGAATTTTTTTTTTTTCGTCTTCGGTGTGCACGGATGCTTAATGACTCACGAGCGCTCCAAGCGGACAAAGGACGAACCGCAAAAAAAAAAATTCAAAATTTGGCTCCCAATAATTCATTCGAATTTGAGTTTTCTACGGTTAAAAATATTTACACAATATTGAGATGACCAATCTGGTGACGTGGCAAACCAGATTAATATCATCTGATAACGGAAAATTGTAAAAAAAATAAAATAATTTTAATGAATGACTAGCATGTTATATTGTTCCCTGATTCTGCAAACTACAGAAATTTCTTCAAATGCACATTCAACAAATTGGGGATTCCCCGAATTGCTTAACCTTCCAGATTTTATAATTTTTGTTTTTCGAAACTTTCTGATTTTCTGGATCCCTGATTGGGGGTTCCCCGAATTTCTCAATCTTCCACATTTTATAATTTTTGTTTTTCGAAATTTTCTGATTTTGTGGATCCCTGATTGGCTATTCCCCGAATTGCTCAATCTTCCAGATTTTGTAATTTTTGTTCTTCGAAACTTTCTGATTTTCTGTATCCCTGATTGGGGATTCCCCGAATTTCTCAATCTTCCACATTTTATAATTTTTGTTTTTCGAAATTTTCTGATTTTGTGGATCCCTGATTGGCTATTCCCCGAATTGCTCAATCTTCCAGACTTAATTATTTTTGTTCTTCAAAACTTTCTGATTTTCTGTATCCCTGATTGGGGATTCCCCGAATTGCTCAATCTTCCAGACTTAATAATTTTTGTTCTTTGAAACTTTCATCTCCTTCTATATCTTCTTTATCTATCTCGAAATTTCTTCCTTACGATTATTTTCTTCACTATCCAATCTTACAGTTTGGCTAATATTGTGAAAACTTTTCGCGGGCTATTTTACATCACAAAGTATGAAAAAAAAAAATAAACAAAAATCGATTGATAGTTTGGTGAATCTCCCTGATGTAAATAATTAAATAGTAAAATTTAAATATTTAGCGCCATCATTGATGAAAATGTTTTTGTTTTTTTTTTTTTTTTCATGCTTCATCTCATTAGGTCAGCTGCTCTTTGGCGATCTCTGTGCACCTCTCGCGGATGCATTCTCTTACGGTGAGAAAAACAATTGCCCGAGCTGGCAAATGCCTTTGGACAATAAGGACACTGATAAGGACGTGCGCCCGTATGTTGATTAATGTGAAATTTCAAATCCTGATTTCTCTTAAAAGTTTTGTCGCATAATGGACAAGCGTGTGGTCGCAAATCCGAGTGCGTTATACTGTGAGCACGTAGAGTCGAATTTGTTGGATAAACTCGACCGCATACTTTGCAGGGAAATTGTATACCGCCATGATATTCCTTGTGACGAAATAAATTTGATTGAGTTTTGAAGCTGAAAAAAAAAAAAAAATAATTACCAAATTATCAGAATAAAAATTGACCATCTCAAAATTATTATTAAAATTTTTCCCTTTTTTTTTTTAATTAAAATTCCAAAAAAACCCAAAATTATTATTAAAATTTTTCCCTTTTTTTTTAAATTAAAATACAAAAAAAACCCAAAATTATTATTAAAATTTTTCCCTTTTTTTTTAAATTAAAATACAAAAAAAAAAAACAAAAAAAATTATATTCCTTGTAACGAAATAAATTTGATTGAGTTTTGAAGCTGAAAAAAAATAAAAAATAATTACCAAATTATCAGAATAAAAATTGACCATCTCAAAATTATTATTAAAATTTTTCCCTTTTTTTTTTAATTAAAATACAAAAAATAAACAAAAAAAATTATATTCCTTGTAACGAAATAAATTTGATTGAGTTTTGAAGCTGAAAAAAATAAAAAATAATTACCAAATTATCAAAATAAAAATTGACCATCTCAAAATTATTATTAAAATTTCTCCCTTTTTTTTTTAAATTAAAATACAAAAAAAAAAATATATTCCTTGTGACGAAATAAATTTGATTGAGTTTTGAAGCTGCAAAAAAATATAAAATAATTACCAAATTATCAGAATAAAAATTGACCATCTCAAAATTATTATTAAAATTTTTCCCTTTTTTTTTTTTTAATTAAAATACAAAAAAAACTTACATTCTCCCACATATGTCGCATCCGTACTTTCCCTTAGGCCTGTGAGTTTCTAAATGAACTTTTAAATTTCCCTTTGTTGATATTCTCTTGCTGCATATTGGACAAACGAAATTTCCGGCTGATGTTGAATTTTCAGCGCTGATATTTCCGTGCAAAAGGCCATTCGTTGAGAATCCATGCTGAGAACGTAATATTGGCTCGTTACTGTCGCTGTATCTTCGTTCTCTTGGCAAATGTGACCAAAGATGATTTTGCAATCCTATCTGAGAAATAAAAGATCGCGCACATATCGTGCATTCGTAGGGTTTTAAGCCATCGTTGGTTGTTCCTATATCCTCATCACTCTCTATTACTTTTTTCTCCTCGCACGAGTTTTTCCTATTTCTCGTTATTCGCTCATCATTGCCATTTACGTTTGATGGACACCTGAGAAGAAAAAAAAATCGTTATAAATCGTTATTATGCCCCGAAAAAATTCTAAAACAATATGAGAGTCGAATATAAATTTTATATATATATAAATTAATTATTAATTATTTAAATAATTATTCTATTATTAATCCACTAATTAATTTGATGAAATAATCGATTATTCGAAAATTATAATTCTTCGATGAATAATTTATTTAACAAAAGTCATATGGAATATTTTATATATTTTTTTTTCAGATAAAAAAATTCTAAAACAATATGAGAGTCGAATATAAATTTTATATATATATAAATTAATTATTCTATTATTAATCCACTAATTAATTTGATCAAATAATCGATTATTCAAAAATTATAATTCTTCCATGAATAATTTATTTAAAAAAAGTCAAATGGAATATTTTTTTTAATGTTTTATTAATTTAAAAAAACGCGCATGGAAATATTTTTTTTTTTACACTCTTTAAACTTACTTTTCGCCCATTGAATTAACCATGGACAATGTTTTCTTGTCTTTGCATTTTTCCTCGTGACTGTCTGACTCGTCAGAATAATCGGACGAGCCAGCCTCTAGGTCACATTCCAAAAATATCATTGGGTCAACTCTGACCTCCATTTCTTCCATATTCGATACGGACGATTGACTCTCGTCCCTGCTTGCATCGACCTCGGATAGGCCAAGAGCAGCATCGGTCGATGCTGGCAAAGTTTCTTTTTCCGTTAATATTTCTATGCCACCCTGGAAAAAAAAAAAAAAAAACCAAAAATTTGACATTTGATGGCAATAAATCGATAAAAATTGTAAAATATTAATAAAAATTTGAAATGAAAACAAAAAATATTCTTAATCCTAAACGGATATACTGGGGTCATTAAAATCCCACATTATTTTATTTTTACAAAAAAATATTTTTCTTCACAAAAATAATATAAAAAAAAGAATTAAATGTGCAAAAAAAAAAAAACAAAATGCTAATTTTTCAAAATTTCATCCGTTATCTCCGTTTGAAAATAAATTCCACAGTGAGATAAAATATTGAATGGAATATACTTTTGTCAGTATGGAGTGTAAAAGTCCACGATCTTTTTGCTGTTGTCTCTCATAAGAGCCAAAAAAATTTTGCTTCATCCTTTCATCATTATTGACGTTTATTTCCCCGCTGATATCCGTCTCGTCGGATCTTCCATCCTCGTCGAATTGGAGCCTCAGTCTCTCCTGGGTTCTGTATGCCATTGTCGCGAATCTGTGAACTCCCTCGAGCCTTTTTACACAGGTTGAGCATACCATTTTTGGTAATTTGTCCTCTGACGATACCTGAGCCAAAAACAAAAAACAATAAAAATTATTTAAAAATTATAAATAAAATTCTTTTATTTATTAATAATTAACTATTTTTATTATTTTTATTATTAATACATGTGAATAATTTTCTTTATAAAAAATTACACGTTACATATATATATATATGTATATACATATCTATATGTATTACAATTGTACATAATATATTCGAATGGACGTCACGAAGAAGATTCGACAATCGCGAATTCTATTCCCAATTATATTTATAGCCAATATACCGCCACTCGTTTTGCTATTGGCTACGCGTTATATATATATACATATACATATACATATACATATATACATATATATGTATATATATATATATATATATATATATATATATATATATATATATATATATATATACATACATACATACATATATATATACATATATATATATACATACACACACACACACATATATATATATATATATATATATATATATATATATATATATATATATATATATATATATATGTAATATGTACATGGCGCGGTTTACGCGCGCGGGGTGGTTGGCGGGAAACGACCACCACTAAAAGAGGGGATGAATCTCGGGGGTACTCGTGGCAATCAATAAAATGCTAATTTTTAACACTTTCGTACCTCTTCTCACAAAATGGCTGCCATTAAAAACCTGACCCTTCCGCTTTTTCCCTCCACCCCCACCTCCACCCTCCCCCCTCTCCCCTTTCGTCGATCGCTCACAAGTCAAATGCATTTAGTCCTCCCCTTCCCCCCGCTTCTCAAATTCTTAAACGAAATTCGCTCAAATAATAACTCAATTAATTACAATTAACTTTAATGTAGCATTAAAATATAACGCTGATATATCTATACAATTATTATTATTATTATTGTATTAAATTTTCAAGCAAAATATAACAATAATAAATTATACTATTTGTAATTTTTTTCGAATTATTTCTTTTTTTAATCCATTACGCTTCAATGTCAGACGAAATAATCCCAAGGTCATTTGTTTGTGCATTTGTTATTTGTGAAAAATTTCCTCGGACCATATATATATATATATATATATATATATATAGAGAGATAGTCGTGATAGAAAATGAGACAGAAATAAAATAATGAAAATGGAGTAATGAAAAAAAAAAGAGGTAAAATTTATATTATTTTTACTTACTAGAATGTAAAGATATTTTCGTATCTTAGTTTGAAGATATTTTCTTCTGGCATCCTCGGCGAATATGTAAATTCTTTCTTTAGCGTCAACATCACTGGCGCATATTCTGCAATGTTTATCTAAATCTCGATTTTGACCAACATCGACGACAATGCCGCCGCCACGTTCAAATAATTCCCGTCCCGCCGTCCCCATTTTCAAAAATTCCCAACACACAAGAGCAAAAACACGGCAAAAATGCGGCTCACGCTTATTCTCGTAGTAAAGGCAAAAAAAAAAACACGTGGTGTATGCACGAGATATAAGCGTGCGATTATATATTTTCGAAGATCACACTCGAGTTTCTCCCTCTCTTTCTCACATTTCGCATTTTCAAAAATTCCAAACGTATTCCCAACACACGAGAAACAGGCAAAAAATGCGCTCTCTCTCTCTCTCTCTCCTCTTGCAATAGAGAAGAAAAAACACAATAAACACACGCGAACTCGAGATATGTCGATTATGCGATTATATATTTTCGAAGATCACACTCGAGTTTCTC
Organism: Dyspetes luteomarginatus; assembly: GCA_963669185.1. Classification (NCBI taxonomy): domain Eukaryota; kingdom Metazoa; phylum Arthropoda; class Insecta; order Hymenoptera; family Ichneumonidae; genus Dyspetes; species Dyspetes luteomarginatus. Next base: position 954,881 of record OY769903.1, read on the forward strand.
CCTCTCTTTCTCACATTTCGCATTTTCAAAAATTCCAAACGTATTCCCAACACACGAGAAACAGGCAAAAAACGCGCTCTCTCTCTCTCTCCTCTTGCAATAGAGAAGAAAAAAACACAATAAACACACGCGAACTCGAGACACGTTATTATGCGATTATATATATATATATATTCGCAGATCACACACGTATTTCTCTCTCTCTCCTTTTGTATTTTCAAAAGGTCGCAACGTATTCCCAACAGACGACAAACACGCCAAAAAAAACGCTCGCACGCTCCTCTCGTAATATATAAAACACACGCGATAAATACTCGAGATATAAGTCTGTATTATGCGTAGCTTATATATATATATATATTCACAGCGCACACACACACACACACACGTCTCCTCTCTTGTTCTCGTTTTGTCGCCTTGCGCCACCCCGCGGAGATTTTATATATTTTTTACCTCTCCGCGACGCCTCACCGGAAAGAAAACGCAAACAACAAACAGAGAGAGAGAGAGAGAGAGAAAAGATTGAGAAATTGTTTTTTTCTCGCGCGAGCGACCGTTTATATATCGTACGAGAAAGCTCTCTCGAGAGTATAAAAATCATTTATTGCACAAACACATATTGTCTTCCACCACGTTGTTTTATTTGTTTATATTTTGTTGTTTAAAAAACAAAAATAATTTGTTGGTTATCCTGGAGTTGATCATCGGCGTCGTCTCCGTCGCCTCGCCCAGCATCGCCGCGCGAGACATCGCATTTTTCTGTCAAAATAACGGAAAAAAAAAAATCCCTACTCCCTTTTGACAGAATTAATAATAATTCTCTGCGGTAATGAAAAAAAAAAAAATTAAAAAAAAAAATATTTATATTGAAAGAATAAAAATAATGAGAATGAGACGCCGCCGACGACCTTCGTACGCTTCGTCCGCGCTCTCTCTCTCTCCAGCGACACTCCGGGGCCGAGCTTGCACCCGCAACAAAAAAACACCCCACGAGAAGCGACAAAACGAATGCTCGATACTATAAATACCTATATACTACTTTAATGACATTCGTCGTTTGTAAAAAAAAGTATATATATACTATATACTACATTGGCCGTATGTACGTTCGTTTATGTACTATTTACATAGAATGAATCGCGTTATATGTATCTTTCATCTATATACATATTTATTGTACGCAAGCACAAATCTCGTGGATATGTGTAAGTTTTTTAATTATCAAAACTATACTATATACTATAGCACTTCCGGTCCTGTATACATTTGCCCGAACATCAACACGAAGATGTACGCGAATTTGTAAAAAAGTATTATCGAGGAAGAATCTGCAATTGTTTTATTTATGGATTCTTAGCGATCTATATAGTAATCCTCGAGTTCGCGAATATACCATTTTTGATATTTTATTACGAACACTCATAATATAAACGCATACATTTACAGCATAACGGATATGAACTAGATGAAATTTGATACACACGCAGAGATACGTTTTATTCACGGAGAGCACGTTTCTCACAGACTCGAAAAAATCTTCACGACTCAGCTCGTAATAAAAAGTATCAAATGTAATATCGACTCTGCCCGTGGCTTAATTGGTCCGCCATTTTCTTCCATGCTATATATCCATTCCATAAATATATATATATATATATGTGTATATATATCAAACGAAAAATATAATAACTTGTACGCGCTCTTTATTTTCGACTGACTTTCATTTCGAACTTGCCTATGTCGTGAACGCACGAGGAAATTTTGAATCAGCGCTTTCCCGCCAAAAGTCACTTTCACCATACGCCGCGGGAGGGAGTTCAATTTTCGAAATTCTCTCCTAGCGCGAAATTCTTCCCGCCGTACGGCATAAGTGGCAACATTTATAAATATTATTTTGATGAATTTCCGCACACCAAATAATTAAGTTGACCGAATGTCCGCACACTTTTTATGACGCGTCTCGTGCACACATTTACTCCATTTTATTTTATCCCTTTTTTCATGATTATACAACAAAAAAAGTGGTTCCTCCCCCCCTCCACCCCGCTCGATGCTCCGTCGCCGTAACCCTTTTTTGCCACCCGCCGCGCCACTCGTGGCATTCAATGGAACTACACAACCCTTATCGCGCACGTAACTCACCCCCTCCCCCCCCCCTGCTCGCCGTGACCAGAGGGCTCCTTTCAGGCCACCCGATATGTATTTCAGCCCTTTTGCCTCCTTTCGTCTCAACCTATTCAGAGTTTGTGTGGGGTTGAAAAAAATAATAAATCAATACTACAAATTAACAATTAACAAGCTCGCGGGTGCACCGAGAGATTTTTCGATGCATTTTATGTGCTTTCAATATATATATATATATATATGATATATATTTTGAGGCGCACGCGCTTACCTTCAGATCTTATCGTTACGTTTATATATACATATATTGTACTTTTATGTACAAATCATCTTGTAGATGTAGCGAGGCGACCTCGTGATGGTTCTATTTTTATATAGCTATATATATATATATATGTATGGACCCACCTGATGTATAGTGTCTTATCATGATAATAACAATGATAAGCTCATTGACATAAAAATAACCCACAAATGATAAATCGAAATTTTTAGTAGACAAATGTCAAAATTAAATAGTAGCCATGGTTTCATATCACTGTTGTACAGTATCAGCGATGATCCGTTGCATTTTTGGTCGAAATATATTTCATCAAATGGACGAGTACGAAGGGTCGAGGACGAGAATCTCAATGGCGATAGGGTTATTGAGATAAACGAATCGGTAATATCGCTGATAAGAACCAACATATCATGTCCGGCTAGTCCGGAAGATTGTCTAAACATTCAACTTCCGGTTCTGGTGATAATTTTGAAAAATCTCAAATCAAAAGTTGAAATAGCTTTTCAGGTACTATTTTTTTTCCATTAGATCGTATAATTGTTAATTTTACTTCGCTGTTGAAATATTTCTTGGTCACGCGACTATTGAATTATTCAAAAATTAAACTTTAGTCGTATTTTTTAGTAGAAAAATTTCAAATCTACAATACTTAACTTCCGGTTATCAAATTCAGAGTTTAAATAACTTTGATTTTTTTGTTAACCCTTTGACCTTTTACTGATAAGATTTCCTATTGATTCGTTCTTATTACCATCAAGGTGGTGGACAAAGAAAATATTCGACGTAAATTTATCCTATCGACTCTCGAAATAAATGGAAAAGGTACGATGATTGTCGAGACTGATAAGGCTTGCATTCCTCTTAAATTGGAAGATGATTGGAACAATCTCGAGATTGATCTTCGAATTTTGTGTCAATCGATTTATCGTACCGAGTATAAAGCTCTTCAGCGATTGATAATCTATCCGAATTGTCGCATAAGACGAATATATCTGCAGGATCGTCATTACGAGCAAAATGAAACTCCAGTGCAATTGTGTCAGGCATTTTTCGACATGTATATGCTAAAATGGGGAATCCATCTTGTAGAAAAAAGTTGTCAGACAAATGTTTCGTATGGGGAAGTAAAAAATGGTTCGTAATTAATTTTGATCGGTGAAAATGAGCGTCAAGCCTAAAAAAAAATAATAAAATGTTTAAATTAAAAATATTTTCTCATTAAAAAAAAGCTATAGACGAGTCAATTTCATCAACGGAAACGACACTTTCACGGGCGCAACGCGATACTCAAGCATTTTGTGGGAAAAAATTATCAAATTCGAAGCTCAGCCGGCAATTACCAGGGAAAAAGCCAAACGAAATTAAGATAAACGATTTATCTTGCAACGATAGTAAGGAGGAAAAAAAGACGAAAATTTTGAGGGCATTAACGGCAAAGAGAAAAAATGTTAAGGGTGAAAATGATGACGGTCCCGAAATAGAAAAAAGTGTCTCAACACCGATCGGAATTAATGAAATAATGAAAAATAGGGAGAAGAACGAGGGTGAAATATTTCGAAAATGGCCATACAATTATTTAAAATTTCAGCAAGGACAGAGCGCAACGAATAAATTGAAATCAATTGAACCAACGAAAATATCTACGAGAACATCGACGATTGTTGGTACGAAAATTCCAAATATCATTGATTCGCTGAACAATTTTTTTCCCAAAGGAACGAAAAATTCACCGATTGAGATTCCAATTCCACCGGAAGTTGAGACCGAGGCAACCGCTGAATTATCAAAAATTGTTAAATCAACGAGAAGCAAACTTCTGACGACCGACGAGGCTGTGAGCAATTATTTGGAACTTCGTCACGTTTTGAATCGAAAGATGTTGGAAAATTTTCAATCTCGAGGACTCACGATGACCGAGGTCGAACTTTCCATCTATAACTCGATAAATCGTCGAAATTCTTATGGCCAGGGTAAACTCGTGGAAAAGCACAGAGCTAAAGTCGACAAGGCTTGCAATGTCGTTTCGCAGCAAGGAACGAGAAAGAAGAGACAAAAATCGGCATTAAATTGATCAAAAAATTTCAGGCGTGATAAATAATTTAAAAAAATCGTCACCGACAATTATTGTATTTTTTTGGGAATAAAAATATTGCTTCAAAATCGTGTATGAATTATACAAATGGCAAAACAATCGAGTTCACAGACTAAAGCCATTTTCGCAATTTTTTTTTCGACCAATATTGCGATTAGATTGATGAAAAAAAAGTTTGCATTGATAGAATCGAATTTTTTGCTCATTTTCGTTTTCGCGAAAGGGAGAGACATTTTTTTTGTTTTGTTTATTCATCCAGGAACTAAATTTGCCATTTCATCAACACTTTGCCTTGTTTTGAATTGGCAAAAAGAGCTTGAATTCAGCTGGTAGCTCGTCCTCCGAATAAAGACGATCGGAAAAGTAAACTCTTCTTATTCGACAATTTGCGTGAATTTGTACTCTCAAAGTCTCAACGTAATTTGTGCCATAAGCGCGTCTTGTAAAATCTGCCAAATTAAATTGTATTTGATTCCATCCATCATCGAGGCGCATCGGCATTGTGCAAATAAATGGCTTGACCCTCGTTGTCGATTGATAATTGCTCGCTCGAAAACGTCTTCTCACGTTTTTGTCATCGATAACCTGAAAATAACAAAAAATCCATCAAATAATTGTGCGATAATTAATTTTTTAATATTTGAGACAAAATGTTATTTTTGTTAAGCATAATTTTCATTCGATTTAATAATAGAAATTTTTCGGAATTTTAGCCTATTAAAAAAAAATATATATATATATCAATATTTGCAATATTCTTAAAATTTAATTTCATTCACAGAGAGTTTTCTTTAAATCAAAAGTAAAATTGTAAAATTGAAATGAAAATATTCGATCGATTTGAATAAAAGTCGATTTTAATCAAATAATAAACTTTTCGTGAAAAAAGAATAATTATAAAAAAGAAAACGATGCACTTTGCATGGGGGTTTTTTTTAAATTTAATTTAAATAAAGATAATAAAAATTTTGAGAATTAAATGAGAGAAAAATTGAAATTTGCTCACTTGAACCTCGAAGGTAAAGTATTTTTTCAAATTTTTAATAATCATAACTAAAAATGGTAATTTAATGCCCAATGTTTTTCTCGGATCTGCTGGGCATGTTATATAGGTCGTGCTAACGTTACTGCCAAGAATTTCAAGCACTAGACTCTGTATGTCATTGTCGGTGATTCTCTTTATGTGTCCATTTCGCACTTTTTTATCCCATATTTGCAACGGTTTGCTCCCAATACTGTACAAGATCGAGAGAAAACCGCTCTGAAACGTATTCTTGAACATTTTTGTTTGTTTCTCTCTCTCTCTCTCTCTCTCTTTTGCTTAGCGATTCATCAGGCCTAACCTCACTTTTTTTTCTTTTTTTTTTCACCAACCCTTTTTTTTTATCACTGTTTGACTACGTAATTTTCTTTATTTCATAATTTATTTGTCAAATACCGAGAGAGAGTTTTGTAAACGATCTTTCATATTTCCTTTTATTTACAACAAATCTTCATGTTTTATTTTTCCGCTTTAATTTTTGTGTTTGTGATTTAGGCCGAGCGGCGGGCGGCGGGGTGCCCCGATTTCTGCTTGAGGAAAACGCCGCTGCGATTGCAGCGCCACCGACGCGCCAAATTCAAAGTTTGAAAATCATTTTGTCGAGGAAAACGAATAATAATGCTTCATATTATCTGAATCGCTGTAAATGGAATAAAAACATTACATTGCATTATTCGAATGTCCAATATTGAATAATACTAATAATTGAATATTAAAAATTCTTATCCAATTTCAATAATGGACGAAATTCTCGTAATAAATTTTTTTTTTTTATCGTCTCTTCGCAGGGCCTAATAAGGCTCTCGTTGCTTTCGATTAATTATATTCCGTTTGATCGTTACGAACCTTAGTAACGGACTCTGTAATAAACGCATTCAATTTCTCACGATACGTGGATTATGGATAAAACAAACAACGCTGATATAATTTCATAATGATAACATTTTTTTTTCGGCATTTATTGATTCGAAATACACAAATTACCGGATCAGGCGAACCGAATAGTACTTATTGGATGTCCCTTTTCCTTAAACAATAATAATAATAATAATAATAATAATAATCTAGGGTCACACGAGAAATAAGGGCACGCGGCACCGCCGCGTTTCTTTCTTTTCCGTTTTTTCAACTTGAATTAAACTAACAAATAGGTGAGTAGTTGTGATTTTTCATAACGTAAATTGGGTACTACTCGGTTCAGCAGTCATTAATTACGACTTTTTTTTTTTCTTTTTTTTTCTTTTTCTCGGTATTGTCGCACTCGAATCTTGACGTGCAAAAACATAATTTGTACATCATGACTCTGGAAAACAAAACAAGGAGAGTTTATAATTAACCCCCAAGTAATTAATAATAACACTAAAATGGCCGCTGGCCTGCTTCAAGCATTCAATCTCAATTTCTCTCAAAAAAATTTCATAAACACCACTGAATCGTTACTTTTTTTTTTTCTCGCCTTTTCTCTGTATTCTTCGACATTCGCTTTTCATCTTTTTTTATTCTAACGCGACTTTGAATTAGTCACGTTAATTGTTAAACACTGAAATTATTGAGAAGAGTTTTTTTTTTTCTTTCTTTTCACTAACTTTGAGAATATTTTGTAAAATGTTGCGAGTGTCGCGGAACCGAGAAACGACGCAACAAACACTAAGAGCTAAATTACGTCAGAGTTTAATTTATTTTTTTTTAATTTATTTTTTCTTTTTTTAATACTTTAGTTCTGCTTATTCTCAAGCCTCAAATTCTCTCTCTTTCTGTCTCTCGGATAAAAAAGAAAAAAAAAAAGCAAGCTTCTAAATTTTTTACTACCCGCTACGAGTTAAAAATAATTTCATCCTTTTTCATAGATCATTATCATGCGAGAAAAAGTTAAATCGATCCATTGAATTTAATTTTTTTTTTTTTTTTTTCATCTCATTGAAATCTCAATAAACTTTCACGCAATCAAATCGATCCTATACAATCTTGCGATCCAACTGTAAATTCTCAAGCGCTCATTATTAATAGAAAAAAATAAAATAAAAAATAAATTAATCACTTTTCAATAATCGCAATCAAAATTCTACAGTTTACAAGACGGAGAGAAAAAGGAAGGCAGAGAACCAGAGAGAGAGAGAGAGAAAGAAAGAGCGAATTAGTGAGATAAGGAATGAGGAGAAACCCGTTGAGGATCGACCACAAATTTCCTCGTGAATGCTCCGGAAAAATTCTTAAATCTAAAGCGAGAGACACATCGCGCCAAAAATAAATGAAGAAAATGAGCGCGATGGTATCAGCGAATGTTCGCTTTGAAAAAAAAAAATTAATACAAATGAAATTCGTCGACAATTCTTTTCCATCATAAAATTGTAAAAATTCGAAAGGAAAAAAAAGAAAATGTTTTGCTGAATCTGCACTGTCCGATGCGCACACGTGAAATAATTTGCGGCGACGGTTTCTCGTCAGATTGATAAAACATGATTTCGAAAAAATAAAAATAAAAACAAAAAAAGAAAATAAAAATAAACGCAGTACATTCGAACTACGACGTAGGTACTTTGAATTTTTCTAGACTACAAAATAATTCGTGATTCTCACATTGAAATCGTTCGCATCGCTGTATAATGAGCGATTTTTTTTCGAGCAATTGCATCGGTCGCGAGAAAAAAAAAATACGACATTCGTAAGAACCGTAAAAAAAAAAAAAAAAAAAAAAAAAAAAAAAAATGAAAAACAAAAAAGATAAATCAAAGTGGCTAAAATGCGATTGAATAAAACAAGAAAAACGCTCATTTTCGTTTCGTTTGTTGGCACATTACGTCAAAGAGCGTCAAAGCTTGTTTTTTTTTTTAATTTTTTTAATCGATGCTCGAACGAAAGCAACGTGGGATGAGATTCGAATTGATGTATTTTTTTTTTTCTTCTTTTTTTTACTTATCGATCGATTGATTAATAAGATCATTCTTGGATGGATCGAGAATCTCAATCGTATCGCTGGGTAATTTGTCCTTTTCGGGATTTCCGCCGGTATCGAGGCCCAATTTTCCAAGGGTACGAAGGGCGGTAAGAACTGCCTGGTTGCGACTGTCGTTTATCGTCGCTCCACTGCCGTGACAGACTTGGGGTGGATCTGTACTGAGTGAGACGAGGGAAAGGCAGCTATTGTACGAGGCCTGGAAATAAAAATATAAATTGAATATTAAAAAAAATATAAACAATTTAACAATTTTTAAAAAATTATTACTATTGCTTATATTAATAATTTTTATGATTAAACGATAAATAATTTTTTAAAAAATTCCTTGCCTGGAAATAAAAATATAAATTGAATATTAAAAAAAATAAACGATTTGACAATTTTAAAAAAATTATTACTGATATTAATAATTTTTATAATTAAACGATAAATAATTAAAAAAAAAAAATCCTTAATATTCAATTAACGGTAGCGGATTTTTTTTTTTTTTAAAGCGTCTGCTAAAATTACTGCGTTTACCTTTGGAAAATCGACAAAAGTCGCTTTAAAATTGAGAAGTTGTGCCAGATACATCAATTGATCATTTGGCGATAGGCCGTTGGTTGTTTGTTGCTGTTGTTGTTGTTGTTGTTGTCCCCTGAGTGCTTCGGCAACAGCTTGAAGCGTAGGACCGCTGTTTTGATTGTTTGGTAAATTTTTTGAATTGCCAGTTAATTTAGAGTCTTGCTGATCAACGAGCAATAATCCAGGGGCTAATTGTCGTCCAATAGTACCACCGGTAATATGTTGTTGATGTTGCTGCTGGGAGTTATCTTGATTATTATGTTTATCATCCTCGAGAAATGTGACTTTGCGCAATTTGACATTTGAATCATTAACGGAATCATTAATATTATTCGTATCTTTAGTTGAAATTTTTATCGATGGTTTAGTTGGTTGTGGCTGGGTTGGTTTGCTGTAGCCCAATTGTGTCAAAAGTGCATCGGCAGCTGCTTTTTTGCCTAATTTTTTATTAGGACCAACACCCTGAGCTGAATATTGTCCTATCGTAACTTCCATGAGAAATTCACGTCGTCTTGGTCCACCTTTTTCCTCAACTAGGGTATAAATTGGTTCTCTCTCGCGTTTTGATTGTTGTATCTGGACAAGACGTGATATAGGATCAACTTCCTCGTTATTATCGTTATCGGTACGGGCTGATTGATTATCCCGTATCAAATTACGTCGTGGCTTTTTAGTATTTGATGGTTTACGTTTCATTCCAACTGTACGTATCGTGATCGTTGCTGGCAATGGTGGCAATCTTTTCACCTCCTCTAGCATTAATTCAGCGGCACGTTTTTTTGATACTTTTTTCGATGAACCCTCGCCCATGGTCATTGTATCGCCTACCATACATTTTGTCGTAAATGTACGAATGTGAGGCTTTCCAGTCTCCGAAACGACCTTGAAACTCACGGGCAAGCCACGTTTTAATGCTGTCTCGTGTACAAGCGATACGGGACTTTTTATCTCGGCGTTTGGATCTTCGATTGGACCGCTTATTGTCGAACCGTTTTCCGTACACGTGGAACTTCCGGTTGTACCGGGACTGGCACCGCTACCAGCGCTGACCGCACTGCTCGTACATTCCTCGGGTATTGGCAATTGTCGGAGTTGCTCGAGTGCGCGACTTGCCGCGTCATGACGAGCTGCTTGACCAGTTGTACCTCGACCAATAAATTCACGGTCCCCAACCTCGTGTAAAAAAAAAAAATCTCTCTTATATTTTCCAACAATACTGTACTAATTCATTTATTAAATACGATTTAATATTTTATATTAAATAAAATATAATATTTTTTAAATATTTATGTGGTAAATAAAGGATAAAAATTTCAGACTCACCTTTAGAGTGACGAGATACAATTTTTCTTGTTTCGGTGGATAGCTATGAGTGAACGGGGGATAATGAGGATTAAATATGCGCGGTATATTGGCAAAACCATGCTGAAAATACTGTTGGGGTGTTGCAGGTGGTGCGTGTCTTATTGTGTAGACCGTAAGCTCGCCTCGTTTCATTGCGAGAGCGTTGAGTTCAACGGTTGGTGGCAAATTTCCTGTAAATAAATAAATAAATAAATAAATAAATAAAAATTCATTAATTCGTCAATTCCTAGGTGTGAAAAAAATAATAATAAAAAAATTCGACTAAAAAAACAAGAAAAAAACAAATTTTACCAGAAGCCGATGATCCTTTTCCAAGATGACCAATTCTCATAGCTCTCGTGGGCTTAGGTGGTGGATGTCTGTACCACGTTTTTGTCAAAGCTTCTGTAGCTGCGCTGTGCTGAGCTTTTTTTATACTCTGGCCCTCGGCAACGTATTCCTCCTCGCCAAGTTTGAGGGTTACGGTGAATCGTTTTTTGTGGGCTGGTCCTTGTTCATTAGTGAGTCTGTACTGATGCTGCAATTTATTAAACCTCGCGAGTTCATTAACGAGACACATTGGCGTTTTTTCCTTCATATTTGCCAATGCGGCGCTAGTTACGTTTGCAGGATTTGGATTCGATGGACGTGACGATGATGGGCTCTCGTCCCTCGAATCAACACGATTATTATCATCATGATTAATTCCTGATTTTTTATGATCTATGCTCGGAGGCTGTGGAGATTGTAATTGTTGCTGGTGCTGTAGTTGTTGTTGTTGGTGTTGAGATTCGTGGTGATTTTGTTGTTGCAATACAGCTTGTTGCTGATAATGTTGATGCAAAGTTTGACTTTGATGATTTGCCATTTGAGCGCTCGTTTCCATTTGTCGATTTAGGCCAATAGTCACCATCGTGCCTGAATAAAAAATTTATTGAAATCAATCGAGGATTTTTAACGAGCCACCAAATATCCTTGGAGACGAATTTTTTTTTTTTTCTTTTTTTGTCAAACAAGAAAAATACTTGGATTTTAAATGGATCGAGTTGTTAGACGGTCGATTAAAATACAAAAATGCACAATATAAGAATTTATTAGTAGATAAATATATTGGCCACTTATAAGGATTGGCCTTTGTAAGGATTTTAGGATAATATTTCGAAATTTTCGTTTGTCTATTCAGTACAGGCTCAGGATCGACGAGATAAATAAGAGAGAAAACAAACCCAAAAGAAATTGGAAAGCATGCAAGGCAATGAAAAAAATAAAATAAATAAAAAATAATATAAATGAAACAAAAAAAAAAAATCAAGCAGAACACAAGCGAAATGCAAGCCGGGGCTTTTTGTAATCGCATAGTCAAAATGAGTCAAAGAAAAAAGAAAAATTTTTATGTCGAAAATGGTAAATTGTAAACGCGGATTTTTCCATAGGCTAATATAATTTATTTTTTTCTGAATTCATTTCGTTTATCGTAGCATTTCAACGATTATTGTTACCCTCGATTATTCAGCAAATAACCCATGAGAAATTCGATATGATTTTTCTTTTCTTTAGCCGATTTTTTTTAAATTCTTTTCAAACTTGACGAGACGAATTGAATGACGAGACGAATATTTGATTCAATGACAATCCGACTACTCGCTCGATAATTAATGAAAACAAAATTTTGTGATTTAAAAGGTAGAGAAACCGACCTTCGATGCACCCAGTTGGTCCAAACAATTCCGCCAAATTGTCAGTACTAATGTTTAAGTTCGATCGATGAACTTTACCCTCGACACCATTTATTGACATCAATAGGCACGCGATGATTAATAGTTTGATGAAACGCCCTAACAAAATTAAAGATAATCGTGCTGTAAGTGCGCAAACTTCTATAAAATATTTTTTTTTTTCTCTTGTGCTTTTGCAAACGAAAAAATAAATTAAAAAAAAAGTTGAAGATAAATGAAATTAATATAAATGGGGAATTATGAAAAAAAAGTTTGTCGAAATAAATATACAATAGCGAAGCTCCATGTAAAAATTGTGTAACAAAAAAATGTTCAAGTAATAACCAATTTTTTTGCCTACATTTATTTCTCTGTCGAGATATTTGAGTGAGCAAAATTTTTGTCATTGGGCGAGAAATCGCTGGTTAAAATATATAAAAAAAAAAATGTAACTGGAAAAACCATCACCAATTTTTTCTTGTTGTTTTTAAAATCGACGAATAATGAGCGTTAAAGGGAGATGCGAGTCGTGCTATTTACAAATTCGAGAAGCATCTTCGATATTTGCCCAACTACCTTGGACTACTTCCTGGATTAATTTAATTTCATTTTTTTTTTTTTCCTTCTTTTTACTCGATTTTTCATTAATCATGAAAATCATTTTGGAGTTTCACATGCTCGATAAAAAAAAAAAAAAAAAATCACACTAGGCTGATTTGTCTGCACGATGCAATTCGATCACGTGGGCAAATTTTTCTCTCAACGATGTCTCACCGTTCGGATTTTGAGGATTGGCGCCCATCAGCATTGGCTGACGAGGATTTCCACTGGGAGTTCCAGAATGTTGCATGTGATGCATCGATAAAATTTGTTGATGCTGCAACTGCTGAGGCGTTCTTTGAGGCCCTGAATGAATATGCTGGGCCTGATGATGAGGGACGACCATGTTGGTCTGTTGCATCGGACGCACTGGTCCGCCCATCCTGACAAATATGACAATTCCACCAATTTCAATTATCATTATTATTATTGCTAAAAGTTCAAGGCTGAATTCGATACGATTTTATTTTGAAAAAAAATATATAAATGGCTCAAAGAATTTATAAAAATTTCATACACTTGGATAAAAGGTAGAAAAAAATCGTTAAATTATTATTTGTCATTTTATCGAGTTTCTTTTTTACTCTTTCGTTACCTTCAATGCGAAGTAGACGATGAATTTACCAGAATTATTTTTCACTGTAATAAATTTACGTGCAAAAATTATAATTAAAAAAAAATTCTCTGCAGACAAAACCGTCGAAATGTTAATAAATAAATAATCATCAAATTCTCGAGAAAAAAAATTGTTTATCTTATTTTTTTAATATTCTATGATAAAAAATTCGAATTGGAGTATCGATCAAGAATTAAATTTCGTGCAAATGTCTGTGAGAAGAAAATTTTCAAAATTTCACAATTTTAATGAGACAAAAATAAAAAACAAAAAAATTGAAATAAATAATTTCACACTCACATCATATTTGGGGCAAATTTATTTTCCCTGAGTTGATTTTGCATCGAATGATGTTGATGTCGCAACATCCTATCGCGCCGCAAAGTTTCAGCTTAATACCTGAAAAATAAAAAAATTAAATATTAATAATAAAAAAAATTATAATATATTTTTTGCAATAATTAAATTCACCTGCATGATAGTTAATTGATAATTCAATCCCCCTTAATTCCAATAATGGATAAAAAAAAATAGAAAGCAATCTCATTTTTAGCTCGAGAAATGATTCTGCCGAAAAAATTCGCGCGAATCTTCTTGTTTTTTTTTTTCAAATTTTTTCGAACGTTTCGAATTGTTTTTGGATAAAAATAAAAAATTTTGAATGTAAATTTTTTTTTTCAAATATCGAACGTAGCAGTTGGTCCATTGAGAAAGCCTGTCAGTGTCAATGCAACGAGGACGAAAGATTTCTTTTATTTATTTTTTAAAAAAACTCGAAAATAGACAAAAAATATTTTCCCCTCCCCCTAATAAGCCGCAAAGAGGGTTAAGTTTTTCATTATTTTAACAAAATCCAAAGATTAGACCTAAAAAAATTCTCGTCTTAATGATGTAAAAAAGAAAAAAAAAAAAAAAAAAAAAAAATGTCACCACTTATCGAATCAACAATAAACAATTTTTTATCAACAATAAAAATGCATGAAAATAATAATAATGCTTGGAAAAGCCTTTCAGGTGGGCTTGGCCCCGGCTAATAATTTTCATTCACTAAAACGCGATGGAAAATATTCTCAAAATAGGAATAGACAATATTTCATTATATGGACATAATATATATATATATATATATGTGTGTTTCCGGTTTTTTCTCATACCTTGTGGATGTTAAACGTGCTTTTCGCGATAATTGAAAAATCTCCTGTTGCCAGGATATTCACGCTTGACCGTTCCACAAAAAAAAAAATGGTAATCACTTTGCGTTCGTGAAATACGAGTGTGTGTGAGAAAAGGAGAATGAGAGAGAGAGAGAGAGAGAGAGGGGGAGGGATAGTCAGCTGCAATGAAGAGATGGGCGGGCTTGCTCGCGACAATAACCTCTCTCTCCCTTTTGGGCCCTGCCAGAGGGCTCTTAATTTCCTTATTTAACGTTCCGCGTGAGAGAAAAAAAAACGCGCACTGTCACATGCCACTAGAAAAATTTTCGACACCGTGTGAATAAAAAAAAAAAATCAGATTCTTTCGTAGATCAAACGGCGGCCATTTTGATTCCGGGACCTTATACTACCGTAGTCAATGTCACCGCATATAATATTTCCGTGTACGTACGCGCATATGTAATGGAAATATTGGCAATATAATAAAATTTCACCTCACCACCGCGTTCACTTTGCTATATTTTATTTTATAATCGCAAACAATTGCACACAAACACACACGAGATGTAAAAATCCTACGAAAAATCCTAAACTTAAACTCTGGCCGTTTACATGATGTATCTACAGTTGTTATTCTTCGTAAAAATGGATATTACATGTATATATTATTATGGCTGGATTTTTATTGCTGGATAACAAAAAAAAAACAAAAAAACTTTGTTGGCTTTCTTTATATGAGCATTGTCGCGGCCGCCAGGTGTGTTTAGATCGCGGAGAACCATTCGCGGATGCTGCCTTCTCTACTACTAATGATGTATTTTATGCACTGACTGACTGTGATGCTGCAATATCTCACCGGCGTATAGGGACCCTTGAGATAAGGAATAAACTCGCAATGCATACAGTTTCTCTATATAATGTAATATAATCACATACACGAGTATACATAAGTGTATATATATAGTTTAGCATGCGCGTTTTGTCAAGTGGCGAAAATCGTGCCGGCACCACCGGCTTTTTACAATTATGGGATCAACTGTAGAATACAATTTAGACTTGAAGTCAGCTGCGGGTGATACAAGATTTTGATACCAGCGCTCTCTGTCGGCGAAAGAGAGCTACTAATTCACGCAGTGTTCTTTCTCTAAAGTAGAAAAAGTTACTGATACAAATATTGAAATTAAAAATTACTTTTTCGGCAAGAGAAAAGTTTACATGAATAATTGATAATTACCATTTTTATGCTGTAAATTTCCATTTGAGAGCTGCAACGTTACTCTGCTCAGTCACCGATTAATATTAATAATTATTATTTCAGACCATCTCATATCTTTTTGTACAATTTCAAATAAAAAATTTCCGTATATATATGCATTTTGTCTAAGTATAAAAAAAAGTTAATCGTAATTTAACATTTGCAAGAGTAATTATTCTGCCAACAGAGATCGCCACTGTTGGGATAAGTAATCCATTTCGCCGATAGATGGCCTTAGTGCCAAATTTTCGCGTCACCAGCAGCCAACTTCAAGTTTAGGTCGTATTCTAATTTTACCAAAAAATCGATCGTTGATAAATAATAATCATTTTTATTTACATTATGTACAGAGTGACTCAGTACAAACTATATATATATATATATGCATATATACATATATATATATGTAGTTAGTAGTTTTTGTGTATACCGGAAATGACGTTATCCGTAATACTCTCGTCACACCACAATATGTATTCAAATATATTGGTACGAAATTGTAGATCACATGTGAAAAAAGAAATTGATTTACGTATGCGGAGTAAAAAAAAATATATGTACATTTATATATATATATATATATATATATATATATATGTGTATAAGGGGGGGAATAGGGTAATACCTATATATACGTAATTTTATTATTTTCTTCTCAATGATAATTAACGACGTTGGGCACTATACAATCTAACTCTACGTTAATTTATTATGTATAATATATATATATATATATATATATATAATTGAATATCACAGAAACGATATAGAAACCCTTAGAAATTTTGGGTGTGCATCCACGTGAAATTTGTCGATCACACACACACATATATATATATATATATATTTTAATTGTAATATAATTTTCACCATGAACTTTTTGATGCGCGTTTTATTGTTTCGTGAATGAAAAAAAAAAAAAAGAAAATCAGAGACTCGTAGTCAGGTTTAATTTAATGATATGAAAAAAAAAAAAAAAAAAGAAAATTAAAAACATGATTACATACCACAAGTTTATAATTTTCTACATACACATGCAAGACTCTCGACAATATTTCTTGATCAACAGAAAATATTACTCGAAAAAATTTGACATTTTAATCGTATCAAAACAATAATCGAGTCATAATATTTGCAATATATATATATATATCGTTTTCGTTTTTTCATAATTATTTCTTCTTTTTCTCTCTTTTTCATTCGAAGGCCACAGTTACACGGGAATAATCCCCGAATTTTTTTTTTTCTCTTTTTACAACTCGTTCTAATAGACTTCAGCTAGTTCATATATATATACATATACATACATATATATATATATATATATATATATATATATATATATATATATATATATATATATATCATATAATTCAATTGATGCATACTCTCGATGACGATTTTTTTTTTTTTGACATCGCTGACGTTGATATGTCCATGGAATTTTTTTAAGGACAAAAATGGGAGAAAAAAAAATTGAAAATTAGGGACAGTCCAAAATGTTGACTGGGTCCTATATACGTGATATTGAGTCGATGTGAAATCCTCATTGAGCCATTCCACCCGACTCTACATTTTCGATTAATTTTTTTCTTTTTTTTCGAAAATGAGAAAAAATTTCGAAAAAAAAAACGCAAAATTGAATTGGATCAAAATTTTGTGTTTTCACGAAATCTCAATGGGCTTTCGACAAAAAAAAAAAAAAAGGGAAAACATCAATGACCGTTTTTGTTACCGATCAGGAGACTTTCACCTCGTCTTGGAAAAATTCATCATAATTACAAAATATTTCACCATGCGAGCCAACGTTGGATTTTTTTTTTGTTTTCATATATTTTTTCCTCAATAACAAAATGGATCGTCGAGATCTCGAGTAACTTCAAGCTTCAAGCATTTCGTGCACTAGTCAAATTAGTATTAAACTTTATTGACGATTTTTTTTTTTTTTTACGTACTTTTATAAAATAATCAACGATTAATGTATAAAATTTTGTACATCGTGTTTTTAGCACAAAAAAGAAAGAAAAAAATAACGATAATAATGATTTTATCATCAAACTTTAAACTGATTTATAACAATTTTTTTTTAACGATTTCTTTAGCTCATTCAGTTTTTTCTTTCATGGCCTCAGCATTGGCCTTTTTTTTTTTTCACAGCTGCTTCACCAATTTTTCATGCTGTATTTTATATCATATTTCTTGACGTTAAACCAAAAATATATATAAAAGAAAAATAATTATTTATTTATTTACGTAAGAGAATTTGACTCATTTGTTAATAATTTTCCGATTAAAAATAATACGTATAAGATAAATTGATTTTACTATTTAGCTAAATTTTCTTTGCAGACTTTATTTATTTTTTTATTTTTTTTTCCCCAGCAATTACTCATAATATCAAAAGTTTTATAAAGGTGAAATATTAATTTGACGAATAGAACAAGTTTGGTGAAAATAAAAATTGGACCACCCTTGTGAATTATTCTTTGAATAAACTGCATAAAAAAAAAAAATGTATCTTTTCGATAATTTGAATCAAATTCCCTATATTTGCAAATAATTGGCCACGAATGATTAAAAAGTTAGTAAAAATATTTTATTTTTCCTACTCATTTGACTAGTGCATAATACTGAAGCTAAAACAAAGATCATTTCCCACATGCTGATAATTTTATTTAAATAACAATCGAGGTCGAAATGTTAAAAAAAAAAAAAGAAAAAAAAAGATAATGAAAATAAACTTTAGTCCTCCGTGATGAACGATTAAAAGGATAATATTTTTTTGTTTAATTCAAAGCTCTCCACATATTGGCTATGATCGCGCTCGTAGGACGACTTTGACCCCACTGGAATTTCCGAAAAACTTCGCTCTCTCTCTCTCTCTCTCTCTTTCTCTCTCATTCGTTCTCTCAATAATTTCATTAATCTATCGAATGCCCCTATAATGCACCCAAAGTCTTAACTTATTTTCGTGGCACCATTGTGATTAAGTTTGTGATTAACGACGAGCCATCCGTCCTCTTGGACCGATTGCAAATATTCTTCCAATAATTTAGCCAAATTTCGTCGCTTGAATCGCAATGATTCTTTGACGACGTCGCGAATAAACGAGAGTCGTATATCGAGAGTTCCTTGAATTTGATGAAGATGGGAAAATAGAGTTGCGTAATCTGAAAGAAGATGAAAAAAAATATATATCAATTATCAATTAATAGTGTCAATTATTTTATTTACGAAATTAATCAATAATTATTGTAAACTCACTCGTTCCTCTTCTTCGTACTTCCTTGTAAACGAGTTCTCTTATCGACAAATTGTGTCTTCTTATCTCTTCCAATTCTTTCTTAGTCAATATTCTCTCCTTTTCCGGTTTAATATCATTTTTATCATTATCAAGGTGATTTGTCAGACGTTCCTGTATCGCATTATCGAGACTCGGGCTAATATCATTCAAATTTTTATCATCATTTATTGAATTTTTATTGGCACTCTCGTTATTTTTAACGATATCAATTTGTTGTTTAGACTCGTTTGGAATATCGAGAATTTTAGCACTTTCGAGAATGTTGCTCGGTGGTATCGCGGCTGTAAATGCGGAAGCGACGCTTTCCGTCAGCGATACGAGAGGTGAAACGAGTGGCAGAGCGAGCAATGGAGTTTCATTTATCTCAACGGGAATTGGCTCGAAAATTGGTATCGATGATGAAATTTCAGCAAGTCCATTTACCAATTTGTCCGGTTGTGTTGGCGATAATGGCATAGAATTTGGTATCATTGCCGTTGATGACAATGAGGTGGAGTACGATGGAATATTTCCATCGAGACCACCACCCGTGAATGGATTATTTTTCGTGTCATTTGTATTCCATGGAACTGGCGATAGCAATGGCGGCGAACGCAAACTCGGCGAATATGAGGGTCGACGGACGATTACGTCACGTGGTATCGGGCCAGGTTTTCTCTTATTTGGTGGTGCTCTTTGAGCTCCGATACTTCCATCAACGGGCGTTAAGGCTCGTTTTAATGCACCTTTTGCTGATAACGAGCCCGATGACGTTGTCGAGGATGATGTGGATGAAGTTGAACCGACAATATCTATGTCAGCCTCGTCCACCATCATTCGTTTGTCAATTTTGAATGGATTGCCTGGTGGGAAAAATGAAAAAAAAAAAAAAATTATTATTATAATTGATCAGATAAAATTTTGTTTCAAAATTTTTCGTACTTTTTTCATAATTTTTGAAAATGGCTCGACAAAAATGATTGAAACTTTGCACAAAAATCGAGTTAATAATCAAATTTGCTGAATTTTTTTTATCTCGAAAATTGAGGTTTTTCTCATTTTTTGGAATTTTTGAATATTTCAAAAAGTATATGTGATTGATCCAATTTCTTAAAATTTTAATTTACTAAGCCAAAATTTACTGTCTACCCGAATGGGCTAGGGAACAATTATCGATCGATATCGAAATATCGAATCGATAAAAAAAAAATCAAAAGATGGATTTTATCCATCGTAAGTTGAAAAATTCGTTTGTTCGTCGAATTGAAAAAGTACACGTGTGTGATTCATGATCTAGATCCAAAGTGTCATAAAAAAATAAAAAGTTAATAAATAAATAAATTGAAAAAAAAAAAAAAAAACAAAACAAATTTGTCAAAGATAATAAATTTCTTACCAAACATGTGTTGTCTGACTGGTACACTCTCGATTTCTCTCAATGGCGGTGTCATTCGTTTGAGATATTCCTGATAATTGCCCATTTGGGCAACGGGCATTGAGTGTACGTAATCGTCATCGAGTAATTTTGTATGGGACAAGCCACTTTGCAAAAAATTTGCCCGCATTCTAACAACTTGGTCCAGCAATGATTTTCTCGGCACGTCAAATGCATTTCTATAACTTTGAGCACCGCGCTGTTGTTGCTGATTTCTCACGAGACCAACGACAAAACCGCCAAATTCGTTCAATTGATCGCGCAATCCAGTAAATTTGTCTTGAAGCAACGGATGAGAAACCTTAAAAATCGAAAGAATAAAAATTAATTAATTCGGGAAGAAAAACAAAAAAAAAAAATGAGGCTTAACCCTCCGTAGTCAGACTATTGGAGAATTTCGTGGTAGTCACACTGGGTCGATTCTATCCAGTCATTATCAAAAAAAAAAACGATAGCGAGAAAACTATCCGTCCAATGTGGATGAAAAAATTACGGAACGTACTTTGAACATTCTATATTACTTACGAAAAGTCAATTTATAAGAAATAAAATGGCAACGTGTTAAAAAAAAATCATAAAGAGGTCAACTTTTTCACTCAAAAAATAACTGAAAAAATTATTATAATTATTAATTATTAATTATTATTAATTATTAATTGAATAACTGAAAAAATTACGGAACATACTTTGAACATTCTAGATTACGTACGAAAAGTCGATTTATAAGAAATAAAATGGCAACGTGTTAAAAAAAATCATAAAGAGGTCAATGTGCGAAAACTCAATTAAAAAAGAAAAATTATACTCACTAAATCCTTTTTTAAGGGGCTTCTCGGAACGACACGAACACCCTCGGTAATTGCCGTTGAATTACCATTAGAAAGTGCCTTTATTGCACTCGCATTTGCAACTTGTTTCGATATAACTTCATTGCACAAACGATCAAATTCCACTTTGGCAGTATTTTTTAATCTTTTGAGATAATTTAATACACTGTATGACAATGAATTGTCCATATTGTCGGGTATCAAGGTCTGAGCCAGAGGTGTCGGTGCGCCCATTCTCGTGAGTGCTCTTCTCAACGACTGTAAAAAATAAAAATAAAATATCAATTCAAAAACCAATATAAATAAATTGGAATAAAAATCATTAATGTAAAATATATGAAAAAATTTACCGCCGCATAATAAGTTGGCATTGTGCGCATGTAATTTTGAAATTGGGTACGCCATTCGTTGGTAGGTTTGAGTCGATGAACCTTGAATAATTCCTCGAGAAGTGGCAAAAGTACCGGATAATTGTACGGCATTACAAAAAGATTAACACAAGTGAGATTTGTGCTTGCTTTGAGATAACCAAATGGATGTCCAACCTCGCTCGATTTATATGAATTGGCAACGAAAACTTGCCAGCAAACGGTCGGTTGTTTTCTCGCGAGGATAAATTGTGTCAGGGGGCTTGGCTCGAGCTCGTATTTGTCAAATGGCAAATTTTCAATCACCATTGGCTCTTGACTCGTGCATGTAAATTTAACATTTGGATGTGCCGATCTCGGTGGTAACGAAGTTGCGCTCAAATCTGGCCAAAAACTTTCAGGTATCGGCCAAAAACCAACCGCGAAACCTTTTTGGGCTGAGCGTGGCACGTAAATTAATCTTCGGCATGAATGCCATGCGGCATTTCCGGTTAATGTGATAGTCATTGAGCTCGTTGAGTTCAGAGGATATTGACCTCTTGGTCCATTAAGGCTGTTGAGGGCATTAATATCATCCTCATTTTCCTCATCCTCGGCGTGAATTGTCGTTGTCATTGTCGTTCCGGCTGTCATTGTTATCGTCGTAACTGGCAATCCATCGGTCGCCAGAGGTGGCGGATCAGGCCCAATTTTTTCAAAATTTATCACAACACCAGATTGTACCTTTTGTACCAGTGAATCTATGCACTGCATCATCATTCTGTGCGATGTTATGCAGTACGAGCGACCTTTGATGGATCAAAAGAAAAAAAAAAACAATTTCTTATATTTTTCTTTTTGCCATTTTTTTTTCCCAAGTAATTTTTGGGTCAGATAAAAATTTCCAATTTTATGTCAATTATTAAGTCTTGACAGGGCTCTGGTAAAAATCTCTACGTGCGATCAATTAATTATTGGCTAGTTTGAACGTAAATTGTTTTTTTTTTTTTTTTACTGCCTAAATAATAAAATCTAAATTATTATTAATATTTCTACTACCAATCAGCTGGAAACAATTTTTTTTCAACACAATTTTTATCGTTTGCTAAAATTTAATATTCAAATTTTCATGAAAAATACAGAAAGAAAAAATTATAATTTTTCGGCTTCGTTAGTTGAAATTTGTAGAAAAAAAAAAAACATATTTCATTAATTGAATGCAAGTTTCTTGTGAGAAACTCTAAAAAAAGATTTAAAAAAATTAACTTTTTTAATTGGCTTTTACCTCCTGTGACCTCGCACATGGCGTCTATGGGCGACGCGTCACTCGCGACCAGTCCCGTGTCCCTGTCTATTGCCGGTGTCCCCGATAATCTCAAAACTAGCGAAAAAAGCCGCTGATCCCATCTGAATGGTTCTTTGGTCAATTCTGAGCCAGGTATGGGCGAATGCATTGGTAGTGTGAACTGAAAAATAATAAATAAAAATCGTTGAAAATTTTAATTTTCTCAATGAAAATATAATTGTTATTTTTTTTTTTTAATCCGAAAAATTTGAAAAAAATTTCTCACGTCTTGATGCACGCCACTGTTGGTCGTGTATTTTCCACCATCTGTGATGAGAACTATGACCGAGGGTTCTAAATAAAATGGGCATCTTCCCTGTCCGTAAGTATCAATGCCAGTTTGCATTCGATTAAGATTCAAAACATCCAAGGCATGTTTGAGCGCAGCGCCCAAAGTCGTCAAACCAACGCATTGAAGATTCTTCAGCTCGTTCATAAAAGTTGCCAAATTTTCTTTCCATCCTGCCTGGAGATAAGCAAAAAACAAAAATTAATACCAAAAAGGTCAAAAATTTATCCATCTCGTGATTTTTCAAATATTAATTTCTCTAACGAATAAATTATTATTTCTTTTCCTTTGGTGGTGCCAAAATTTTTCCAACTCAAATCATTGGAATGAATAAAAATAAGATTAAAAAAAAAATCTTCCAGTGTGTTTATGATATAATTAGTAGCAAGTATAATAATTTTAATACAGTAATTAGGGAGAGATTATAGTAATTAGAGATTAGGGAGAGTTGGTGGGCGAATTTATGGATGATGACGAGTGACAATTAGCTTTAAAGGAAAACTATGTGTGTTTGCTGGTTAAGTTTAACTGGTATAAAAATTGTTGGAGATTTTAATATTGCAAAGCCCATTAGGGCAAGAATGGCTGATAAAAATTGATCTATAGTAATTGGCGTACCTTTATATTCTGTGGAGGATCCTCAAAGGTCAGAAGCATGTAACGATCACCTCGGCTCTCTGGTGATCTTTGTCTGACCTGAAAATCATAAATGACAATTAAACAATGCAAATAAACCCAAAAATTGCCAAAAATGAGACGAAAGAAAAAAACATTAACAAAAAATCCAAAAAATTGCCAAAAATGGCAACAAAAGTTAAATTGAATTAAAAATCGTAACAGGATAAAAAAAAAAAAAAAATTTTCATTTTTACCTTTACAAAAGTCTCGACGGCACTTTTGGCTACATCCAGGAGTGTCGGTCGACCGCCCAGATAGGCTCTCTGATTCATAGATGCCGATGTGTCGATAAGAAAGACGATTATGGTCATCTTAGCACGGTTTTTTTTTTTTTTTTTTAATTTTTTTTTATATACTTATGAAATTATTTGTATTATTTTTTTTTCCTCGCAAGTTTTTCAAAAAGTTCCCTCGCGAGGTTGCGCGAGTCTCGGTGGTCCACCACCCGAGACACCTCTCGCGCCTCCTATGCGATATCAACGAATTTTCGCCAAATTAAAAAAAAAAAAAAAAACAAAAAAATTATAAATTAAAAAAAAAAAAAAAACAAAAATACTCCCCGTGGACCGAGACTTTGCTGACGAGAGTCGACGTAACTAGCCAGCTAGGGGCCCTTACCCGCGACGACGTAGCGCATAACTTTTACGGCCATTGAACGAAACGTAGTTGCCATATACGAGAATATTTGTGTATATCATGTATATATGTATATAGGAACGCTGTGATATCGTGAAGCAACGCAATCGAAAAGAAAAAAAAAAAAAAAAAAAAAAAAAAAAAAAAAAAAAAAAAAATATCAAGCACGTTTTCCTTTCTTTCACGTAATTTTTTTTTTTTTTTTTTTTTTTTTCGGCGAAATAAAAAATCTTCCTCTGTTGTTCCTCCGTTACGTTCTTCCCTGATGATTTCGACAAGATTTTTTTTTTTTTTTTTTCAACTACAAATCTCGACACTTTTTCCGGATCGCTCTCTCTCTCTTTTTCCCCCTGGGGCGCGCTCCGACACCTAATTTTGTCCCTCTGCTTGCCTCGCGTGCGACCCGATCGCTTTCTCTCTCTCTCTCTCTCTTTCTACGCGGAGCCCCCCGTGTGTCCCTTCCTAACCCTCTCGCGTGCACCTTCGCGCTCGCGCGCCACTGCTTGTTAAAAACAGCGGCTGATAAACTCAGCTTGCGACGCTGCTACTACGGCTTCTCGGACGATAATGCCAGCTCGGGACGTTCGACCGTTCGACGACACGATCTACCGCCTCTCCCCTCTACGTGGCTGGCTTCTCCCACTCCCGCGCCGCTTATGGCTGCTTTTCGAGGCCCCACCCCGCGGACACTTTGCTCTTTCAAAGCAGCTTCGTGTCCTCTGCTTGGCTGTTTCTAGTTTTTTTTTTTTTTTTTTTTACGTCAGCGACTCATCTAGCCTTCTCTATTTGCCATACACATATACGTGCCTTTGTGTGTTCTATTATGGAAAATATTGTGCGCCCCTTGAAATTGATGCTTTTCTAGATCGTTTCCCCCACCCCTCACTAGTCGTACAATTGGCGCTCTTCCGTTATACACACGACATTGCGTTCGCATTTATATATATATATATATATATATATATATATATATATCGAAAACACAGAGATTAGTAATTTGTGGTTGAGACGATTTTATAATTACCGTATATTTAGAGGAAATTAAAAATCGTAACAGAACTTAATATTTGTACGAGATTAGTGAGTTAATGATGACAGAAGATGTACCGGAAAAAAGGGCTAAATGCTCGAGTCTTATCGAACGTATATCTGACAAAAGAAAGACGGTAAGTTTTTTCTTACCCATCTTTTGGTTAATCCTCTGTCTATATATACTGGTCAAACCGCCAAATAAACCGAGACGGCGATACAGAGCGGTGGGAGGGGGGGGGGGGGGGTTTGTCGTGTACGAGAGAGACAGAGAGACCGGAAATAACGAGGAGAGGGAAAATGACGCGCAATGGGGTTGAAAAGAAAAACTGGATATTTTGTCAGTTTCCTCGCGATCGAAAGCTCGTTAAAATTGCAACTGTGTGGGTGTAAAATTGCAACTAAACTTTTTCTCGACGCATCTCATGCGCGCATCTCTCTGTTGCGGAAAAAATTGGTACTAAAATTTTACGATATCCGGCTGAGCAGCTGACGGCCGGAAGTTGACCGAGAGGCGCGCTATTTGAAATGTTTAAAATAAACAAATGAATTGATTTAATGAAATGAGATTGATTTTAAATCAGGTCGCAGAGTCAATAATGGATTTTCCATTTAACAAAAAGAGAGTAAGAATTCTTACGACTTTGGAGGATGTGCCAGAGAGCTGCAAGGGAATTCTCTACTGGATGTTTCGCGATGGTAGAGTTCAAGGTGAATAAAACAATTTGCGAATAAATAATTTTGGGTATAATAATAATAATAATAATAATAATAATAATAATAATAATAATAATAATAATAATAATAACAATAACAATAATAATAATATTTT
Organism: Dyspetes luteomarginatus; assembly: GCA_963669185.1. Taxonomy (NCBI): domain Eukaryota; kingdom Metazoa; phylum Arthropoda; class Insecta; order Hymenoptera; family Ichneumonidae; genus Dyspetes; species Dyspetes luteomarginatus. The sequence continues at coordinate 981,327 of OY769903.1, forward strand.
TTAGACAATTGGGCCTTTTTGTTTGCTCAAAAAATGGCTATGAAAAATCGAGTGCCATTGCACGTATGTTACTGCATACTGCCATCATTTCTCGAAGCGACAATTCGTCATTACAATTTTCTCGTAAAATCACTGAGCGAAGTAGCCAAAGAATGTGACGATTTGAATATTAATTTTCATTTACTTCACGGCGAACCCAACAATGTTGTCTTTGATCTGATTAAAAAAAACAAAATGGGCAGTTTAGTCGTGGATTTTTTTCCCCTGAGATTGCCACGTTTTTGGCTCGACGATTTAAAAAAGAAACTAGCCGAAAGTATTCCAATTTGTCAGGTAAAATATTGAAGGAATTAATCAAATTTATGGAATTTAATTTACAATTTTTTTCTTCATTTTACTGATTGTCAATTTATTTTTTCAGGTCGACGCTCACAATATTGTGCCTTGCTGGATCGCATCGGAAAAATTGGAATACGGAGCTCGCACGATACGTCCAAAAATAAATAACAAACTGGGATTGTATCTGAGCGAATTTCCTCCATTGATAAAACATCCGCACAAATGCGAGACAAAATTCGATAAAATCGATTGGTCGAATGCAGTCAGAGATGTTGAGATCGATATGAATGCTGATGAGATTAAATGGGCCGTTCCTGGCTATAATGGAGGAATCAACGAGCTCGAGACTTTCATGGAAAAACGTTTAAAAATTTATCACTCGAAGCGCAACGATCCAATGGGCAATGCACTGAGCAATTTATCACCTTGGTTTCATTTTGGTATGATATCGAGCCAGCGCGTAATACTCCAAATTATCGAGTACAAGGAAAAGTACAAAGATTCGGTTGCTGCTTTTATGGAAGAAGCAATAGTGAGAAGCGAACTTGCTGATAATTTTTGTTATTACAATGAGAAGTACGACTCGATCGAGGGAGCTTATAATTGGGCGATCGAAACTTTGAACAAACATCGGTGAAAATATTATTATCATTACAATACGATTAATTTTATTAATTATTAAATATGGCATAATAATAATAATTCTAGAGGATTCAGAATTTCCTAAAAAATTCATAATCCTCTCAAATACACTATAATTTTTTTTTTTTTTAGAACCGACAAACGCGAATATATTTACACTCGCGATGAAATGGAAAAATCATTGACCCACGATGACCTTTGGAACTCTGCACAAAAACAGCTCGTAGTTGAGGGTAAAATGCACGGATTTTTGCGCATGTATTGGGCAAAAAAAATATTAGAGTGGACGAAAAGTCCCGAGGAAGCTCTCGAGTGGTCAATTTATTACAACGACAGATACAGCATGGATGGTCGCGATCCGAATGGCTATGTCGGTTCGTTCATTCAAAAAATTCATAGACCGAAATTTCATTCGAATTCATTTAATTGAATTATTTTTATTTCATTAATTTCAGGATGTATGTGGGCAATCTGTGGAGTTCACGATCAAGGCTGGAAAGAACGCGAAATTTTTGGCAAAATTCGCTTCATGAATTATAAAGGATGCGAGAGAAAATTCGATGTCAAGGGATTCGTTAAAAAATACGATGGAAAAGTTTATAAAAAGGGAAAATTATTCAAAACGACGTAAAAATTATTTTTCATTCAGTATTAACGCTTTCGATTTTTTTTTTTTTCATTTACGTAATATTATTAATAAAATTGCACGATTTTTAACAAACGTTGAAGATTTCAGCAATTTAGGAAAATAATTATTTATTGTCTTTCAAGAGATATATATTTTTTTACGTCAATTTTTCACGAGTGGAACATTTTTTTCAACTCGCTCAAATTACGAGGAACAGGCTCGTGCGATCTCAGAGAAATTGCAGCAGCTTTGAGAGCAAATTTTATACAATCGACCTCATTGAGGCCACGATAAGAACCAGTTATGATAGCAGCTGCGAGACAATCGCCGCAACCGCTAACGCTAAATTTTTCCTCATTTCGATTCTCTACGAGAGGCGCAGAGTACAAACGACATTCGATCTTACCGTTGTTACGATTTTCCAACGAATTGCCAAATTTTTGGGCTGGATCGTAAATTGGATCGAGCATCGATCCTCTTCTTGTAATCTGATAAGAAAAATAAATAAAAATTCAAATATTGACAAGGACAAAGGAGCATATAAATATGAAAAATTATGAGTGGACGATTTTATTTATACATACGAGAAGTCCACGAGATCCCAAAGTTGTTACAACGAGAGGAATAATTTTTGCCAATCGTTTCGAGACTTCTGAAATCCATTCGATGCTCAAATTATCTCGATTTCCGGTCACATCGAATGAATCAAAATGGCCGTCAGATTGTAATGGAATATCGAGATAATTTGCAATTGCTATGAGCTCGTTTACATTTGGTGATATAAATCTAATTATCGAGTCTTTGGAAATATTGCCAGTTCGGTCAATCCACTCTGAAGCAGCTTCAAATATCTTGGCAGCTTTTGACACATCCGTTGGCTCGTACCAAACTGAATATTTACAGAAAGAAAATTCATTAATTTTATCATTTTGACAAATTTGTTAATTATCAATAGAGCGAATGAACGATACAAAGGAGATATAAAAAAAATACTCGCTGATCGTATTTGAAAAAGAGCGCGAATTGTCGCGGTGGAAATGACAGGTAGCGCCAGTGACGCTCCCGACAGGTGCTGCCCCCGCGTCAACTTGTCAAACTATTTTTCGAGCCATCGCATTGCTCCCACCTACAATTTTCGTCGCGTACTTCGATGATAAATTGTCAATTTGTTTTCGTTGTTTTTTCAACATCAACGCATCAGCAATCACAGAATAAACATTTTGCTTTGAGAAGTATAATTTTTTAACGAACAAACGAGGATTATTTTTGTCATCGGGGCAATAATGAGTAAATCAAGAACTGGAAAAACTGCCGCCGCGTTAACAGCGGTGGCATTTATTTTGGTTATGATTGCATTTACCACACCCAACTGGCTCGAGACTGATGGCAAGCTCGAACAACCAAAATTCGTCAAAATTGGTAATTAAGTTATTCATATTTTTTCAATGCCTTACTCAAGCTCGCAATATTCAAATTTTTATTCAATTTTTCACCCAAAGATTGCACGATCTTTCGTAATAAAAAGACACTGAAGATGTCAGTGCTGAAAATGCATCTGATTGCAAATTTCCTCTTTTCATGCATGCGTTTCAGAGAAGAAGAATCTTTGATTAATGACGTTTATTGTTTTTGCGATATGTGACGATTCACAAATCATTATGGCCCAATGAAAATCTGAACTTTCATATGTTGTTTATCCAAATAATTAATTACACACAATATATATTGATAATTTATTATTATTTATATTACGAACGTAAGGATTAAATTTACTTTCAGGATTATGGCAAGTTTGCTTTCGAGGCTTTCAAGATCCTCGTCATTTGTACGACACGAGATTTTATGGCTGTTGGTGGGTCTTTGAGGAGGAATATTACATAATACACGATATTTTGTTGCCTGATTTTTTCGTCGCGACACAATTTTTCTTTACTCTGTGCCTGACTTTACTCCTCGTTGGAGGATTTCTTACCGCGCTTTACACCTGTTGCTCGCGTCATCATGAAAAATATCAATTATTACTTTGGGCAACTGGTGCAAATTTGAGTCTATCGGGAATTTGCGGTATCATCGCAGTGATAATATTCGGTGCACGGGGTGATGGACGCGACTGGATGCCAAATTGGGAACACAATGACATAAGCTGGTCTTACGCACTTGCTGTTGTTGGCAGTTTTGTTCTTGTCGCTGCTGGAATTCTTTTCCTCATCGAGGCCAGAAGACACAGAAAGAAGACCGAGCAAATTCTAGGCGAGGAGCTCAAAACGCACACAACTATATAAGCGATATTATTTTTTTTCAATTCGTATCTTTTTATATTTAAAACAAAAAAAAAGAAAAAAAATTTATTATGTTTTAATCGAGGAAATTGCCACGATTTTTTCCTCATTGACCTCATAATTTTTTGACGCGCTCCAAGAGCGTCATGTTTTTTTTTTTTTTTTCATCACATTACTAGCAGCAAGAGTTACTAAAGATTCTCTTTTTTTTCACATTTATACATATATATATATTGCGTTAAATTCAACTGATTACAAAGCATTTTTTCACTGATAAATTGTCTAATTAATTTTTCAATTGAGTCGTCCAAAGTATCAATCTCATTTTTCAGCTCTAACTTAGCTAATACGAAATTAATTCGGACTGAGCGTATTTTACAACAAAAGCACATTTAGCTCAATACTCAAATCTGTTCATTTTTTATTCATTTTTTCTACACGTTTTTTCAATTTTCACTGACAAATTGTCGAAATTAATTCGGGCTGAGCGTGTTTTATGCTAAAAGCACATAAAGCTCAATAATATCCGTCCATCTTTTATTCGTTTTTTTTTAAATTTTCACTGATAAATTGTCTAATTGATTTTTCAATCGAGGCGCAATGGAGTATCAATCTCATTTTTCAGCTCTAACTTAGCAAATACGAAATTAATTCGGGCTGAGCGTGTTTTATGCTTAAAGCACAAAGCTCAATAATATCCGTTCATTTTTTATTCGTTTTTTTTTTAATTTTCACTGATAAATTGTCTAATTGATTTTTCAATCGAGGCGCAATCGAGTATCAATCTCATTTTTCAGCTCTAACTTAGCTGATACGAAATTAATTCGGGCTGAGTGTGTTTTATGCTTAAAGCACAAAAAGCTCAATAAAATCCGTCCATTTTTTATTCGTTTTTTTTTTAATTTTCACTGATAAATTGTCTAATTGATTTTTCAATCGAGGCGCAATCGAGTATCAATCTCATTTTTCAGCTCTAACTTAGCAAATACGAAATTAATTCGGGCTGAGCGTGTTTTATGCTAAAAGCACATAAAGCTCAATAATATCCGTCTATTTTTTATTCGTTTTTTTTTTTAATTTTCACTGATAAATTGTCTAATTGATTTTTCAATCGAGGCGCAATCGAGTATCAATCTCATTTTTCAGCTCTAACTTAGCAAATACGAAATTAATTCGGGCTGAGCGTGTTTTATGCTAAAAGCACATAAAGCTCAATAATATCCGTCTATTTTTTATTCGTTTTTTTTTTTAATTTTCACTGATAAATTGTCTAATTGATTTTTCAATCGAGGCGCAATGGAGTATCAATCTCATTTTTCAGCTCTAACTTAGCTGATACGAAATTAATTCGGGCTGAGCGTGTTTTATGCTTAAAGCACATAAAGCTCAATAATATCCGTCCATTTTTTATTCGTTTTTTTTTTAATTTTCACTGATAAATTGTCTAATTGATTTTTCAATCGAGGCGCAATGGAGTATCAATCTCATTTTTCAGCTCTAACTTAGCAAATACGAAATTAATTCGGGCTGAGCGTGTTTTATGCTAAAAGCACATAAAGCTCAATACTCAAATCCGTCCATTACTTTTTATAGTTACAATAAGACTATAATATACTTATATATATTGTTAATTCAATGGAATACAAGTGTAACATTTGTAAATACATAAATATATAGAGATAATATTATACGACCAGTTGAGGTAACTTGACGAATACCAATAAACGAGTTATTTATCACCAAAAGTTTCTTTATTTGGGGGTTAAGGTCATTCGTCTTTTTCATACTTTTTTTTTTTATCCAATAGTTTGGACGATATTTGTGAGACATTTTTGTCTACAAAGGCAATGAGTTTTTTGTTTTCCAAGGCAACTTTTTTTTTTATTTTTTTTTTCCTGAGACTACAATAGATGATAATTTTTTTTACTCCAACAAATTCCTTCGTCCCACTCATAATATCGTGTTACAAGCGGCCAAGCTACTACATGTGTGATTCATTTGCGAATAAGACATGCGTGACGCTCGCTGCATTTTTTTTCACGATGGGTGGGTCATTCTACCGTCATCCTCGGCTTGGACCTTCGCGACTGTATAATTTTACGTATGTTTGTTATGTCATGCGGTTAAGGATTTATAGAATGGAATATATAGAAAAAAGAAAAAAAAAATTCTGGCTTAACGTTGGATAAAAATTGTGCGAGGCCTCGAGGCCTATAGGTGTAGAAACTGTGCCCAGAGTCTCACGACAAAAGCCACATTAATGTATCGTGGGAATCGCAACATTTAATCTATTGAGATAAAAACTAATGTTGTACAGTAGAACCTCCCTCTTTTTTTTTTTTTTTTTTTTTTTTTTTTTTAATTCGAAAACAGTTAAATTTGCAACAAGTAATTTTTCTTTCATTTAGAGTGAAAAATTCGAGTTTTCATTAAAAAAAAAACTCATGAAATTTCTGTGTGTAGCGGTTAGACCCGCCATTGCGTATATATAATTGATGCGAAAAATCTATAATTATGAAAGAAATGCAATTTTATCTACATTTAATTACAATTTTAATTGATTGAGAAAAAAATATATATATATATATATCGCGAATAATAATCGAACGAAATTTATAATGAATCCAACAAATTGAAAGGTACTCTAAATAATAATTGTATGATAAAAAATTTGTTTCTTACAAAAGAATTTAAATTCCTTTACATAGAACACTTTTTTCTCTCATTCGAATAATATTTATTAAATTTCCAGGCGCAATTATCGATGAAAAGCATAAAAGTAGATAAACTATTGAAATATTAAAAATAATATAAAATGGTTAAAAGTGCCTGAAAAAATGGAAACTTCAACTGTACATCGTGTACTAATATCCTCGTTTCTTTTTTACGTAAATCAGATGTATTATATATATATATATGTACGCCACAATGCAATAAATGAGCTCAAAGAGTAGGGGATTTCGTGCTTGTCTTTTCTCTCGTTCTAGTGAAAAAATATTCCATATTTAATACTCTTCCCCCGTCAAGATGTCTAAAACTTGATTCATTCATCGAACACTTTTTTCTGCCATTCGAATAATATTTTTTAAATTTCCAGGCGCAATTATCGATGAAAAGCATAAATGAAGATAAACTATTGAAATATTAAAAATAATATAAAATGGTTAAAAGTGCCTGAAAAAATGGAAACTTCAACTGTACATCGTGTACTAATATCCTCGTTTCTTTTTTACGTAAATCAGATGTATTATATATATATATATATGTGTACGCCACAATGCAATAAATGAGCTCAAAGAGTAGGGGATTACGTGCTTGTCTTTTCTCTCGTTGTAGTGAAAAAATATTCCATATTTAATACTCTTCCCCCGTCAAGATGTCTAAAACTTGATTCATTCATCGTCTTTTACAGGCTTACGTAAGTTTTTTACGCCATGCAAAATTGAGTACCGAGAGCGAATGACAAATGACAAGTAGATTATGGTTCGGTGACTCTGGGCTCTCGCACTCGACTGCTCGTTGCATGTACGAGCAATTGTGAGCTTATGGTTAGTGACGGACAGGTGGCGCGCGCGTGGTGCTCTATACGCGGCAGCGGCATATATATATATATATATATATAATGTGTGACTGTGTGTGCGTTTAGAGAGTCCCTCGTATATTCTTTGGTTACCTCTACTGCCGTGGACACTCCTTGACGTCCTCGACGTTATTGCAGACGCTCGAGAACCGAGGATAAACGCTTTGGGTGTGGTTTGCCGTGGGATTTTTTTACTTCCACAAGCAACAACAAACTAAAACTTCATTCGTTGCATAGATTTTAAATCATCGGGACGTACTACGAAAAACGTGACGCCCTCTTTGTGCGCAGGTGGTTTTTATCAAATATTATTACGACGTGATCGCAAAACGAAACATTTTACTTCAAAATTTCCGAGACATCTCTCGGGATTCTCCTGAACTCTTAATTATTATTGTTATTATTTGATTTTTTTTTACGAATAAAAGATTAATTTTGATAAAAATTACGTAAAATGTCAGGAAAAAAACGAAGTTTGTCGGGTAGCGTCGGTGTTGGAATATTTCTCGTTGCACTCGTTTGTGTTTGCGTTGCTTTTGCTACACCAGCATGGCTGGTCAGTGATTATAGGATAACCGGGGCAAAACTTGACAGACTTGGCCTCTGGAGTCATTGCTTCAGATCGTTACCAAATCCACAAGAGTCCGATGCACCCAAACGTTTTTTCGTCGGTTGTCGATGGGTTTATGATCCATTCACTGCTGGATATTCGGAAATTCGTGGCTTTCTTTTGCCCGGTGAGTTTTTCATCTTTCAATTTCATAGAATTGTTATTATTATTATTTTTCATTAATCATCGATTCTTCGTACTAAACTTTTTCGAGTCAAATCGTCTTTTTGCAATATATTATTATTATTTATAAGTTTGCGAATTAAATGGCAGCTCATTATTTATAGAGTGTTTTGTTTAGTTTTTCAATAAATTTTCATAATAATATATTTTTTATTAATGGAATTTCAAAAATCATGAATCAAAATTTTATATATTTTTTCAATATTATTATCATTATTGTTATTATTATTGGCATTGAAAATTACGAAGAATGTTCGAATTTCATAGAATTGTTATTATTGTTATTTTTCATTAATCATCGATTCTTCGTACTAAACTTTTTCGAGTCAAATCGTCTTTTTGCAATATATTATTATTATTTATAAGTTTGCGAATTAAATGGCAGCTCATTATTTATAGAGTGTTTTGTTTAGTTTTTCAATAAATTTTCATAATAATATATTTTTTATTAATGGAATTTCAAAAATCATGAATCAAAATTTTATATATTTTTTCAATATTATTATCATTATTGTTATTATTATTGGCATTGAAAATTACGAAGAATGTTCGAATTTCATAGAATTGTTATTATTGTTATTTTTCATTAATCATCGATTCTTCTTACTAAACTTTCTCGAGTCAAATCACCTTTATTTCGTCTTTTTGCAATATATTATTATTATTTATAAATTTGCGAATTAAATGGCAGCTCATTATTTATAGTGTTTTGTTTAGTTTTTTAATAAATTCTCATAATATATTTTTTATTAATGGAATTTCAAAAATCATGAATCGAAATTTTATATATTTTTTCAATCTGAATTATTTGTTTTCTCTGCATATATCGTAAATTTTCCTTAATCTGATTTTTCAATATTATTATTATTATTATTGGCATTGAAAATTACGAAGAACAATTTATAATTGGGCGTGTGGATAATTTTTCAATTAATTTAACAAAAATTTACACAAAGATGAATTTTTCATAAAATTACATTTTGCACTTTGATTTGTTTGTTGAAATCATTATTTATTGTTAATATTATAACGTTTTTTGCTGTTTATTTACTTGCCTGTTGGTTTTTTTTGAAAAAAAATTTAGATTTCATGGTGGCAACCGAATTCTTCTTCACTCTGTGTTTCCTCTGCTGTCTCGTATCGTTTGGATTGATACTTCTGTTCGTTCTCTGCTGCCTTCCCGAACAAGAGCGTTACGTCGAGCTCATCATGACGATAGGATACATTCTTTTGGCTGCTGGAATTTGCGGTGTGCTGGCAGTTATAATATTCGCTTGTTTTGGCAACGCGGATGGTTGGATGCCCGGACACGCCAATAATTATTTGGGCTATTCCTTTGGACTTGCTGTAGTTGGGAGCATTTTGTCGCTGATAGCCAGCCTATTGTTTCTCGTTGAGGCAAATGTGCAAAAAAAGAAGCGCGAGTATCTCAAAGAATCTCAGACGCGATTCCAGCTCTCATCTCGTGGATGATAAAAAAAAAAACCATCGAAAAATTGCACGAAATTTTTCGTCATTCCGTCCATTGACGATTTATCGCCAAACACAAAAATTTTGGGCATCGCATCGTCGCGCTAACAATTACGATCGAATGCACAAAAAAGAAAAAAAATCGTCAAAATTACGTTTTAGATATAAGAAATAGAAAGGCTTTGTTGTTTTAATGTACTAGCAATATTAGTCACTCCGATCCGTCCTCGAGTACAAACGTAGCTATTAGAATATCAAATGGAGGTCGCATAGTGGATATTTTTTTTTTTCCACACTCGATTATATCATTTTACTTTTTATCGACGAAATAGACATTTTGTCATGATTAACAAGATGAATAAGACCCCCACAGTGTTCGAATCTCTTTTAACTCGTTAAATGCTGCATAAAGAGAATATAGACAAAAGAACTGAGAAGTTTGAAAAAAAAAAAAAATCGTAATTCCGTCTATTATTAATGTAAGATAATTTTCTATACTGTGTATTTTATTTTATTGAATGAAATAAAGACTCTTTTTATCTATTTTATTATAATATCGTTTAAATTCTTCAAAATACTTTTCGTATATAATAAAATTAATGTGATAAGGATGAAATTGATTTAAAAAAGTGATCGAAATATATTGAAGCAATTAAAAAATACAAGCGTCACTTGTTGTGATGACGACACGTGCGTCAAATACGCGTGGGATTGAAAAATGAGGCAGAAGAAGGTGGCGCCATCTGGACTGGTAAAAGGCGTGGCCGGCCGCAAATGAGTGTCATCGCGTCTTTGTTTTGCGCTAAAAACTTTCAACGGAACGAAATAATACAACGATTGATAGAATTTCAGAGTTTAAGAATTTTTCAAAAAGTGAAATAAAGAAAGTAGGAAAAAATGAGCACCGAAAAGCAGGAATATCACCGAGCTTCGAGTGAGTAAAAATAAAAGCTCGCTCATGATAAATAGTCAAACTAACCTCAAAATTTTTTTCATTTTATTTATTGAATTCGAGCCACTTGCTCATATGATTCTTCGATATATTTTTGACTTTGTAGCGTGTCCAATTTATTTATTGCTGTTGGTTGAAAAAAAGAATTATACCAAAAATTTTTTTTTTTGCCCTTTTGCAGATGCTGTCGTATTTGGTGGGGTCATAACTTTCATAGCTGGTTTTCTTCTTATGATGGCATTTACCAGGTAAGAAATCGTAATTATACAATTATTGATTAACCCTTGAAAGGATAAATGGGGGACAAATGTGCCCCAAGCCAATTTCAAACTTTGCTCCTCAACCATTGGACGCCATTTTTTTTGTAGTTTAAATAATAACTTTTTCACTAATTAAATTTTTACTAAATGGCTTTTAATGCATACAATTTACTTTCTCGTTAACCCCCTCACTGTGTACGACTGTGCATATTGTGCATCTTGCACTGTGCCTATTGCACCAAGCATATTGCACTGACATTTGACATTTTTTGTTGTTTAAATAACAACTTTGTCACTAATTAAATTTTTAGTAAACAGCTTTTAATGCATATAATTCACTTTCTCGTTAACCCCCTCACTGTCTATGACTGTGCATATTGTGCATCTTACACTGTGCCTATTGCGCCGAGCATATTGCACTGAGCATATTGCGCCAAACATATTGCCCTGACATTTGACATTTTTTGTTGTTCTTTAAATAACAACTTTGTCACAAATTAAATTCTTAGTAAACGGCTTTTAATGCGTGTAATTCGCTTTCTCATTAACGACCTCACTGTGTATGACTGTGCATATTGCCCTGTGCATATTGCGCTGTGCATATTGCGCTGAAAAAAGACTACTAGAGCCACTAGTGTGGCTAATCCTCTAATCCTCATTTTACTTTTTTTTTTACAGTCCTTATTGGATCCAGTCGTATCAGGAAACCTTCAGCAATTTCAAGCACATGGGACTGTGGGAATATTGCTTTGAAGAATTTCGTTATCCCCTCTATCAATTTGACAAGAAATTTGACGGTTGCCATCATATATTTTCCGACGAATTTCACGTTATACGAGAGTGGCTATTGCCAGGTTGGCTAATGGTAGTTCAGGCTTTTGTCACATTGGCGCTGTTGCTCTCATTCTTCGGTCAATTTTTACTCGCATTGATCGTAGTTCGATGGCCTCTGAGATTTGTTCTTCGTTACGAGTGGATGCTCTCGTCGATTGCATGTTTGTGCGACGCTGCTGCTGGTAAATAATGCTATTTTCTAATATTCTTAATGATTTTTTATTTTTTTTCCCCATTTCGTTAGCATTTGCTGATTTTTTCGAATTTTTTCCAGGCGGCCTGCTGTTTCTGGCAGTTGCAATATTCGGTGGACAATGCTGGAGGCGCGATTGGCTCATGTATCCAAATTTCAATCATCTCTCATGGTCGTATGGACTTGCCGTTATATCTTTTATGTTTCATTGTCTCGGTGCATTTTTTCTTTATCTCGATGCCCGTGCAGGCTACAAACTCCGTAAAGAATCTCGCAATCTGGTCGTTCAGATGCAACCAAATCCTCAGAGTCATATCTCAGGCTCTAATCGCGGCGGTTACATATAATTTAATACTCTGATACTTTTAGTTTCTTTTTTTTTTACATTTTTTTTTTACACTTTTTCATATGACCGAGTCCGTCCATTCGGGAATAATCGGCGTGACGATTTTTCATTCGTATTATTTTTAAATAGAGATATATATATATAGGAGTATATAATTTAGCAACTAAGTGATAAAAAATGCACGAGCATTTTTTTTTAACGTTCGGTTTTTCCGGCGTTATATCCGTCCAAAAAAAAAAAAAAAAAAGTGCAAATACGCGTAGATTTTTACGGGAATTAAGTTGGACTTTCGAGAATTTTCAAGTTTTTTGAGGAAATGTAAGCGTTAAATAAAGAAGAGAGAAGTTTTATTGACTTACCGGGTATTTTGTTACGTGAGGCCAGATCGATGCTTGCTCGCATAGCCTCGATTGGTAAATTTCCATCCAGAACGACCAGTCCGGCACTCTCAATTGTCGCGGAATGTTTTTTCACGAAATTGGCATCGATCTCGTTGAAAGTATCCATTTCGCCGATTCCAAAACGACACTCGCCATTAGCGTCCAGTATTGCCGTGTATCTTGAAATAATAATAACGAGTTATTGTTGAACAATGTGCGGGTTACTCGGCAATAAAGGTGAAGACTAGAATATTTTAGCTATGGGACAATTTTGAGCTGCCCAATAAACGCAGGAAGCTCACAGTGACATTATCAACGTATGATTAAGGTGGTACGATTATCAGGGAAAAATGAAACGAATGGAACGGAAATTTTTATATTTTTTTAGTTGATTCTTGGTGTTTGGAAAATATATATATATTTTGTTTTATATGGACTGAAAATGACGTAAATTGCACCATATATGTATATATATATATATATATATATATATATATATATATATATATTTAGTACCGAGGTGTGACGACATTAGATAAAAACTCGATTGTTTTGCCAGCGTCGCCAAGTTCCTCGGCGATAGATCGTCCGGCCAAATCATCGCCAACAACGCTAATGAGTCTCGTATTTTCGAGCCCCAGAGCGACCATAGCAGCCGCGACATTTCTTCCAACTCCGCCGTGGCTCTCGCGGCTCTTGGCACGATGAGTCCTCCCATCTAGCTGTCGCGTTCCAAAAACAAAATTCAAGCCTTTATTATTCGATAATGACTCGTCTGGCTTTCATATCACCATAAGGACGATGTGCTACGCCTCGGTCGGTAAAACAGTTTCTGCGTAAATCATTAATTAGGGCGAGAGAGAAAGCTGCATTTGCTCCCATACCAAAAGTCTCCTAAATGTTTGTCCGAAAGATCAACCGTGTACGATTTGAGACACAGTTATCGTTACCGACTGAGTAGTAGCACATAGTCTTGAGGCAGGTCGGTAAAAATCTGGTTAGCACTATTTTCTGCGAAACTATTGACATTTCGTGCATAAATGGAGCGTCATTCTCTAGATATTCTAATAATCTAGAAGATGAATCTCTTATTTTGCTGAAAATATGAACCGTTTCGAAAAAAAATACGAAAACTGACATCAGCTATCTCTCTCACACTTGTATGTCACGTGATTTGCCGTGTTTTACCTTTAGTGATAAAAAACACGAACAATGCAAGCCAAATGTCCTAATCAATGACATTTGCCCATAATAAAAACATCTTTGACCGTATTCAATGTGAAATATATATTTATTTTTTTCCCAAAATTGTCCCAAAATTTGAGATACAGTTTTCGTTACCGACTGAGTAGTAGCACATAGTCTTGAGGCAGGTCGGTAAAAATCTGGTTAGCACTATTTTCTGCGAAACTATTGACATTTCGTGCATAAATGGAGCGTCATTCTCTAGATATTCTAATAATCTAGAAGATGAATCTCTTATTTTGCTGAAAATATGAACCGTTTCGGAAAAAAATACGAAAACTGACATCAGCTATCTCTCTCACACTTGTATGTCACGTGATTTGCCGTGTTTTACCTTTAGTGATAAAAAACACGAACAATGCAAGCCAAATGTCCTAATCAATGACATTTGCCCATAATAAAAACATCTTTGACCGTATTCAATGTGAAATATATATTTATTTTTTTCCCAAAATTGTCCCAAAATTTGAGATACAGTTTTCGTTACCGACTGAGTAGTAGCACATAGTCTTGAGGCAGGTCGATAAAAATCTGGTTATCTCTATTTTCTGCGAAACTATTGACATTTCGTGCATAAATGGAGCGTCATTCTCTAGATATTCTAATAATCTAGAAGATGAATCTCTTATTTTGCTGAAAATATGAACCGTTTCGAAAAAAAATACGAAAACTGACATCAGCTATCTCTCTCACACTTGTATGTCACGTGATTTGCCGTGTTTTACCTTTAGTGATAAAAAACACAAACAGTACAAGCCAAATGTCCTAATCAATGACTTTTGCCCATAATAAAAATATCTTTGACATTAATAAATGTGATATATATATTTTTTATTCCCGAAATGGTTAAACTTTTTCTTCTCCGTATGAGTGTGATACAGAAATATGTTTTAGCGTATTTATACACATAGTGATGATATTCAAGAAAGATACACGCGAATGTAATACAGACAACAAAAGTTTTACGGCAAAACGCAATAGTTTTTACGCGAGAAAAATTTCCTATCGATCCGCTTATGAGAAACGAAGATGAGAATAGAAAACTAAAAAAGATGAAAAAAAAAGAATCAGGAGTATGAGAGAAAGCTCCTGTTTTCCGGAGAAGCGCTTTTCATTGCAGCTTCGTACTTCGTGCGCAAGTCTCTTCACAGGAATGTCATATATATATATATATATATATATATATATATATCTATGTACAATGAGGCATGTGTAAAGTGCGCTCATACAGCTGTCCCAGTCGGGCTCATCGCCGGTCGCGGGTGATGGCGCTGGATCGAAAATTCTCCGTCGAGATGAATTTTTACATATAAAGTTTCGCTTTCGTACCCCCCCGCCCCTCTTTAGAAAGAAAAACCCCTCGTACTCCCCTCTCTCCACAGATGTGTGCTTAAAAATGTGTAAAATTCATCAATAATCACGTAAAAATACAATTTCGGTTCTATCGCGTAAAACTGTGTGCATAAGAGAGAGAGAGAGAGAGAAGGAAAATGTAACGAGAAAAGCTGCAATCCGGCAAACGAGCTCTGCGCGATTCTTCCACGAAATTCTGCGCCCTCCCAGCGAGAAATAAGAGCAACCGAGCAAGCGACGCCTCTGGCGAGAAAAAAAAGTATCTCGGACTTTAATTTGTTTTTTTTCTTTTTTTTTTTCACGATAATTGTGTCTGGGGGAAAGTAAAAAAGTAAAATATGAATGACTATTTAATTATAGAAAGATATAAAATATTTTTTTGGAATTAAAGGAATATTAAATTTTGTTGCTCGTATTGTGTTTAATTTTCTCGGTGATTTTTGTGAGTCGCAGCAGCATTGTGGCAAGAGGGAAGTCGATCGAACAGAGTATAACTGACCAACACATCCACGTTGTATCCCCACATATATATATATATATATATATATATATATATATATGGGATTCAACGTCTCTCTCTCTCTCTCTCTCAATAAAACTCGCGCGCGCGTTCCTCGATGTAGAATAGTCGAGGGTTGAGAGTTGAGAGTCTGCCCGGTCGTCTAGTACGTTTCAGTGTTGGCCAGTCAGGCCGTTTGATAAATAGTCAAGGAACGTTTTTTTTGTTTTTTTTTTTTCGAGAAAAAGAGAAAGAGAAAAAAGCTCCAAAGTTTCTTTTCATTTTTTTTTGCTTTTTTTTCACGACGAGCTTTCAATTACTCTTTGACACAGACATACATATATATATAAATATATATGTATATATATATATTGACAATTGCTGTCGCGGGGTGCTCAGCAGAGACATTGGTCGAAATGTAGCGATAACGATTATTTCGTTTTTGCGTAACATTACGCGAGAGTAAATCCCAGACGTGTCTCTAAAGGCTTTTTATTTTATTTTTTATTATCAACCTCTTGAAGAATCCCAGCTGTGCCGAGATCTTTGAATTTTAGACAAAACACTTGCGATATCGTGCGTGCATCGATGAGAGTGCCTGCTGACCGAGAGAGGGAGAGGGAGCACGCGAGAACACATCTATATAGATATATAACATGCGTGAATTTTTTCAGCGTCTCGAAAAGTCTCGCGGGAAGATACGAATGAGCTGGGTGGTGACTCGAAATTGGGCTCAATCTCAAAAGAGCCTGTGAATATAGTATAAAGTATTTCGCAAAAAGATAATTATCGAAAAATAAAAGAAACGATGAAATAAGTGAGAAGAAATAAGAAGAGAGAGAGTAATGAGAAAAAATGAAAAAACCAATAAAAATGAATCTTCGTGTTTGGTGAATTTATAGTGAATTTCTTGTTTTTTCTTTTTTTTTCACGTGACAATGAATTATAATTCGTATCCTCGTTATCCCAGGCTCATTGTCAGATCCAACATGACAAATATTTCGTATATATCTCGTTATGAAGAATTATGAAAAATTACGTCAAGACAATGCCGAGGAGATCCAAAGTGTTGACGAAATTACAATATCGCGGGAGAATTCGTCGCGTGAAAAAAATCGTCGAATTATTTTCCCGAGAAACGATATGATTTTTGTTGGTGAATGGATAATTTTATTACGTGTACGATCTGCGATGTTAAATTATTGAATAAAACAGGAGAAGAAAAAGAAGAAAAAAATAAACTGAAAAATCTGCCCTAGTGACTTATACAGAGGTGTCAGTTTTCATTTGGCACTATAACGACGTGCACAACTTCGGTGTGTTTTTTTTTTTTAAATCCAATCGGTCTTCCTCCTCCCTTCCCACCTCACTCCTGCCCTTTCTTCCCAACGGCAAAGATGACAAACAGATGTAAGCCTGGTTGACGGTCTCTACGCGACGTCCACGTTCGTTTTTTAATTTTTTTTTCTTTTTCTTTCCGTTTCGATTCGATCGACTCGAGAACCATCATCGAGGCGACGAACCAAGGTCAGTGATACGTCGTTCTAGCCCCACGTATCATTATATACACTGCATTTCTATATATATATATAGCATACACTATTAGCCCTCTAGCGATTTTTATCGGATATCATGTGTGTATACACGTATATAAGTGTATATATATATATATATATATATGAAATATAATATCGCGTGAGGTCGGAAATCGTTGCTGGTCGCGTTCAATCGCTTGAAACAATCGGATCGTCGATGCGTGGACAGTAAAAAGAGGGCTATGATTCCATTGGTATAGAGTGAGAGTTGCAGCTTTATAATAGGAGGTGATTGGTTGAAAAAACCAGATCCTCTATGCATGTATATATGTATATATATATATACACACACGTGTATGGCATCTATAGAAACATAAATGTATATACTTAACCGCGTCGCACGTAACGAAAGTTCAAGAGGGGGAGCCTAGAGGTCGCGAACCCAGGGCAACGAACAACCTCTACCACAGGGATTGTTGGATCTTAAATTTAGTCCTATTCTCGGGGCGCCCATAACCATCTGTTTTGCTGGTTTAATTAACGATGTATTATGTGGGTCGAGAATGGGACAGAGACACGAGATATTGAAAGAGAGAGAGAGAGAGAATGAGATAGAAAGAGAGAGAGAGAGAGAATGAGATAGAAAGAGAGAGAGAGAGAATGAGATAGAAAGAGAGAGAGAG
The DNA here is from genome assembly GCA_963669185.1 of Dyspetes luteomarginatus. Lineage (NCBI taxonomy): Eukaryota > Metazoa > Arthropoda > Insecta > Hymenoptera > Ichneumonidae > Dyspetes > Dyspetes luteomarginatus. The sequence continues at coordinate 999,338 of OY769903.1, forward strand.
TACGGATGTAGGGGAATTGTGGGAGAGAGACAAAGAGAGAATTTGAGTGAGAGGGAGAGAGAATTGAATAGGGAGAAAGAGAGAGAGAGAACGCATTTAGGGGAATTGTGGAAGAGAGACAAAGAAAGAATTGGTGTGAGGGGGAGGGAGAATTGAATAGGGAGAAAGAGAGAGAGAGTGAACGGATTTAGGGGAATCGTGGAAAAGAGAGAATTGGAGTGAGAGGGAGATAGGAATAAATAGGGAGAAAGAGAGGGAGAGGATTAAATAGGGAGAAAGAGAGTGAGAGAGAGAGAGAGAATTGGACGGAGAGAGAGAGAGGTTTTTCGAGATAACAAATTGTAGAAACGCCGAGTCGTCTCCAATTCCTCCCGTGCCAAAGAGCACTGCATAACATAATGGAAAATGGTAGAATGAGAGAGTGTATAAAGGCCAGGAGTGTTCGTGTGCACGTGTATATGTGAGGTGCGCCGAGAGGACGAACGGAGAAAGGGAGAAAGAGAACGTGTTGGTTGCCTAGAGAGCCTCGAAACGATCGATGGAATTGTACCCTTCGGGACTTGGAGCGTTTCGTTTTTTTTTTCTATCCTTTTTGTTTTGTTTTGCTTCTCGCAAGCACTCGAAACGCACTTTTCCAGTTATATTATAGCTGGTTGGTGACTGATAATTAACGGACTCGTTAGTATCCATAGCACAGGCACTTTTGGCGGCCTATATATATATATACATACATACATACATACATACATATATAATTATACGTATATATATATACACATACATACATACATATATATATATGAACAATGCTCGTTTCAAGTACTCGCATATATACATAGGCTGTATACATAAAATAGGGATTGAGCACCAACGATTCTGGGCACCCGTGAATGGTAATTCTTCTGGATGAAAAACTCCTTCGCTACTGTTAATGAGTTTTCGCAAATACATTCGAGTATATATATATATATATATTTATCGTCACATAACCAGCATTTTCAGACTTTTTTTTGCTCTCTCGCCAGAACTGAAATGATATGAGATTGATGGATGCTAAAAGTGGAACGTTTTGTGCGATTTGATGAGATAAGAATCTTTATTAAAGTTTTTTTTCTTTTAGAATCGTGCAAAAGTTTTGCCACTAGAGCATATTAGTGGAGTGTAGACGAGGTATAGAGAGGATTCAATAATAGTAATAATAATAACTGGCTATAGGGCAGAGAGCTATCGATGCGCTGATAGAATTATATATATATATATTTATATATATATATAAGAGAGATAGAGCGAGAGCCAACACTTTCAGTGCATAGTAGCAGATAGTGCCGAGAGGATATATATTTCTGCATTTACCACCCCCACACCCACACACACACACACACACATTGGTGTATTTTATATCTACGATGGATACGGTACCGTATCCATCGTATCCAATGTGTTGTATCACGTAGCGACCGAACTAACGGGAGACGGATCGATGAGATAGAATTTGCTGTACATGTATGAGAACATTCGTGCTGAGAGGCAGCAAAATAGCTATTTCACTCGACAGGATGGAGGCGGAGGGGATATATGCCAAGTTTCATACGTCTGTATATCCTGGCGAATAAATTATTCGATAATATTTTATAAGAAAATATTAACTCATAATTGAAAATTAATTTTTAAATATAACGTTAAATCTTCGTTTCTTGGATCCAGATGGAATCTTCGTCGAAAGCTTTTTCAAATTTTGCCCATTTCCGGTACAGACTCGGGGAGAATGTTATTTCTATTTTGAATGAATAAATTTTGACTCGTTAATATTGTTTCACAGTTCGAAGAATTCCGATGACAAGTGTCAAGACACGATTGATTATGTTATTCAAATACTTTTTCGCTTTAAAACTTGTGATACGTTTTTTAAAAAATGCTGGATTGTGATACAAGAGAGTAGTTGAAATTTAACTCACCAGATGGCGTTGTGACTCTTGAATTGCCAATACAATTCTCAAGCTGTCCTATATCTATGTGTACAGAAAGTATCGCCATTGGGATCTAATCTTAGATGCGGCGCCTAGCGGAGAAAAATCCAACTAACATGGCGCGCGCACGAAAATTTGAATCATAACAGTAGAGCCTGCAACGATTTTCTTTTGCTTGGATTGTATAATGGAGAAAATTCAATTTATACCGAAAGTTTATAAAGAAAACCGTCTCAGCGCACTGTATTAACAAAAATGGAAACTTTATTCTCCTTCGGTGGCTTGCTCGGGCAGAGCAGACCAACTTATCGATAATTCTGTTTAGACGACAGGCATAAATATTCTGCTTATATTATGTGCGACGAGTACACATAAGGGCAATATGGAAGCTTTTTTACCTCATCAAAAGGAATCGACGGCGTCTCAGCGATGAATATATGACGCGACTCTTCGAGAGAAACTCTGACTAACTAGCAAAACTCTTTGAGTACTCTCAATGTTTTACAAAATTCTCATAAATACGTAAATGTGTGCATTTTGCGAATCACACGGTTTTGTTGGCAAACGCCACAAACATTAAAACGGAGCGACAAATTTTCGTGGCATCGATGTCAGCGCCACTATCGGTAATTTATTGCACTAATTGGAGTGCAAACGTGAGCGCCACCAGCGCCACTATCGGTAATTTATTGCACTAATTGGAGCGCAAACGTGAGCGCCACCAACGTCAGTGTGTGAGTCGCGAACACAATTAAGAATGATAATTTTGCGAGGGAATATTTGTGTATTCGTGAAAGAAGGCTCTAAAAATGGAATTGTTCTAAATAAATGTTCGATCACACGAGATTAGTAGCGCCATGTGTGCTTTAAATCACCAGCCTGATTCTATCAGCACGTGTTCTAAAAATAGAGTCTACATTTTTTTAAGGTTACGTTGGACATCAATCTGACAGTACTAACTATTTTACTATCATGGAAAAATCCTCGAGCGATGCGAGATCCTCCGATTTCGTGCCAACAGCTCATGTAATATACACAAAGACACACACAGACACAGGCACGCCGCTAGTAAAATCACAGAATCATCCATTATGCATTTCACTCTCATGTTTGTATTTGCATATCCGCGTGTCTGACTTTATTTTATCGTGACTGTTGCAGGTAACTAAAAGACGGAAAAAAGGAGAGAAAAAAAAACACACGAAGGAAATGTGTTGGTCGAAATTATTGGATCAACGGGGGCGAGGTCCCCGCGGTGTTAACCTCGCGTGGCACTAAATCTCCCCCCTCCCGGAATAACGACCAAAGAAACGCTAAGAAAGTTGCAAAAAAAAAAACGAAAAGTAGAGAAAAAATTATTCACGAATAATTCGCGTGGTGTCCGAGAGGGTTCAGTCGATTAAAAAAGTGGGTGTGGGTGTAAAACGTTAAAAGGTTTGATAGCATGACGGTGATGCTGCTTCAACGTTTCTCAAGCCCTCACACGAATCAGAGCCAAAAGACTAACAACGGCGTAGCCGCTTCCTCCGCTCCATCGTCATTATCATCATCGGCAACGCCGGCCATAGCACAATCAACATCGCCGTCCGTAACCTCACTATCGACACCATCCCCGACACCATTGCCATTTTTATTTCTCCTCGAGAGTCAAGAATCGTGGGAGGATGAAGAAATTCCAATTGGCAACAGTGAGAATTGTTTAGCGTCATTGCCGACCTCATCTTGCACAAGCAGCTTCGATTGTCCAGCTCGTCGTTATTCAAAGTTGACCGGAGGAGCTCCGGTAGGTTCGCTGATAATAAACGAGACAAGCGCGAGGCCAAAGAGCGTAAATAATTACAACGAGAACGAGAACAATAATTTTACGATCAGAAACAACAACAATAATCGAAGAAACAGCAGAAACTACAGGAACAATAACAACAGCGTGATAATTCTAGACGAATTTGGAGAATACGAGAAGGGTCGAAAATTAGGGGGTCAGTATCAGAAGGATAAGAGCGAAGTTGAGGGTTGGATAGTGGGCGGGGAAGGAATTGGCATCGGTATTTGTACTGTCGGTGGTTTGCGCGATTGCAGTGGTGGCAACGCCGCTGGGACAGGCAGCGGAAGTGTCGGTGGAGGTGCCGTTGGTGGTGGAGCTGGTGGCGGAGCTTCCGGTGGTTTTTCAAGATTTGGCCAATCGACAGGTGGATTGTTAACGGGCTCAACCGGTACGGCAGATCCGGGAATTGGCGGTGGTGGTGGAGGAGGAGGAGGAGCAGTGGCAGCCTCGTCTGCAGCAACGGCTGCGTCAAACGCATCAACGTGTGGACCAATCGCTGGTCTCACGCGTTTCGACAGTCAGGGTGTCGCGATGCGATATTACCGACTGTGGATATACGCCTGTAACATAGTATTGCTCGGAAGTGCAGCTGGTTTTGCAGCTGCTGTCTCGCGAACATTAATATTTTCCGGTGATCCCAGGCGTTATCTCGTGCCGGGTGTGCCACGAGCGTTCGATCCAACTGCTCTTTACGCGTATCTTGCATTAGCAGCTCAATTGGGTCTCGTCCAATTGCTCGGCTGTATAGCAGCGAGGCGATTGAGCGCAAAGCTTTTAAACGCTTATTGGATGCTCCTGTTGGGTCTTCTCTTTGGCGACGCGGTCATAGGAGTCGCTTGGGTCTTTAGATTCGAGAGAATGCGAGCAGAGCTAAGACCGAGTTTGCGACTCCGGCTGCAGCTTGAGTACGGCAAAGAAACAAGATTCAGCGAGCAATGGGATCGCCTTCAGCGTGATTTTTCGTGCTGTGGAATTTCTGGTCACGAGGACTTTGAGGCTACGAATTTGGATCGTTTGCCACATACTTGTTGTCCACCAACCACACTGGCAGCTTCAACTTTCACCTCAAACGCGACCGAGAGCTGTCAGCAACCTTATCCACGTGGCTGCGAGGACAGTCTCGTTGATTGGCTCAGAAAAACTGCAGATTTACTCTTCGTTCTCGGTATTTGCGTTATAGCTTTTGCTAAATTATGTTTTCTCGGTATACTGAGATACGAGATACGAGAAATGATACAGAAGATACGATTGTTGAGGGATCCACCATTACCACCACCGTCCGCCATTATGGGCGGCTCAGCCTCGATATTGTGCACGGCCTCGCCACCATTTGTACAATCCTTCTCGCAATTAGGCGTTTCGCCCGTTGTCGATTCTATTCTCACTACTAACACGACAACTCACATTAATAACAATAATAATAATAATAATAATAATATGAGCAGCAACAATAACAATGCTGGAGCTGGACCACGACGAACGACACTTCCAATGGCCGTTTTGCCTTCCGGTGAGTCTGAGAGGGGAAATTTTCTATAGTTCTATTATTCTCCTCGCATTATTCCAATTGATTGCAATCCCCAAGGTGAAAAGAATTTTTTTAATTCGCTCGTTTTTTTTTCTTCTTGTGTCCAGGTAACTCTTCGATCTTACAACAATCGGACGACTACAGTGGTGTTCGACATCCTCTTTTGTCAAGTAATTTGCAAGATGGCGGTGCAGACAGCGACACAAACAGTCATTGTGCCCTCATACTTGAGGAAACGACACCACCGTCGATAAGTACGCACAGCGGATGTACCGCCAGTACCAGACCCGACAAGAGCAACGGCAACAACAATTACGAGATGCGAGAATTTAATCGTAGATTATTGATATCTAATGGCGCTGGACCTGGTAATAATATCAATTCTGGACCTCGCAATCGACGCACCTGACTATGGAAGTGGTGGCGACGTACGTCAAATCGTTTCCTCTATAGAACCAACAGGCCTGCCGAACTCACGCTCTACACCAAGTAATGCTAAAAAATCCTCTTTCTCTCTCCCAATCCTAAAAAGCTATATCCAAAATACTATTTCAGCCCATTCATCGTTAAATCGTCCCAAACTCTGAGCCGATTTATTTCTCATTCTTCCTCTCCTATTTAGCGGGAATCTAAAATCTCCAGAAATAAGCTCACATCTCACTTTTCACTAAATTGGAGATACATGACTCTCGAATTAGTTATTGAAAGAATTATTAAGTTGCAAAAAATAATAATTACCATGCCGACCGAGTGAATTAAATTAATTCGAGAGGGAAAATTATTTTTTAAAAAATTAAATTCATCGAATTTTTCTCAATTAATTCGAATGGTCCCATCATGCTTTTCTGTATCAAAGGATCGTCCCTTATATACTGTAATGTTTGAATTATCGCGAAATGTACTTACTACTGCCAACACGGCGTACGTTAATAAATTCCGCCGTCACGAAAAAAAAAAAAGAAAATTTCTTCACTAAATTGGAGATACACGACTCTTGAATGAATAAATTTATCATTATAAAATTAACTACGTTTTATAAATATCTTTCTTTGAGTCTTTTTTTTTCTAAACTATCTTGCCTATGTTTGGGCCAGAAGCAAAAAAAAATGGCAAACAATAAATATCGATCGACTTTAAAATTGTACAATATATTCAAAATTTTTATTTTCGTTTACACAGAGTTACGAGTCTCATGTATCTCCTCGATCCATTACCAGCCTCAAAAGAATTATTAAGTTGCAAAAAATAAAAATTACCATGCCGACCGATTGAATTAAATTAAAGGGAAAATTATTTTAAAGAAAATTAAATTCATCTAATTTTTCTCAATTAATTCGAATGGTCCCGTCATGCTTTTCTGTATCAAAGGATCGTCCCTTCTATACTGTAATGTTGGAATTATCGCGACATGTACTCACTACTGCCAACACGGCGTACGTTAATAATTTCCGCCGCCACGAAAAAAAAAAGAAAAGAAAATTTCATAAAAATTCATGAGAGAGCAGACAAAAAAAAAAACATCGAGAAGCACGATATGAACATAAACACACATATACTTGGTGTATGTATATGTAATAATAACAAAATTAAAAAAAAAAACTATGTACTCGTAGAAACGCGCAAATAATGTACATATAGAAACTTTGAAACTGGACGAGGATCGAGAAACAAAAAGAATAATTGAGATATATATAAAAAAAAAAAAAAAAAAACAGTCTATGACGTTATTTACCAGCAGAATAAAATTGGCTTCCTATAATTTAGGATTAGAAAAACGCGAACGATGATTATTTCATTTAATTATCATACGCAATTATATTCTCGCGATGAGATAAATCTTTGACGAGTTACGAGGAAAATTTTGGGTGGAAATTTTTGGAAAAATAAAAATAAATGAAAAATCGAGGGGGGGGGGAAAGAAAAAAGATAATTCAGACTGTAAATATAAGACAATGCGTAGACATTCGTTTCGCCGACATGTTAGATAGTCATTTCAATCGAGTAATTATATTTTTTGCATTAATTTTTTTTTTCCATTAGAATGGGCAAATTAACTATCGATCAGGCCACTTATTAAAATTCACGTAACTCGATATCTTGTGATGAAAATGATAAAACAGAAAAAAACAAACAATAAAATGAAATTAACGTGGAGAGAAAAAAAAAAGTACACAAGGACCATTCAATTTTCATACTCTGGCATTAAAAAATGTTTTTCTCTGTTTTAGACACTTTTTTTTCACTCATAAAACATACAAAACGTGTTTGAAACAGATGAAACTTTTTCTCCCATGTGTGCGGTGCAAAAAAGTTTCTGATGCATCGTTTGACTCGTAGAGATATAAGTTAGGTGTATACTATATATATGTGTGTGTGTGAGTGTGTGTGTGTGTGTGTGTAAAATACGTGCCCAAATGCCAAAAAAGGCCCAAAAAATAATTGGTAAAAAATTATTTGAAAAAAAAAAAATTATAAAATTGAGAACACGAGAAAAATGAGATTTGTAATTTTCTCTTTCTTCTCATCGTTTTGTATGAATTATTTTGGTGAAAATTGGTACCATGTAAACCAACGAGAGCTCACAACCTCGCATTTAAGAGAGATCGAACGAGTTCATTAAAAATTTATTTTTGGTCCAAAAATTCGAAAAGTGAAGAAAAGAAAAAAGCTCGATAAAAAGACAAAATGGCGCTTTTTCGAAGCAAGCGTAGTAAATAATATACAAGTGGGTTAAATGTGTGCTTGAGACACAGACGATGAAATAATAAAAACGAAAAACTTCGTAGTTGTTTATATTAAGTCTGTTTACTCGATCGTCCTATAAGCTTGAAGTTACTACTAATAGTTTAACGAGATAAAATAGTAAATATAAAGCAGCGAAGGAGCCAGATGATGGACAGAGACAACTTTGAAGTGCTTCGAAGAGCTTCGAAGTGCTTCGAAGAGCTTCGAAGAGCTTCGAATAGTGCCTGCTTAAAGAAAAAGAGAGAAAGAGGAGAAGAGAGAAAGAGAGAAAGAGAGAAAGAGAGAAAGAGAAGAAGAGAGAAAGAGGAGAAGAGAGAAAGAGAGAAAGAGAAGAAGAGAGAAAGAGAGAAAGAGAAGAAGAGAGAAAGAGAAGAAGATAGAAAGAGAAGAAGAGAGAAAGAGAGAAAGAGAAAAAGATAGAAGAGAGAAAGAGAAGAAGAGAGAAAGAGAAAAAGAGAGAAAGAGAAGAAGATAGAAGAGAGAAAGAGAAGAAGAGAGACAGAGAAAAAGAGAAAAAGAGAGAAAGAGAAGAAGAGAGAAAGAAAGGAAGAGAAGAAGAGACAAAGAGAGAATGAGAAAAAGAGAAAAAGAGAGAATGAGAAAAAGAGAGAAAGAGAAAAAGAGAAAAAGAGAAAAAGAGAAAAAGAGAAAAAGAGAAAAAGAGAAAAAGAGATGGAGAGAAAGAGACAGAGAGAGAAATGGTAAAATCGAATGCGAGAGAATGAGAGATGAATAAATAAATAATAAAAAAAAAAACAAGCTAAACTTGATTATGAATTTTTCTAGTTTTATGCTCTAGTCTTTAAGCTAAAATATATCGAACGGGGTGAGATTGAACGATTATCGGCTGTATCGAAAGATTTCAGCAAAATTCGAAAGTTTAGAAACAAAAATAAAAAAAATAAAACAACACCGTTGTGTAAATATCTGACTCGTGTGTAATATTGTAGTTTTTAAATGAACACTCATGTATCCTCTAGTCATGTTTTACTATAATGTAAACATATAAAGAGCGTTTAATTGTTTATTCGGTTAAAAAAGGGAGAAAAAAAGAAAAAAAAAAACACACCCAGCTGAGCTTTAATACGAAAAAGGGGACTTGACATATTTTTCATTAACCAAAACGCCATTAACGTTGTGACCAATACTAGAACGAGAACGTTTAGTCCATCAACTCTGCCTCAAATAATTTATCTAGTGAATTGATAAAATATTTCATCGACATAATAAACGTTGAATAAATATTTCAGTCATCAGCAGTTGTGTTTTTTTTTAACGATTTAAAAAAATTATCTTTACGTAAAATTTTCATTATTTATTTATTTATTCATGAATATAAAAAAAAAAATATATTATTCTTTTTAGTTTCATGATTTTTCTCACTCTCTGCCTCAAATAATTTATCTACTGAATTGATAAAATATTTCATCGACATAATAAACGTTGAATAAATATTTCAGTCATCAGCAGTTGTGTTTTTTTTAACGATTTAAAAAAATTATCTTTACGTAAAATTTTCATTATTTATTTATTTATTCATGAATATAAAAAAAAAAAATATATTATTCTTTTTAGTTTCATGATTTTTCTCACTCTCTGCCTCAAGTAAATAAATAAAATATTTAAAAAATTATATTTACGTAAAATTTTCATTATTTATTTATTTATTCATGAATATTAAAAAAAAAAAAATACTATTCAGTTTCATGATTTTTCTCATTGGCACTAGAGCGAAAAAAAAATAAAATATCGAATTTTATCATCGACACGGTAAATATTTTTCGTGGATGGAAAAAAAAGTGAAGAAAATCTGAAGTTTAAAGCATTTTGATCGATCGCTTGGACTATTACTGGGACATGCACATCATCGTTCATAGCACGCGCAGAGCATAGAAAAATACGATAGAAATATCCCTCCGTATTTTTTTGTTTTTTTTTTATGTTTCGCTGTCACGATATCAGATATAAATGTAGCATAGATATACAATATATATATATATATACCGGGTGTAAAAATGTTGAGTGTTACAAAGCCTATAATGGCGCCCAAACTATCGATGATGCCAATAAATATTTCATATCAAATTTATTTCCTTCATTTCGTCCTTTTTTTTTTCTCTCTTTTTCAAGTGGAATTTGTCAATTCTGAAAAAAAAATCCATCGAGGCAAATTCCTAAATTTCCTAAATTTTGTAGAAATTTTATTATTTCTTATCTTGGATGACCTTGAATGACCTTTTATCATTAAACTCGTCTCAAGGTCGATATTAAAATACTTAAAAAAAAAAGCCCTAAATTCTCATTTTTAAAAATGAACGTGACCTTTGACCCAGGGTCGTTATCGTTATATTAAAAAATTGTCTCACATTTCGGTCCACCCTCAATATAAAATAACTTTTAATTAAAAAATTTCTCGACATCATCATTTAGTCGCGATTTAGCTACAGTTCGTTTTTTTTTTCTCTTTTTCAAGCGGAATTTGTCAACTCTGAAAAAAAAATCCATCGAGGCAAATTCCTAAATTTGTAGAAATTTTATTATTTCTTATCTTGGATGACCTCGAATGACCTTTTATCATTAAACTGGTCTCAAAGTCGATATTAAAATACTTAAAAAAAAACAAAGCCCTAAATTCACATTTTAAAAAATGTACGTGACCTTTGACCCAGGGTCTTTATATTAAAAAATTATCTCTCGATATAAAATAACTTTTAATTTTAATATTTCTTGACATCATCATTTGGTCGCGATTTAGTTTATAATATTTTCAACACTTTCATAACTCTTCATGCCAGATTCGTGTCTCGTACAGTTCCTAATAAATAAAAATTACAATTTCCATGTACAAATTTCATGTGCTGTGTATACGAAAAATTGTATAATAGAAATGGTTATCAAAGTTTCAGTAAAAACTGTCCGATTTTCGATCACATTAAACAAATTTTACAATTTTTCCTTCACAACTTTAACCTCATGATTGAGGTTACGTATGAAAAAAAATAAAAAATAAAATCAACTATTAATAAAATTCGATACGAGATTTTTCTAAACATTTTCGAAGAAAAAAAAAACAAACACGAGATAAAAATACTCTGTAATATAAAATTTTGATCGAAAATCCATTTTGTTTATCTCAACTGGCACGTGTAATCTGGCATTTACCAGCATCATCGAGATGGTAGAAAAATGTACGACGAATATTCTCAGCTGTTTATGCCTACGCACGCGAGCCCACTAAATGCCCTAAATGTGCCCACTAAATGTGCCCACAAAATGCGCTAAATGTGCCACTAAAACTTACGATACCAAAAATTCACTCTAGACAAAATAAGACATATAAGTTTGGGTTGGGGTGTACCCAAACCCAAACACTTGTGTCTATTTTCATGCATTAACGAGGTTATAAGAATTTTGGTCTCGACATTTAGGTTAAAAAAAAACGTATTCCATCCCCCCTCCCCTTGCTTCCGGTTTACCCACAATACCTCGCGCGCAATATCACACAAAAAAAAGGCTCTCCACGCTGTAATTAGCCTAAATTCTATGTACATAAAAAACGCTGTTACTACGTACGATATATAATACGTACAATGATTATTATGATATACGAAAATACAAGGAAAAAAATTGGTTATTTAGTATAAAAAGTGAATCTTGTCGTTTTTTTTTTTGTTTTTTCTCGGAAAAAAGTATTCCACCCCCCTTGTGTGTGTATATATATATAAACGCTGTTACTACGTACGATATATATATATATATCTCGTTCGTAGTAACAGCGTTTTTACGTACAATACGTAAAATGATTATTATAACGAAAATATAATACGAAATATTACGGTATTATATTATATAAATATAATACGTAAATATTGTTTTTTGTAGTTTTTTTTGTTTTTGCTCGGACTCACCGCTATACTGGGAAGATCCAAGTGAAGCATCGTATCCACTGTTGCTCCTCCGATCACAACCTACGAGGATGAGGAAAAAAAAAAGAAAAAAAAACATCAAAGGAGCCACACGAAAAAAAGAATAATAATAATAACAATAAAGAATATTTTCGATGCTCACCACAGGCGCTTTAAACGTTGATGGCTTTTGAACTCTCGGAACAGTTGAACTACTCGAAGCTTTGTCTAGTCTTCTCAAGCGATTCAACTCTAGCGCCATTTCTGCCGCAACACATGCATTGTTCTCCACAAGTGCTTGATCTAAAAATTGTATTTTGTTTTGTTTTTGGGTAAATTTCACAATCTGTCCCGCATTATTCGAAAATTCATATTTAATTATTTTCTCCGATGTTTTTTTTTTTTTCAACTTTTGAGCAAAATATTTGATGTTTTTTTTGTTTATTTATTTGCATAGAGATACAAAGAATAATAAGACTCACTGGCTTTCAAAAAACCACCGGAAGTCAGTTGATTCAACTGCTGGAGAAGAAACGGCGTAACGTTTTTTCCGTTAATTCCTCTTTTGTCCGCAATCTCGAGCGCCTCTCGTATTACCGACTGAACGATATTTGAATCGAGAGCGTGAGATTTTGGTATTGGAACTGCAAATAATATGCCCGTATCGAGTTTCAATATCTCTTGAACTCGCAAAATTCTCGCTGCTTCTTGAGCATCGCTGACTCGTAGCGGAGATTTTACAGGTGAAATTTTCGATGTCTCGCGGGAATAAAATGCTGGAAAATTGTCCGTATTGCCAATTGTTATTACGGGAACGCCCTGAGTTTCCTGTTTGATAACGGAAATGGAAATAACCCTCCGAGTTAGAGGAATGTTCAACGTGTTGAATTTTTTTAATTTATTAATAACTTATTAATAATTATTATAACAGGAGTAGCAACAACAATAATAATTTTTATTCAAAACAGAGAAAAGTTTGAAGTGGCAAATTATCGAACTAAAAATGAACGATTATTATTATTATTATGGGTATATTATATTATTTCTTGTATTTTTTACTAATGGCAGATTTCTTTACCGACGTGAAGAAATTAATGGGCATAAATGATAAAATAATTAACGTAATGTAAATATAAAAAGTATTAACCAAATATTCAAGAGTCTTGGGTATGTCGAGAATTGCTTTGACCCCAGCACAAACGACAGCGAGACGATTTCGACTCAATTCCGTGAGATCGGAACTGACATCGAGACTGATTTCCGCTCCCCGGTGAACTCCGCCGATTCCGCCAGTCGCCATTATCGGTATACCGGCCATACGTGCTATCGTCATCGTACCACCGACGGTGGTGCCGCCATTTATTTTTTTCCATACCACCGTCGATACATCACGTCTCGAGCATTTCGTCGCTTTTTCATCCGCTTTGCTAGCGTTGCCGCTGATGTCGCCACTTGTCACGTGTCTCGCACATTTTGCCAGTTTCACCAAACGATCGCGATCCATGCCAATTTGCACTTTGCCATCGAATATCGCAATTGTTGCTGGCACGACACCCTGTCGAGTCAAATGTGACATTTTGGTAAAAAAAAAAAAAAAAAAAAAAAAAAAAAAAAAAAAAAAAACAAATAGTGAAATGCTCGTAAGTTTTTTTACGCCTGAAGAATTCGACGATCGTAAGCAAATTCAAAATTCGCCTGTAAAAACTTTCAGGATTTTTCCTATATTTTTGTTTTATTACAATTTTAAATTTTACATATACTCTGTGGCACATTTTACCAATATTGTTGCATATTTTCGTGATTTTAAGTGATATTTTTAAACGTACAATGTTCCTCATTTTAATATTTTTGAGCTCAGCTGAAATACCGACGGAGCATGTCTTACCGCGCGTACATGTACATATCTCCGTGGGTAAAGCAATTTACCTATTTTTTTCAGCGACACGATTAATGTTTGAGGCAATAATACTTGTTTGTTTTTTGCTCGCAACATGAATCGTCTCACCTCGCTTCGTTTAGGAGGAAAAAAATCTCCATGTAGGTTCAAAAATGTACTACGACATAAAAATATTACGAAACCGCCATTTTACTTATACGCTATTTTACATTATTCTATATATATATATATATTGCATACATCGACGTTTAAATACACATTTCTTTGTTTTACGTACTTTTTCGCGTATTATTTCCTCGACGCGAGTCGCCGTTGACAAATTGTCAGGATAAGGCATACCGTGAGTTATAATAGTCGATTCTAGTGCAACTATCGGAGAATCTTGTTTTATTGCATTTTTAACCTCTTCGCTGTACTGTATCAAACTATTATTGTTTTCCCGCGCAAAAGACAAACTACGAACGACAGCGCCATCTACGCGATGAATCCATTGCATAGTTATTTTTTCAAATTTATCGTTATTCTTTAATATCCTCGTAATAATAGTATTCAAATTTAGAGCCCTCGAGCAACTTTTCGATTGAACAAATCGATGCATCTTTTTATTGTTTTCTTTCCGATTTAAATGCGTCGCCAAACAGCTGTACAATTTCCCCCACCAAAAATTTCTCCCTCCTTGCTGAAAATGATGACTATGTATATTTATATGCAGGACCACTTTTTTCCCACTTTCACTGGCACTCACTGGCACTTTAACACCATATTCTATGAAAAGCACACAATTTGACTTTATTCTCGGCCAGAAATTCACGAAAAGTTAATTCACAAACAGCTTTTCATGAGTTATCACAAGAACCGGTTCGTCGCGATGCCGGCTAACGACTGCTGACTAGCTTTTTACGCTTTCCGATGATTTCTCGTGTTTATCTAGGTTATGTCGTACATTAAAACACTCAGCCGGTTTTTCGAATTTAAAAGATTCAAAACTTCTCCATTATCCTCAAAACACTAAAAACGATTAATACGACGCGTGGAAAATGCTACTATAATTGATCTTTGCTCACTTCCGGTTACCACGTGCACAATTCTTCCCTCTTTTGCATCCTAATGATCACAAATTAATATTTCGTTTAATGGAAAATAATATATTACGAGATTCATTTGAGGAGTGGGAGAAGTACAGCTGGGCAATATTTTCCAAGACGCGGACGCGCGTCTCTTTTAGCTAAATGTAAGGAAACAGGTAGCGAGAGAGAACGTGTCGTATCGTTTTTAGTGTCAACGTACACGATTCTCGCACCTCGACCCCGAGTCTCTTGTCTTTTCCTTAGTATGCAAATGTTTTCATCGACGCCACGAATTTTATTACGAGAATCTTCGCACGCTCGGATATACACAATAGCATAATATTTAATTAAGAGTGACCGGAAAGTTGTGTATACGGGAGAAAGCAAGTCATCGAGTGTGCGAGCATCGCCGAAAAAATTTCAGTCCAGACGCGACGATCGAACAACGAGGATGGCGGCCAAGGCAAATTTTAACAAATCACGAGAGCCTGGAACTCTCGCTAAATTATATCTAAAAGCTTACAATTTCTCACTTGTAATTGGGTAAAGTATCTTTTTTTTCATTATTTTCTAATCTCATTGAGAAATGACCTTGACCTTTGAGACAAGATCACGCCTCATTTTTACCTCAATATATCAAGCTTGTACTTTGGAATGCAATTATCATTTTTATCAATTCGTCCCTCTCACTTTTTGCATTTCGGAATATTTTATTTTATTGATTCTTCTGGTAAAAAAAAAAAATACCAGATAAAGAATTCTAATAAAAATTACGAGAAATGACCTTTGCCTTTGAGACAAAATTGATTGTTCTGGTAAAAAAAAAAAAAAAAAATACCAGTTAAAGAATTCTAATAAAAATTACAAGAAATGACCTTTGCCTTTGAGACAAGATTGATTGTTCTGGTAAAAAAAAAAAAAAAAAATACCAGATAGAGTTCTAATAAAAATGACGATTTACTGTGTTTTTTTTTTCATTCGTGGCAAATTTAGATGGGCGCACATTTTATATCTGTTGGTTCTTCATCAAACGGGCACTGGGAGTCCTGAAGATGTTGGCAAAACTCTGTGGGATGTCGTGGGACCGTCGGTCATAATTTTTCAAAATGCTGCTGTCCTCGAGGCAAGAAATAATTTGAAAAAAAGAAGGGAGAAAAAAAAAATTCAATATTCATGAGTTTTTTTGATTTTTTTTTCCCCTAGATAATACACGCATCGGTTGGACTGGTTCGTTCGAATCCTGTAATCACGACTTTCCAAGTATTGAGCAGAGTTATGGTAGTTTGTGGAGTTTTACTAGCGACGCCTCTCGATTACGCAGCAGCATCTCCAGGACTTCCAATAGCATTGCTAGCTTGGTCTGTGACAGAAATAATACGTTATTCATATTATTTCATGAGCTTGATCGGTTTTGTGCCTCATTTTATCGTATGGCTCAGGTAATTCAATTTTTTTCTCTCTTATAAAGTATTTTTTACTCGTTCCTCCATTGTTTTGTCTTTTTTTTCATTGTTTTGTCTCTTTTTCCATTGTTTTGTTGCTCGAAATTTTTCTGTAGATATACAACATTCATCGCATTGTATCCAATTGGCGTTACTGGCGAATTACTCTGCTTCTATTGGGCCCAAATGTATCCAAGAGACTTTCCAGACGCCTGGAGTTATGCACTTCCAAATCCCTGGAATTTTACATTCAGCTATCGCTACTTTCTCATCTTGATTATGCTCCTTTACATACCACGTGGGTTAAAAATTAGTCGTAAAAAAAAAAATCTTTTTTCTTTTACATATTTTTCTATCTGCCATTTCTCGTTTTTTTTTTTTTTTTTTTTTTCAGTTTTCCCACAGATGTATCTCCACATGTTTGCGCAAAGACGCAAAATCCTCGGTACACCAGTAACCTCGAGCAAAAAAGCCACGTAAATATTTCACCTATTTGTTGCTATAAATTTTGTTATTTCGAGCAAAAATTTCGTAAAGTTTTACGAAAATTTCGTACGAATTGTCGCTCGCTGTATACTTTTGTGAAAAAAAAAATAAAATGTACATTGAGTATGAAGAAATTCTCATTACTTGTAAATATAAGTAGAAATTCGTTTATATATTTTTTTTCTCTCTTCAAAATTAACAAACTGATTGAAGAATTAGTATTTTTTTTTTCAAAGCGTACAAACGCGGAAGTATTTACCACAAGCTGTACCGAGCTCAATGGTATACTTTTATGAGAAAAAAAATAAAATGTACATTGAGTATGAAGAAATTTTCATTACATGTAAATATAAGTAGAAATTCGTTTATATATTTTTTTCTCTTCATAATTAACAAACTAATTTCAGAATTAGTAATTTTTTTTCAAAGGGTTTTCTCGCTGCTTAAGAAAATAATATCAAGTCCTAGTTGATTTGTTTTTTGTATTATTTATTTAGTAAATTATACCAAAGAGAAAAATTACACCTGATCACCGGTTGGCGTCGATTTGATGATCTCAGAGTTGTACCGAGCTCAATGGTATACTTTTGTGAAAAATAAAATAAAATTTACATTGAGTATGAAGAAATTCTCATTACATGTAAATATAAGTAGAAATTCATTTATATATTTTTTTCTCTCTTCAAAATTAACAAATTGAAGAATTAGTAATTTTTTTTTCGAAGGTTTTTCTCGCTGCTTCACCCATTCGACGGCGATTTTTTTCGAACACGTTCCCCAGGACCGATTTTTTTTTTCCTTTATTATGTTCATATTTAATTATTGCAGTTAAATGTGCAATGGGTCTCGAATGGGTTAAGAAAATAATATCAAGTCCTAGTTGATTTGTTTTTTGTATCATTTATTTATTCAATTATACAAAAGAGAAAAATTACGCCTGATCACCGGTTGGCATCGATTTGATGATGTCCGAGTTACCGGGATCCGTGATCGAGAGCGTACAAACGCGGAAGTATTTACCACAAGCTGTACCGAGCTCAATGTTGTTACCGGTGTAGTGATGAACTCCAGTTTTGGCCAACATCGCGTAATACTCGATCTCAGATTTTCTATTATTTCCAATATAAAAGAAAACAAAAAAAAAAGAACAAAATTTTTTTTAAGCAATTTTACAATTTTACGATTTACCCGGTGCACTTACGAGCACGGGCAATGAGACTACTCCATAGGACTCCTCCGCTGTACTATCAAGTTGCACAAATAAAGATAGAGCTCGTTTTCATAATATTTTTAAAATTTTGTACACTGGACTTTGGTTAACTGCAAACTTTGAGCACGCTGAACACTTTCTGTTGCCACGCGTGAAAAACCGCCAGGTGGCGCCAGTGTAGCGGCCTTTGGGGCGGATGGGGGAGACGACCCCCCCCCCCCCCCCCCATGGGTATGATAAGTGATAAGGCCCAACAGTTCGCCACGGGGACGGGCCCAGTTGTACATAAAATGATTTTTCCAACATTGCGAAAGTAAAAATAAATAGCAATAAATAAATAGTAAATAAATAATAATCGTAGAATAAATCGTTATGATTAATATTTTTAATTATTTATATTGGAATGATAAATTATTATCGATGATTTACAAATAATTGACCAATAGCAGCAATTATTCAATTTGGTAAAACCTTTTTGTTGTTTTTTAACAATAAATTGAAATTTTTAAATTATTATTATTTATGAGTAAAATTGTTTAAAAAAAAAATAAAAACGGGCTCTTTCTCATTTGCTATTCTCGTTTTGCATAAACAAAATTCGAGAGATCGTACAGCCGCGATACAGGAGTACTACTTCTCAGTCTCACCTAAGTGGCGGTGTGTTGTTGGCGATGATGACCAATTTCGCTTTGCCCTGCCTCAACGATTTGAGAGTCTGCTTGTAGCCGAGAACGTATTTTCCCGACTTCATGACCAGAGCCAACCTCGAGTTGATGCTCTCCATAGCCTTTTTCTGTTAAATAAAATATCAAAAACCTCATTAATAAGCTCGAAAAAAAATTAAAAGAAAATAAAAAGTTAGGTTATGGTGACACGTGGCCGGGCCACGATCGAAGATTCAAAGAAAAAATTACCTGTTTCTTTTGGGCAACCATTTTGGCGGCTTTGATTACTCCTTACACTTGAATTAAAAAAAAAAAACGTTTCAATTATCACAGTTTTCAAATGGATCAACTTTATTTCGTTGTGTCTGGATTATTGAAGAATGTGAGAAATTGTAATAAAAAAAAGAAAAACGTCGTACCTCGATGATAGCTGAATGAGAAAAGATGGTCGACGTTCAGCCGGAGAACTTTGTGGCGTGCGGAAACGAGGCTTGAAATGATCACAGCGCTCTGGTGGCAGTTTTCGGAACTACTTAGTTGTGGGTATTTATGAGATCCGAAATGAATGGGAATTTTCAATTTTCACTGTCAGCTGATCGAAATACAAAGTGCTTTTTTTTTAAATTTCACTGTAAAGATTATCAATTATAAAGAAAATCGATGACGATACTAAAAATGATAAATGATCGAAGGAGAAATAGAGGTGGAATCTTTGAAATGTTCTTAATCGATGAATCATTCGTCGAGCAATGAAACCTCGAATGATTTTTTATACTCGCTACGAGGCATGGTTCGTGCTCCAAGCCTGTTATATATATATCTATATATATGCATATATAGGTATACTCCAACGTGTTATACAAGATTCACCGCCACTGTATGAATATTTTTATTACGTCGATTCTTTATCACACGGGACAATTCAAAGACACTTTGATATTATTGGTAGGGCGAGCCAAGCCAGCTGTTAGAAATGCTCCGGTGAGCAGAGTAAAGATCGAGTTAAATTTGTAAATTAAAAATTGAAATAATGGAACTAAAGTGTGCTGTACAGACTTACGATTGGGGAAGAAGAGGTGGCCAAAGTATAGTTGCTAAATTGGTTAAATCAGCAAATGATGATTTTATTATCGATGAAAACAAATCGTATGCAGAATTATGGATGGGAACTCATGAAAATGGTCCATCTTGTTTAAAAAAAAATGCCACATTTCTCCGGGATTATATAATGAAAAATCGAGAAATTTTGGGAAAAGGAAAGAATGGAATTTATTTCGACGATTTGCCATTTCTTTTTAAGATTTTATCAGTTGGAAAAGCATTGTCGATTCAGGTACATCCTGACAAGGTAATTTCCATATAATGAAAATTTTTTATTTGTCTCGTAATTGTATAATTTCTAATTTTTTATTATTTTTTTCATTTACAGGGCAGAGCTGAAAGATTGCATATGGAAAAACCCGAAATATACAAAGATCCAAATCACAAACCCGAGCTCGCTATTGCACTCAGTCCATTCGAGGCCTTTTGCGGTTTTCGTCCGACAGACGAGATAAAAAGTTACATCGAAATTTTACCAGAATTTCGCGCTGTTATCGGAGACGAAGCATTGAATTTTTTTTTATCATCGGATAGAAATTTCGATCGGGCAATATTGGCAAAAATTTTTCAAGCTATTCTCGTCCAAAAGCCCGAAATAGTCGCCAATCAGCTAAATCGATTGATTGATAGATTATCGATTTTAGGTGAGAAATTGCATTAATTTGGACTAATAAAAAAAAAACATATTGAGCTTAAATTTTGTCATTCCATGAGAATTTGTCTAAATTTTTATCATAGGATTTTTTATATTCATTTCGTCTCTGAAAAATTAAAATTAAAATTAAAATTGAAATAAAAATAATCATTAATTTTCCTCACAGATGAATCGGATCGATTATTTTTACACGCCGAGCTGGTCGAGAGGCTGCACAGAGATTATCCCGGCGACGTGGGCTGTTTTGGAATTTATTTTTTCAATTACGTTGAATTGAAGCCCGGAGAAGCGATTTATATCGCTGCTAACGAGCCGCACGCTTATTTATCGGGTGGTTGGTTAATAATTTCATAATTTTTCTAACAATTAATTATTTTTATTTATTTCACAACGTAAATGAAGAAAAAAAAAATTTATGATATAAGCAAAATAATAATTTTAATTAAGATATTAATGAACAAAGAATTTGTCTTTCTGACAAAACAAACGCGACTTTTGGCTCTTCACTTTGGCAGATTGGAAAAACTGTGCGATGAAAAAAAAAATGGAAAAAATGAAAAAAAAAAATGGAAAGCGAATAAATTGAAAAAATATTTACAAATTTTAGATTGCGTCGAGTGTATGGCGTGCTCCGATAACGTAGTTCGAGCTGGTTTAACACCAAAGCTAAAAGACATAACGACGCTAATTGAAATGCTGACGTTCAACTGTGAGAAATCGTCCAAGAAACGTTTTCAGGGAATTCGCGAGGATGATTTTACCGAAGTATTTCGTCCACCCGTACCGGATTTTGCCGTTGCCAAGATATCTGTGAGTTTATTCGAAATAAAAAAAATTCTCGATCCATTATTACTGGTATTTTATTAAAAACAAAAAAAAAACAACAAAAAAATGATTCTATTTCAGATCACAACGGAAACGGCTTCGTATGATTTAATTCCAAGAAGCACAGCGAGTATCTTGCTGATCGTAAATGGCAAAATTAAAATGGCTGCTTCAAATTTATACAATCATGGCACCGTTTTGTTTATAGCAGCTGATGAAAAAATTAATTTGCAACTTTCTTGCCATCCGATATTAATGTTTCAAGCATTCGCCAATGTCTCAGATTGATTATCAGCCGAAAATTCGTTGCGTCGCGAATTTTTTAATTTTTTCCAAACGCCTACACGAGGATTTTCCAAATGAGCAGACAATATTTTGTATATATTGAAGTGTAAGAGAAAGAAATTATGATAAATAAAAAATTGTACATCACAGCCATAGCTGACACGCTCACGTCATTTTTTGTTTTTTTTTTTTATATATATTTTTTTTATAAATCTTAAGTGTGACAAAGTAGATAAAGGCAACTGTATGACGTTTTTTTTTCTTTTTTCATACTGACGAAAAAATTTGGTTCATCAGTTTGAGTCGGAATCGTCGGGTTTTGCAATTTCTGCTGGTTTGTCCTCCTTGTAGTGACGATATTCCGGTTTTAATTCCCACATGTTTCTGTGAGGATTCTTGAGATTGTAATTGCAAACCTCGTTCAATATTTCCTTGAGGTAAACCTTGATTAGATTGAGGAAGAAATTTTTTATTAATTTTTTTTTTAAATATAATTAATTTTATGCTGATGTCCTGCTACTCAGTCGGTAAAACAGATTTTGCGTAAACGCAAAACGATAAACGGAGAAAACCACGAACTGCATAATTATTACACCCAGTTCGTGGTTCTCTTCTCGTTCGTCCGAATGATCAACCGTTTAGGAGAATTTTTGTTACGCAGTTTTTGTTACCAACAGAGGAGTAGCAAATATCGCTTGAAAATAAAAATTGTGAACAAACTTACAATCGGTTGTCTCGTTATTTTCACGAGATCTCTGATATTGTAATATTGATGTTTCTCAAAGGCGGCAAATAGCATGTCCATAACCGCATCTTTGTCATCGCGCATTTTTTTACCCTCTGCCTTTTTCTTCTCTGCATATTCGATCTATAATCGATAATAAATGCAAGAAAATATTTCATTATACAAAATGAATGAGAATATTAAAAAAAAATTGTATAAAAATATATTCATAATAAATATTAATTGATATTTCAATTGATATTTTTCATTTTATACTTGCATTGTGTTTGTGATCCGAGACGGGTTTGAAATTTTGCACAACTCTTTCCAATTGTTGAATTTGCCTAACAGGAACTGAAGCTTTCTTTATACTCTCCAATTTAAGTTTCATATAGCAGGAATCGGCTGAAAAAAAAAAACTCACGAAATAATAATAATAATATATTGTTACAAAGAGATAATTAAAAAAATTATAATAAATTGAATAATAAACAAACCAGCAGGGCGACATTCGAGTTTTTGAACTATTCTGCCTTCCATGTAGAGCTTTTCCGTTTCCGGTACAACTGCGTCTGAACTACCGGAAGCTGAAATTTTGTTTTTTTTTCGTTTTAATTAAAATAATTGGACTTGAATATTTAATAAATATTTAATTAAATATTTAAAAATCTGTTTATTATTTTATTATTATTTGAGTTGGGTGAACTTTGATACAACATATATATAGTGATAGAAAAATGATGGCAAGTACGAATAGTGCCAAAATAATAATAATAATAATAATAATAATAATAATAATAATAATAATAATAATAATAAAATCAAAGTATGAAAAAAATAAAAACGTACGAATAACGTGAGAAAATACACCGAGCATTTGTGTAGTTACAGTCGTAACATCGAGTCTATGCTGTTTAGGAATCTCCTCTTCGCCAGGTTCTTTTAAAGCCATAACAGCTTCCGAAAGTTTAAGCGAAACTTCCGCTTTTTGTTTGGGATTTCTTACGAAAAAAAGTTATTGGACAATTTCATTAAAAAAAAAAACAATATTTTATAGTAAATTTTTTTAAATAATTGAAAAACTGACTTTGTTATCTTGAGTTTGCCAACTTCAATATTGCCAGGAGCTTTTTCCCATTTGTTGGCTATGTATTTCGGTACTTTAACAAGCCAAACTCCACGTCCGGCATTACTGAGATCCAAATCTCTCTCAACGTGTGGCGGCGGTCCCGACATTTTCGACTCTTTTCTTTTAATTTTCTTTATTCGTACACAAAAGAATAAATAAAATGGTAATTATGAGGTAAAAATAATCGAGGACTAGAAAAAAACGCGCGTACTCTCCGCGTTCGCTTTTGACGAACTGGCGATGGTCCATCAAGCGCCCTCCATATATATATATATATATGTGCGTTAAATCAGCTGTTCGCGTAAATTACTCGTAAATCTCCTCTACTGCCGTAACTTGATCCAGTTTTTCGTTGAATTTACACAAAGCAGAAAACAATTGAGAATAAAAGGAAAAGTTTCTATTGTGCGAATTAAAGTGTTTTCGATTGTTGACAATTTTTGAATTCGTTCGCCGTTTACTGTGGAAAATGATTTTACTACAAAAGCGGAGCATCAAATAACCTCAAAAGCTCAAATAACCTTTTTTTTTTACCAGTTTTATTATCGTCTATAATGTGATCCGAGAATTCTTTCGAGATAATCGCGTGATTGCATTATTACTGAGAATATTTTTGCCAATTTGACGACTTTCTTGGGGCAAAAAATGTATCGAACGAACGTAAGTATGAAAATGGCGTTGTTTATTTGTAATATAAATTTTTGTGTATTATGTAAGTTGTGGAAAAATATATGCAGACATTCGATGATATGAAAAATTTGAAAAATTTGAAAAGTTTGAAAAATTTGAAAAATTTGAAAAATTTGAAAAGTTTGAATAATTTGAAAAATTTGAAAATAGAATAGGCAGCCTCGACATGCAAACGATGATAGAGAGGCAGGAATACCCCCTCAAAATGGCCAACACAATGATCGTATGGAATGGCAACCTGCTCTCAATTTACCAAGCACTGTTACTGAACAATTTAGAGAATCTTGGCTGACCGCTATCATAGGAATATTATTATTCGCAGCAGGCATGTGTCTCCTCTTCTGGAACGAGGTAATATTTTTTATATTTTCCTACAACAATTTATTAAAATGGATTCATCCATTTTCGTTGTTGTAAAAATGCAGAATTTTGTTTCCATTTGAATTTTGCATTTATCCAAAATTTCGCGGCAATTTTCTAAAATTCAAAAATCAGTCCAGTTATCCTACTGAAATTTTTCACACGAATGTATTATAAAAACAGAATCTTCTCTTTTGTGACATAACATTGACCGAAAATAACTAAAAAATTGCTCAGATTATGGGAGATTTGAAAATTTCTTGGGATATTCCTGTGATCGTTCTATGTAACTTACCAAATGTGAAAATATGGATTTAAAACTTTCTACATAAATTGATATTGAATTTATGAAGAATTAATAATTTCAATTTTCAAGAAATATTGAATTTTTATAAAAAATAAATTTAAATTTTCCAGCTCGATTAAACTTTGACCTATTGCTGTAAAATCATCTCCAAAATTGAAGTAACAATTGAGAATATTTTTTCATGATTTCGAATGAGTAATTTACGTATCTGAATAAAACTTTAAATATTTTTATTCAGGGCAGAGCAGCCAAAGTGGCTCATTCTCTCGACGAGGCGCTGGGAAACTTTCTACATAAATTGATATTGAATTTATGAAGAATTAATAATTTCAATTTTCAAGAAATATTGAATTTTTATAAAAAATAAATTTAAATTTTCCAGCTCGATTAAACTTTGACCTATTGCTGTAAAATCATCTCCAAAATTGAAGTAACAATTGAGAATATTTTTTCATGATTTCGAATGAGTAATTTACATATCTGAATGAAACTTAAAATATTTTTATTCAGGGCAGAGCAGCCAAAGTGGCTCATTCTCTCGACGAGGCGCTGGGAAACGTCGCTCTGATAATAAATCCGCACAAGAATCCAAACGAGTATGAGGGACGTTTGGTACATTTTTCAGGTCCATTGACAGTGGGAGAACCATTAACAGAGCCAGAGTATGGTGTTGTAGTTGCCAGTGTAAAGCTCAAACGTCGTGTACAAATTTATCAATGGATAGAAATAGAGGAGGAAAGAAGGTGAGAATTATCCTGCGATAAATTAAAAAAAAAAAAAAAGTTTCGTCTAAATATAATTTTGTGCTAACGAAAATTTATGTCAAAATTTTGTTGTTTAACAGTTACGGTGGTGTCGTGGAAGACGAGAAACATTATTATTACACAACAGAATGGAAAGACAAACTCATAGACTCGGATCAATTTTACATAAGAACTGGCCACGAAAATCCTAAAACAGTTTCAATAAGGAGCAAAATACAAACGGCGGATGAAGTGAAAATTGGAGGATTCACATTAGGAATAGAATTGAAGAAGAAATTTAGCGAATTTGTCGAAGTTACGAGTGACGAGAGGCCTGAGAGGCGCGATATAAAAATGCACTCTGGCTTATATTATCACAGCGCCGATCTTTGGAATCCTCGGGTCTCTCTATTTAATTTTCCTTCTCAATTATTTATCGCTCTAACACGCTAAAAAAAACAATTTTCTAAACTTTTATTTTATATCGAAAAAAAAAGAAAAGTTTCATACTAAAAGAGAAATAAAAATTTTTATCATGGATTTCAATTAATAAATTATTCAAAAAGAATTTTTTATCAAAATTTTTGTATTGTTTCGAATAACTTTTACTGATCATTCTTCTGGTGGAAAGAGAATTATTTTATAAAATGAAAAAAATTATAAATACAGCGAGAATTTTTTTCATTTTTTTACATGTAAAATATTATTTGATCATCAAATATTTCGTGGAATTTATTTTTATGTTTTTTTTTTCAGGTCGGCGATATACGTATATTGTTCGCATACGCTGGAAAAGCCGGCGATACGTATTCCATTGTTGGCAAACTCGTAAAAGGTACGATTGTGCCATATGTAACATCACGTGGTGAGGAGATATTGCTGCAAAGAAAACATCGATTGACGGTCGATCAGATGTTTCATCTAGAGCACGTGCACAATTACTGGCGTACATGGACAATCAGGTCAGTTATTCTTATTTCCAATTAAATTATTCTTATTTCCAATTAAATTATTCTTATTCCCGATTAAATTATTATTATTCGGATTAAATTATTCTTATTTCCAATTAAATTATTCTTATTCCAATTAAATTATTATTATTTCCGATTAAATTATTTAAAAAAAAATTATATTTCAGGGGTCTTGGCTGGCTGGTCCTTTTTTTAGCAGCAACTTGTGTCGCCAATATTCTCCGAACGGTTATATTAAATTCAAACTTTTTGTGCGGAATTATCGCGATAGATTCGCTCACGATGTCCGTTTCGATGTCGATAAGTTTGTTGGTGATAGGATTTGCTTGGGTCTGGTATCGTCCAATTGTCGCCCTTTGTCTCGCATTGGCTTCCATTTTACCGTTTATATACTCAACTCTGGTATCCGGTCCTCGTGGTCCACAGCAACGGGATAATTATCGAAGACTCTAGTCACAATTTTTTAGTAATTAACTAACAATGAAAGATTTAAGGTGATGTGAACCAAGTATGAATGTGAGAGCTGTGAAAATTGTCGTCCTTTGTCTCGCATTGGCTTCCATTTTACCGTTTATACACTCAACTCTGGTATCCGGTCCTCGTGGTCCTCAGCAACGCGATGATTATCGAAGACTCTAGTCACATTTTTTAGTAATTAACTAACAATGAAAGATTTAAGGTGATGTGAGCGAAGTATGAATGTGAGAGCTGTGAAAATTATCACGATAATTATTTTCTAGAATGCCAGCGAATATTTTCGACAAAGCGCCAAATTTTCATGAAATGAAAGAAATCAATTTTACATGGCTAAAAAAATTTCTTACCGACTGAGTCACCTTCACATCGCCCAAAATGGACTATTTATTATTTGTAATATAAATCCTGAGGCCAAAAATCTCTCGCACAATAATTAATATTTATTTGTCTAAAATATTTTTTAATAAAAAAAATCTTTATGCGTCAAATATAATGAAGTTTTTACGAATTTTAATGTTATTTACTTCAAATGGATGTATACTCATGTGATATCGTTGAAAAGATGATTTGTTGAATGGAAAAAGTCGAACAATTGCTCTTTATAGAGGACAAAAATAAAAAAATTCGATTTAAAAACAAAAATGCCGCCACTCTGTCGGTAATGTAAACTTGCTGGCGGATCTTCGCTCTCTAGTTCACGAATTGACCGCTAGATGGCACGCCAATCGCAACACAAAATTCAGTCTTTGCGCAGCTGCTAAAAGCCGGCTGTTCGGCTTCTGTTTATCCACAATCGCGTCCTGGACAATCTCCAGCTAATCGACAATTAATCAGCGAGAAGTTTATCGAATTTGTGCAGGAAATTAGGTAGAAAAAAAAAAAATTGCCTCATTTTTGGAATAAAGCGGGTCAAGTGGAAAATTGAAAAGGCATCTCGGATAATTCAAGAAAAGCAACTAAAATGCCTCCAAAGTGTAAATTTCAGGAAGGTAAAAATATATTAGAAAAAACAATTCTATAATTCAATCTCCTTAATTGCTATGCAAACTTCGTAATTTTGTTAAATAAAAAATCTTTACGGGCTTAAAGGCAAAAGGCATCTCGGATAATCCAAGAAAAGCAACTAAAATGCCTCCAAAGTGTAAATTTCAGGAAGGTAAAAATATATTAGAAAAAACAATTCTATAATTCAATCTCCTTAATTACAAATATATTAGAAAAAACAATTCTATAAATAAATCTCCTTAATTGCTATGCAGACTTCGTAATTTTGTTAAATAAAAATTTTTTAGGGGCTTGTCACAGTTTTTCATACATAAATTTTTCTGACGCAGATAAAAGAAAATCCATTTAATATTTTAGTTCACTTTTCGCCCGCAAGCAGTTTGAGGATAATAAATTTCAACATTTTTGTTTTGTTTTTTTTCTTACAGGTGAGAAAGTTCTTTGTTTTCACGGTCCATTGATCTACGAAGCAAAATGCTTAAGATCTTCGATAACAAAGGAGAAGCAAATAAAGTATCTCATTCATTATGCAGGATGGAATAAAAAGTATCGAAAATCATTAACACATTCAAAAATAATAATTTTTTGTGTTTCAAAAAAAAAAAAAAAAAGAATTTTGAATAAATTGTTTTTTTTTTCTATTTTACACTGAAAAGTTGGGACGAATGGGTGCCAGAGAGTCGAGTACTAAAATACAACGAGTCAAATGTACAAAAGCAACGCGAGGTCCAGAGAGCTCACTCGAATCAGCAACCTGCGCACAGAAATAAAAAAAATACAACAAGCAGCAAGAGCTCGAGTCGAAGAAGCGAAAGTGGCAGAGATAAAGAGACTGATAGCAGAGCAAGTACGCCTGTAGGACCAACAGAAAGATTATCCGGACGTGTGAGTAAAACTCCAGCAGGAACTCCAACACCATCGTCATCGCAGGATGGATTGGGCGATGCAACGCGTAAAAAGCGAAGGTATCGTTTTATTATACGTTAAAAAAAACAAATATTTTTATCATTTTGATTTTTCACATTTATTTATTTCCTTATTTGTTTTTTTTTTGTTTTTTTCTTCACTATTGGTCAGTAGTCGTTTGGAAGCTGCCGGTGATTCGGATGATTATCTCGCAAAGGTCGAATTCAAGATAAAAATATCAGACGAACTGAAAATTTTTCTCATCCAAGAGTCCGAGGCAGTAACGAAAGATAATAAATTTCCATTATTACCGATGCGCTTTACCGTTGACAAAATACTCAACGATTATGTCGAGTCCAAGGGAGGAATGGAAAAATTGCCAACTAACGATAGTACAAGGTAATCCAATAATTCTTCCTCTTATATTTATATCATTTATTTATCGATTTATTTCATTTACAGGCTTAATTTTGATTTTTAAAATTATTTTAACAATAATAGGGAAAGTGCATTAGAAGTTACTAAAGGAATACGCGAGTATTTCAATATTGCCCTGAGTCTACAACTTTTGTACAAATGTGAACGCACGCAATTCGAGGAAATTGTCAATGAAAATCCTGATAGTCTGCCCAGCCAACTTTACGGAGCTTTTCATCTACTCAGGCTTTTTGGTAATTAATCTCCAAAATAATTTATTAGTATTTAAAAAAAAAATCTACAATTAATTATATTACATGATATGTACCCTACTCAGGCTTTTTGGTTATTAATCTCCAAACTAATTTATTATTATTATTATTATTATTAAAAAAAAATCTACAATTGGGTTACCTGATATGTACCCAACTCAGGCTCACTCAGGGTTACTCAGGCTTTTTGGTTATTAATCTCCAAACTAATTTATTATTATTATTATTATTATTTAAAAAAAAATCTACAATTAATTGGGTTACATGATATGTTATTTCAATTTTTTTTAAATACAAAATCTTCAATAATTGATCGATCGATTGGATTTTCAACAGTTAAACTTGGAGGAATGTTATCATACACGACCCTCGACGAGAGAAGCGTACAAATGTTGTTGGCTCATTTTCAAGATTTTCTCCAGTACATGCAGAAAAATAGTTCGGATCTCTTCAATCTACAACAAGATTACACCGAAATTCTTTCATCCTAGCACATTGAAAAAATTCAAATGTACTCTAGACATTTTTTTTCCAAATGAGCATTAAAATAATTACTTTATAATGAATAATTAGCTGTAATAATCATGAGAAACATGAAAAAAAAAAAAAAAAACAGTATTATTTTCGTCTATGACGTATTCTTGTACGTTAAAAAAAAAAACTTAAAAATATATTTGAAATGTAAAATTTTTAAAGTATGAATTGTCGATGTTATTTTCGAAGATGCTGATTTTGTTTCACTTCGATCTTCATGTATTGACGCGTCGCTTTTCGAGATGGAGCTTTTCCCCGGAAATCCCGACGTGTAGCTCTATATATACGTAACATATATATATATATGCAGACGCCTAGCATTATATATTGTCTCTATATATACCGATGTATATATATATATCGACGTATACCTGTAGCATTATACATTTTCTATATACATATATACAACCAACAGTGATCGAGTGTGGCGAAACTGTATATATATCAATTATATATCTATATACACGTGTGACATATATATATATATCGATTGTCTAATGCGGGAAAGTCAATATAAGCCATGCTTGTATATGCTCGATACGCCCTTTAAAATTTGGTCCATCGATATATTGATGAGCTATGAGTGTAAAGTGAAGCTTTATATATGCGCAATATATATAATATACACAAGGGCGAATTATATATATATATATATATATGCGGCCAAAGCTCGTGTTTATGTTTATATATTTACCGACTGTTGATGTGTGTACTATTTACATATGTGTGTGAACAAGCCTCTATCGGAAAAGTAAATTACCCTCGCATGGTGAGAGTACAAGTTCGAATTTGTTTGTGTTGGTAAAATATTTCGTATTTATGACAATTTGAGCGCGTATGCGTAAAGTTGACGCGCACACCAACACCAGTGTTTGAGCTCCGCGCAAGTGTTCGTGTGTGTCGCATGGCGGCGTTAGCGGCGGCGAACGTGACTGCGAAGTCGATCTACAAACATTGACCCAGTATCGCGGCGGCAGTGAGCGAGGAACGTCGTGTTTGGTGTGTCCGCGCCGTGTCAGAGAGACCGAGTCACAAGTGCTCGGGAAAGAGGAAAGTGATAAAATTATTTTACAAAAACCCCGCGAAGAGAAAAAAAGATAATAAGATATAAAAAAAATGGCGGATGTTGACTTGAACATTGATAACTTGATTCAGCGATTGCTCGAAGGTAATTTTCACACGTTTAATATGAACAAAAATTGTCTTTTACTTTTCTTACGTTACTACACATCACACATCATATACGTCGTGACGACGAACGGGCCAATGTTTGTTGGTTGAAAATGTGGCCTCGAACGAGCGCCAAGTCTTTATCGCTCGTCTCGCGGATTTTTCTTCCATAATTTTTACGATGTTTGAATAAAAATCTCGAGGCCTCTCTCTCTCTCTCTCTCTATGTCTCTCTTTCTCTCTGGATATTCATTTTTTTCCCAGCACTTGACACACAAAATATAATTAAGAAAAAAAATGATTATTTCGAGAGCGCAGAAATTATTTCTGTCTGTCCGTTTTTCTGTCTGTATCTTGTTCGTTCTTTTTCTGTGTTCTTATGTCTCTTCGTTCGTCAGTTAATTGTATAATTACGCGTAAATTCTTTCGGATTTGTTTGCGAATCGTGGCAATACGACAGATATATATATATACTCACCACACACACACACACATATATATGTATATGTGAACGTGAAGCTATTTAGGCCTGTCTCGTGACAATCTTCGTAAATCTTTGACAAAGAAACGCCAATTTTCATCACTTTTGCGTCAAAACAAGCGCCACGTTCTTTTTTTTTTCTTCTTTTTTTACGTCACACACTTATTTAAATTACAATAAAACACTTTTTTTTTTATTACTCTTATTCTTGAAAATTATTTATTTATTTTTCTCGCCTGTTATTATAATTTATTGAATTTTCGAGCTGCGCGAAAGGCTCAATAGGGCAAGAAGACTTTTTTCAGCAAGAAAATATCCTCGTACAGATCGAATATTAATTATTTCGTTTCCATTTTTTTTGTAGATAAAAAAAAAAAAGCCTCGAAGCAAAATAAGCAAGAAAATTAAATTTAAGAGCAAACAACAATTTTTCTTTTTTTTTTCCTCTCATGCTACTTGTCCCGGAAACGTACTGTGTGGTAAAGTATATCAGACGCAAAATAACCAAATACCGAAGAAAGGCAGACTAGCAGATATTTTCTTGTCCGATTTTGCTGGTATGCAGTGAAACAGAGAAATTTATTATTATTATTATTATTTTTTTTTTATCTTCCTCAATGTGCACGTGTATGCACATTGATGAAAAATCCTACATATAAAATCCCTGCACATGGAATTATCTCGTTTTTTTTTAAATTAAAACTAATATTTTTACATTTTATCTTGTACACGAGCCATAAACTTAAGTAGGTATAATTTTAACTCATGTTTATTGATAAAAAATCCTACATATAAAATTCCTGCACTTGAAATTATCTCGTTTTTTTTAAATTAAAATTAATATTTTTACATTTTATCTTGTACACGAGCCATAAACTTAAGTAGGTATAATTTTAACTCATGTTTATTGATAAAAAATCCTACATATAAAATTCCTGCATTTGAAATTATCTCGTTTTTTTTTAAATTAAAATTAATATTTTTACATTTTATATTGTACAAGAGCCATAAACTTAAGTGGTTAAACTTAAGTTGGTATAATTTTAACTCATTGATGAAAAATCCTACATATAAAATTCCTGCACATGGAATTATCTCGTTTTTTTTTAAATTAAAATTAATATTTTTACATTTTATCTTGTACACGAGCCATAAACTTAAGTAGGTATAATTTTAACTCATGTTTATTGATAAAAAATCCTACATATAAAATTCCTGCATTTGAAATTATCTCGTTTTTTTTTTAAATTAAAATTAATATTTTTACATTTTATATTGTACAAGAGCCATAAACTTAAGTGGTTAAACTTAAGTTGGTATAATTTTAACTCATTGATGAAAAATCCTACATATAAAATTCCTGCACTTGAAATTATCTCGTTTTTTTTTAAATTAAAATTAATATTTTTACATTTTATCTTGTACACGAGCCATAAACTTAAGTAGGTATAATTTTAACTCATGTTTATTGATAAAAAATCCTACATATAAAATTCCTGCATTTGAAATTATCTCGTTTTTTTTTAAATTAAAATTAATATTTTTACATTTTATATTGTACAAGAGCCATAAACTTAAGTGGTTAAACTTAAGTTGGTATAATTTTAACTCATTGATGAAAAATCCTACATATAAAATTCCTGCACATGGAATTATCTCGTTTTTTTTTAAATTAAAATTAATATTTTTACATTTTATCTTGTACACGAGCCATAAACTTAAGTAGGTATAATTTTAACTCATGTTTATTGATAAAAAATCCTACATATAAAATTCCTGCATTTGAAATTATCTCGTTTTTTTTTTAAATTAAAATTAATATTTTTACATTTTATATTGTACAAGAGCCATAAACTTAAGTGGTTAAACTTAAGTTGGTATAATTTTAACTCATTGATGAAAAATCCTACATATAAAATTCCTGCACTTGAAATTATCTCGTTTTTTTTTAAATTAAAATTAATATTTTTACATTTTATCTTGTACACGAGCCATAAACTTAAGTAGGTATAATTTTAACTCATGTTTATTGATAAAAAATCCTACATATAAAATTCCTGCATTTGAAATTATCTCGTTTTTTTTTAAATTAAAATTAATATTTTTACATTTTATATTGTACAAGAGCCATAAACTTAAGTGGTTAAACTTAAGTTGGTATAATTTTAACTCATTGATGAAAAATCCTACATATAAAATTCCTGCACATGGAATTATCTCGTTTTTTTTTAAATTAAAATTAATATTTTTACATTTTATATTGTACACGAGCCATAAACTTAAGTGGGAATAATTTTAACTCATGCACATTGATGAAAAATCCTACATATAAAATTCCTGCACTTGAAATTATCTCGTTTTTTTTTTAAATTAAAATTAATATTTTTACATTTTATATTGTACACGAGCCATAAACTTAAGTGGTTAAACTTAAGTGGGAATAATTTTAACTCATGCACATTGATGAAAAATCTATAGTAAACCCATAAGAGATATTATACTTTGATTTTTATCAATTGTCTCATTTTAAAAATAATATCTATATACATTGTACGTATTATCAGCCTCAGCACAAAATAATTATATCCCTTATTTTTTTTTTTTTTAATATTACACTGCCATTTTAGGGCTACGAAATAATTTTTAAGCTCCCATACAAGGTCTGACCTTGAAATTATATCGTTTCTAAAATATCTAGACACTGTACGTATTATTCATCAACACAAAATAATTATATCCCTTATATGCTTTTTTTTAAATATTACACTGCCATTTTAGGGCTGAGAAATAATTTTTAAGCTCCCATACAAGGTCTGACCTTGAAATTATCTCGTTTCTAAAAAATATCTAGACATTGTACGTATTGTCCATCAGCACAAAATAATTATATCCCTTATTTATTTATTTTTTAATATTACACTGCCATTTTAGGGCTACGAAATAATTTTTAAGCTTCTATATAAGGTCTGACCTTGAAATTATATCGTTTCTAAAATATCTAGACATTGTACGTATTATTCATCAACACAAAATAATTATATCCCTTATATGCTTTTTTTTAAATATTACACCGCCATTTTAGGGCTACGAAATAATTTTTAAGCTTCCATACAAGGTCTGACCTTGAAATTATCTCGTTTCTAAAAAATATCTAGACATTGTACGTATTGTCCATCAGCACAAAATAATTATATCCCTTATATGCTGCTAAATCGTCTCCCTAGAACAATTTAACGTTTTTTTTTCAAATATTACACTGCCATTTTAGGGCTACAAAATAATTTTTAGCTTCCATATAAGGTCTGACCTTGACTTTCAAAATTTCAAAAATTTAATTTAATTCCACGTCGATTTTTTTTTTTTTTTTTTTTCCACTCAAAATGTTTTCTTTTTTTTTTTCTCAGTCGCGCCAAAGTTCATCCCATTTAATTGAA
This sequence comes from Dyspetes luteomarginatus, assembly GCA_963669185.1. Classification (NCBI taxonomy): domain Eukaryota; kingdom Metazoa; phylum Arthropoda; class Insecta; order Hymenoptera; family Ichneumonidae; genus Dyspetes; species Dyspetes luteomarginatus. Next base: position 1,034,561 of record OY769903.1, read on the forward strand.
ATATTCTCACCAACGGATATATCGAGTATCGAAAAATGTGGGTAAAAACGTTGCACTTTTTCCAATAAAATCCACCATAGAGATTATTGAAGCGTGCTCGGTGCCAAAGCCTTTTACATATCCTCGAACTATAAATAGCAAATCAATGATAGAGATAGGACGAAAGTTGCTAACTTTGAATCCCATGCAAATGTTTTACAATAACGCAATATTCGTATATATATATATTCAATTGTAAAAAAATGTTTACAAATGACAAAGAAAAGTAATTCCTCGTTATAATTTTTTTTATTTACTTTATTATCTTCAATCTTTTATTGTATTTTTTTTTTTCTTCAATTGGCCAAAAATGCCCCCAGGTGATAATTATCAGCGAAAGGAAATGAGGAGCGACAAATGTAGGAAATTTATTTGTAATTTTTTATCGTAGATATTTGCTAGTTTTGTAATAATAATTTTTCAACGAGTCTTATTCGGCCATTGAAATTACCCCAGTTGGCCATTAATATCGTCGATATGAGAAATAATTTTTTTTCCAAATTTCTCCTAATAATTTTAAAAGTTAATATAATTTTTTTTATTTTTTTTATACAGTTCGAGGATGCCGACCAGGAAAAACGGTCGTAATGTCCGAAGGAGAAGTTCGAGGTCTCTGCCTGAAAAGCCGTGAAATATTTCTTCAACAGCCAATATTACTCGAGCTCGAGGCCCCATTGAAAATTTGCGGCGATATACACGGACAGTATACCGATTTATTGCGACTTTTCGAGTACGGTGGCTTTCCACCAGAGGCCAATTATTTATTTCTCGGTGATTACGTTGATCGAGGAAAACAATCACTCGAGACAATATGCTTATTGCTCGCATACAAAATCAAATATCCGGAAAATTTTTTTTTACTACGCGGCAATCACGAGTGCGCCAGTATTAACAGAATATATGGATTTTATGACGAGTGTAAGCGTCGTTACAATATCAAACTTTGGAAAACATTCACCGATTGTTTCAATTGTTTGCCAATTGCTGCTATTATTGACGAAAAAATATTTTGCTGCCACGGAGGTCTCAGTCCTGATCTTCAGGTGAGTTTTTTTTTTTTCCATTTTTACACAAATTTAATTCGCTATTTGGAAAATAATTGAAAAATAATAAAAATGAGATGAAAATGTTTTAAAAATGTTTATTAATTTTTATTTTTCCCCAGGGAATGGAACAGATACGTAGAATAATGCGACCGACCGATGTCCCAGACACTGGATTACTTTGTGATTTGCTCTGGTCCGATCCTGACAAAGATGTTCAGGTCAGTAAGACTCCATGTTGAATTTTTTTTAAATATTTTTCAACACTTTAACGATCTCTACGTATTGATCAATTGCTGCATCTGATTTTGCAAATTATTGATAATGTCATTTTGAATTTAAAAAAAAAAAACAGAATTAATTTTATCAGGCCATGACATATTTTTTGCAACCCTCTCTGGACAAATAAATAAATATCAATCTGGCATAAGTTTGTTCATTATTTTAAAAAGAGAGAAAATAATAATAATAATGACAAAGGGCCCTTACCAATTTTTAAATAATTTTTCAATAAAAAAATATCCATCATCATCCTTTGCCGGATTATTCGATCCTTTAAAAAGCAATCAATAATTATTATTGAATAAATAAGTGGCAAATTTTATTTTTCAGTTAAAAAACGAACGAAAAAAAAAACAAATAAATAATTTCATCAGGCCATGTCATATTTTTTGCAACCCTCTCTGGACAAATGAATAAATATCAATCTGGCATAATAAGTTTGTTCATTATTTTAAAAAGAAAGAAAAAAAATGAATAATAATAATGACAAAGGGCCATTACCAATTTTTAAATAATTTTTCAATATAAAAATATCCATCATCATCCTTTGCCGGATTATTCGATCCTTTAAAAAGCAATCAATAATTATTATTGAATAAATAAGTGGCAAATTTTATTTTTCAGTTAAAAAACGAACGAAAAAAAAAACAAATAAATAATTTCATCAGGCCATGTCATATTTTTTGCAACCCTCTCTGGACAAATGAATAAATATCAATCTGGCATAATAAGTTTGTTCATTATTTTAAAAAGAAAGAAAAAAAATGAATAATAATAATGACAAAGGGCCATTACCAATTTTTAAATAATTTTTCAATATAAAAATATCCATCATCATCCTTTGCCGGATTATTCGATCCTTTAAAAAGCAATCAATAATTATTATTGAATAAATAAGCGGCAAATTTTATTTTTCAGTTAAAAAACGAATAAAAAAAAAAACAAATAAATAATTTCATCAGGCCATGTCATATTTTTTGCAACCCTCTCTGGACAAATGAATAAATATCAATCTGGCATAAGTTTGTTCATTATTTTAAAAAGAGAGAAAATAATAATAATAATAATGACAAAGGGCCATTACCAATTTTTAAATAATTTTTCAATATAAAAATATCCATCATCATCCTTTGCCGGATTATTCGATCCTTTAAAAAGCAATCAATAATTATTATTGAATAAATAAGTGGCAAATTTTATTATTCAGTTAAAAAACGAATAAACAAAAAAAAAACGTCATAATTGGCACGAAATTATTTCATTACAGGGCTGGGGTGAGAACGATCGAGGTGTCTCGTTCACATTTGGACCGGACGTTGTCTCAAAATTTCTCAATCGTAACGACATGGATCTCATATGTCGTGCTCATCAAGTAGTTGAGGACGGTTATGAATTTTTTGCTAAACGCCAGCTCGTCACGCTATTCTCGGCACCGAATTATTGCGGTGAATTTGACAATGCCGGTGGCATGATGAGCGTTGATGAAAATCTCATGTGCAGTTTTCAGGTAATTGAAGTAATTTTCAGTAATTAATAATTAATAATTAATAATTAATAATTAATAATTAATAATTAATAATTAATAATCAATAATCAATAATCAATAATAATTAATAATAAATAATAATAATTAATAATTAATAATAATTAATAATAATAATAATTAATAATAATAAATAATTGAAAACCGACAGATATTGAAACCGTCCGAGAAAAAGGCCAAGTATCAGTACGGTGGTATGACGGCAGCACAGGCAGCGCGACCAGCGACGCCTCAAAAGAATCCAACGAAAAAGAGCAAAAAATGACCGCCCTCGGCAGATCCAGCCGCATAGCAGCAATCCCTATCCTTCTAGGCTACGAGGTAAGAAAAACCTACAAGAACAAAACAAAAAAAAAAAAAAAAAAAAAAAACAAGACAAAAAATAAAATTAAAAAAAAAAACAACAAAAACATCCATGAAAGAGCAAACGAACCTCGTTGTCGCATTATGTACTCGTTTGCCGTTTGTTCCAACTCGTTGCGGCTGAGAAAGAAAAGAGATAAGAAAAAAGAAAAGGAAAAAAAAAAAAGAAATAGAAAAAGAAAAAGGCCCAATCGGTTTTCGTGCATCGATGTCGTCGACGAGTCTCTCCAAATCCGTCTCAATAAAAATTATATCCTCATCCTATAATCCGACACACACGGAATTTTACGAATCACGACGAGGAAAAAACTCGTTGGTCGATCGATGAAAAATCTACCTCGTGTGTCTGTCTGTGCGTCTGTGCGTGTGTGTAATTTTTTCTTTTTTTTTTTTTTTCTCCATGATTTTCATCTATGCCGACAAAGTGAAAGCCCTCCCTCGAGTTAATTCAAACTCGCTGGTTTATTTTCACAAAAAAAAAAAGAAAGAAAAAAAAACTAAAAAAAAAATATTTCGTTTCATTCGTATCGCAATTAGTAAAAAAAAAACCAAATTTCAGAGTGCCTTTTTGTTCCTAAAGCCCATTTTTCTTCTCTCACTCGTGAAAAAAAAAAAAAATCACCCATTACATGAATATTTTCATTTTTCGTCTCAAAACGATTTATTTATCATTATTATTTATTTGTAAAATTTTTCTCCATGATTTTCATCTATGCCGACAAAGTGAAAGCCCTCCCTCGAGTTAATTCAAACTCGCTGGTTTATTTTCACAAAAAAAAAGAAAAAGAAAAAAAAATATTTCGTTTCATTAGTATCGCAATTAGTAAAAAAAAAAACCAAATTTCAGAGTGCCTTTTTGTTCCTAAGGCCCATTTTTCTTCTCTCACTCGTGAAAAAAAAAAAAAAAAAATCACCCATTACATCGCCTCAACTTAATCATTATTGAATATTTTCATTTTTCGTCTCACAATGATTTATTTATCATTATTATTTATTTGTAAAATTTAATTCAACTTCATCATAAATTAAACGTAAGTTAAGGAAAAATGTAGATTAGCACGAATTTAGTTTCTGTTTTCTTTTTCTTTCTCATCTTGTGTATGAGAAAAATGCCATTCGAAGATGAACTAAAGAATTATTCCGATGAGAGATTGACGAGAATTTATTTTGAGGAATTTGCGATGAAAATTTGAGAAAAACAAAAATTATCTGTTTTTATTTTTCATTTCTTTTTTCTTTTTTTTGCGTGTGTGTTCTCATTGCCAATTCGTCCTACTAGAGTGAGTTAGAGATTAGTTATCGTATCGCATCATTGTTATTGTTGAAGCTCCGTTATTATTATCGTTTTAGTTGTCTTGCGAGGTATTTTAGGGTGTCGCGATTTTTGCTCTGCCCTCCCTCCCCCCCTTCCTTCATGTGAAAGACTCGTTTTTTTTTTCTTTCTTTTTTTTTTTGTAGCGACGTTGTTGTATTTTATTTAAAAAAAGAAAAATAACAAAAAAAAAACAAAGCAAACAATAATTGACGGAGAAGAAGAAGAAGAATAATAATAATAAATAGAATGAGAAGCAAGAGCAGTATTTTGAAGACGTAAGTCACTGCTCCGTCTATACTATACATACATATATATACATGTATATATATATGTATATGTATATATATATATATATATATATATATATCTACACTTCTGTACCATACTAGTATCTACCATGGAATACCACAACATAAAATAAATTGTATGCACATACTTAGTGTACATACAAGGGAAAAAAAAAAAACAACATATACATACCAACTATGAAGAATCGTCATGCCTTTAAACGGGGAATGAGACAAACGGTGAACCGGAAATGAGAGAAATGAGCGCGATTGAGCGATCGAGAAAAATGATAAGAAAAAAAAACCAGCAAAATCCACTGAATGCAAGAATTGGAAATTGTTTAACTTTCTGGTTGTCGTACCGAAACCCTAAAAAAAAAAAAAGAAAAAAAAAATAGAAAACACAAAAACTGCATATATTTGAAGAAGAAAAAAATTGTACATTGCCCTTCATTACTTTATTCTTTAATTGTATTTATCTACCAGGATATATATATATATATATCGGTAAACTTTATACCGGAAGACTGTACAGAAAATGAGAGAAACTTGAGAGATTCATCGATTCGGATGCGCTCGAATCGTTGAAAGAATAATAACTTCCGGCTCTGCTTATTTCTCGTTTGAATTAAAAAGTATATTATTATTATTATTGTTATTTAACGGCATGCGTGTCTCTCTTCAAACTAGCGATGTATTTTTTGCGACCGAGAGATACATAACACGTTTAAAATTACTCGGTGGATCAACGAGAGCAAAATATATATATATTCATATATATATATTGCAGAGAGAGAGAGAGAGTAGAATATCATTTTGCGAGCGTTGATCAAACGTGCATTTCAATTTGAGACTGTAGAAGTTTCGAGGGGGGAAAAAAAAACAAATATATATGTAAAAAAAAAAAAAGAAAAAAAAATGCGAAGAAGAAAAAAAAACGTGTGTGGTCAACCTTACACTGTCTACCACCGCATTGTACCTGTGTAATCTGTACGTGTGTAGGGTAGAATATACACATAGATTATATATCTATATATATATATATATATATACATGCATATATATGTATGTATGTATGTATGTATAAATATATGTATGTATGTATGTATGAATATTGCGTAATATGTACGTGGGCGGTACACGAGAGATCGTTCGCTGGCGAAAAAAAAAATTTAAGACCAGGCAGATGAATTCTCGATGATTCATTAATTTTTTTCTTCCCTTTTGCCCCACAACTTGCTGCGGGACATTTGTGAAGGATTTTTTTTTTTTTCTCGTCACGTTATATGACCCCGAGAGAAATTTCCCTTGAGATGTGTATTTAATTTTGAATAATAAAAAAAAAAAGATGCGTATTTGTCGTAAAGCCATAATTGACGATTTTTCGTATTTGGTTTGAAAAATGACCGATAGAGGGTGGTTTTTTTTTCTTTTTTACAGGAGTATGAAATAATTTTTCTTTAATTTTCATCGCAGTAAGATGCTCCTTAAGTCGATCAGTTAGACCTGGGAATGTCTCGTTGGGTCTCGTTTTTGGTTGCAATGAATCGATGAGCAGCTTTGCTCGGGAGTAATTGAGTTAAAAATCAATTATCGAGGCTGTAATAAGGTCACGGTGGGAGGAACGAGTGGACGCTGTACAAGTATCGCCGAATATGGAGATTTGGAATGAAAAAAAAAAATTGCCACCAATTGTTTCGAGTGAGGAAAAAAAATAAGATAAATTTTGAAGATTTTTTTTCTTTTTTTTCAGACTTTTTTTTTCCACGTTTTTATTTTATAGTTTGAAATTGGCTCGGGGCACATTTGTTACCCAGTTATACTTTCTAAGGTTATTCAAATTTTAAATTCGCTGATGATTTAGATTTTAAATGAGGATAAATACGTTTTTAATTTCGTCGTTTGAAAATATTCCCAGTGATTTTTTGCTCATAAATTTAATCATTTTTCTTGCAAATTAATGGAATGTGCAATTTTTTTTTATTACTTCAGGTAGAAATTCTTTGATGCAGTAAATCGAGTTAAATACTCGATTTACTCAGTTCTTTTTATAGGGAATGTCGAGAAAGAATTTTTTGAAAGGTTCTAAATTCGATTTAGGTTCTAAAATCAACTGAGTGCTGAAGTTTTTTTTTTTTTTTAAGGTGATGTGGAATACCGACGTATGATAAATCAGGTTTTTTTTGTATTATACGTCGTGCCTTAAGGCAATAATAAGATTATAAGCTGATACGAAATTTGATAAAAAATCTCACGTTTTCTCAGTCGATGAAATTAAGGTAGTGGTGAAACTTGCTCAGTCGGTAATAAACTTTTTTTTTTTGAATAAGAGTTACGTCACCTTAAGACAATGTGAAATACCGACAGTCAGTAAGAAAGAAAACTAAAATGTATCCTTAAGGGATCAATGAGTTCATAAGAATTGGCTTTGTCCTAAATTTTTTGTATTTTTTGGCGTGAAAACGCCAAAAAAAGTTGATAAATTTACCGAAAGGCTAAAACTCATTAATTCTATTTAGAAAAATAATAAAATTAATCCGTTATATTAATATATTATGCCAATGCTAAAATAATGAAAAATAAAATATAAAAAACAAGAATAATAAAAAGATAAAAATATTTTGCCTCGCATATAGTAAGACGAGATGATCTAGAGAGGTGAATATTATGGTGGTGAGGACGCACCGGTGAGGAAAAAAATTGATAAGATAAAAAATATGTAGAAAAAAAAGTTGATAAATTTACTGAAAGGCTAAAATTCATTAATTCTATTTACAAAAATAATAAAATTAATCCGTTATATTAATATATTATGCCAATGCTAAAATAATGAAAATAAAAATTAAAAACAAGAATAATAAAAAGATAAAAATATTTTGCCTCGCATATACTAAGACGAGATGATCTAGAGAGGTGAATATTATGGTGGTGGAGACACGCCGGTGAGGAAAAAAATTGATAAGATAATTCATGAAACAGGAAATTCTCCATTTTCTCTCTTAACAATATAAATAATTTCAATTGGTTATTGCGCTGACTTGGACTTGAAATTTATACAATAATTGAAAAACATCGTTGTTATATCTTTGGTTGTTTATTGTTTTATTTTTTTTCTTCTCTTCGTTTTTTTTTTTATTATTTTTAAATTTTTTTTACAACATTAGCGATACACGTCGACTGAGCGTCGAGTCAGTGATAGTTTGGCACGTAATTTTTTATAATTTTTAATGCCAGGTCAGGTGAATCGATGCTGTGTCAAGGCCGCCCGGTCTTCGAATCGTTCGATGCTTATAATTTATTTTATTTATGTATATTGAGTACGTGTAAGTTTTTTTTTTGTTTTTTTAATTTTATTTTTATTTTTTTTTCTTCTTTTATTCGATGTCGTTTGCTGAATCCTCTCGTTGCGTTCTCGCGCTCGGCCGAGACTCAGATGCCTCTAGTGAACGTGGGCTGTAAGGAATGAAAAAAAAAAAAAAAATGAAAAACAAAAAAAAAACAGAAACAAATAATTAATAATTATTTAACGATGAAAAATTTATGCGATAATTAACTAAGAACATTTATATATTGTAAGATACATTTATAGCAAAAAGGTACAACAAAAATGTGCATTAATTCCGTTGTAGTGGAGCGTTTTGAGCTTTTTTGTCAATTTGAAAAAGAAAAAAAAAAAAATTAGGTAAAGTTTTGTTTTTTTTTTATTCTGGGCATGGATGATGAATAATTTGGGTCGCTCAGTGAAAAGATCATGCGACACTTTTAAACGAGCTACTTTTGCCAAGCACGAAAATCTCGCCTTCATTTTACAAACATTCAAATTTTTATGTTTTTTTTTTTTTTTTTTTTTCGTTCTTTTTTTTTCGTTTGTTTTTTTTTTTTTAACTGGCATAAAACAAAAATTATATGAAGAGAAAATTTAATTGTGCAAATTATGAAAATTTGGAAAACGCGATTGTTAAATGATGAAAAATAAAAACATAAAATTTTGAGAATTTTAGTACAGCGCCACTTAGTAGACGACGGTACTTTTTGGCACTAGAGAAACTCACAAGGAGGAAAAAAAAAAAAAATTCCTCAATTTTTCATTCTTTTTGTTATTTTATGTATTACATAATGTGACGTGTAGAATGAAGATGGAAAAAAATGTACGATGGCTCCGTACTGTGTCGTCAGTCGATGACGATCTGAACAAATTTTACGGGGGGCTGGGTGGTGGTGGGGGGGGGGGGGGGGTGGTTTAATTTTTTTTTAATGTCAGCTGTTTTATTTTTTATTTTTCGATAATTCCATGACATTATATTATTAAAAATATTATTGACGAGGAGAATAATAAAAAGGAGATTGCTCGAGATAATAAGAAACAATGGGGGGTGGTTTTTTTTTTTTTTTTGTTTTTTTTTTTTTGTTTAAATCACCACATGAATTCTTTGCTCACTTTCGTATTCAATAATTGTACCACGGCTTGGTAAAGTGAAATCGTGGAACGGGCTGCGAATAGTAAACGTAATTTTTTCCTGAAACGAGAATGCACATTTGTTTTTACATTGAAATGTGAGATGGCATCGGAATCGGGACAAGATTGTTTTTTTTGTTTATTTTATTTTGTTTTTTTTAAATTTAATTTTATGTTTCTTTTTTTTTTAATTTTATTTCATGTTTCTTTTTTTTTTTAATTTTATTTTGTTTCTTTTTTTTTTTCTTGACCAATTTTTAAAGTGAAATCGTGGAACGGGCTGCGAATAGTAAACGTAATTTTTTCCTGAAACGAGAATGCACATTTGTTTTTACGTTGAAATCTGAGATGGCATCGAAATCGGGACCAGATTGTTTTTTTTTTTTTTTTAATTTTATTTTATGTTTCTTTTTGTTTAATTTTATTTTATGTTTCTTTTTTTTTTAATTTTATTTTATGTTTCTTTTTTTTTTTTTCTTGACCAATTTTTAAAGTGAAATCGTGGAACGGGCTGCCAATAGTAAACGTAATTTTTTCCTGAAACGAGAATGCACATTTGTTTTTACGTTGAAATCTGAGATGGCATCGGAATTGGGACAAGATTGTTTTTTTTTTAAATTTAATTTTATGTTTCTTTTTTTTTTTTAATTTTATTTTATGTTTCTTTTTTTTTTTTCTTGACCAATTTTTAAAGTGAAATCGTGGAACGGGCTGCCAATAGTAAACGTAATTTTTTCCTGAAACGAGAATGCACATTTGTTTTTACGTTGAAATCTGAGATGGCATCGAAATCGGGGCAAGATTGTTTTTTTTTTAATTTAATTTTGTTTGTTTTAATTTTATTTTATGTTTCTTTTTTTTTTTCTTGACTAATTTTTAAAGTGAAATCGTGGAACGAGCTGCGAATAGTAAACGTAATTTTTTTTTTTAAATTTTAATTTTTTTTTTTTTTTCTTGACTAATTTTTAAAGTGAAATCGTGGAACGGGCTGCCAATAGTAAACGTAATTTTGTTCCTGAAACGAGAATGCACATTTGTTTTTACGTTGAAATGTGAGATGGCATCGGAATCGGGGCAAGATTGTTTTTTTTTTAAATTTTATTTTATGTTTCTTTTTATTTATTTTTTTTCTTGACCAATGGCCACATTGGTAATTCATAATTCAGGTTGGGCTTTTTTTTTGTTCCGTAGCTTGTATGTGTGATAAGGGAAAATGTGAAAAATATTATCGAGGAAGCATTTAAATGTAGAACAGAGAATATGATGAATGTAAAAGTAAAAAAATAGCTAGAACGATATGACTGTATCAAAAATGGGCACAATTTGAATGAAATAAAAAAATATATATAGTAAGCGGCCTAAAAGTTTTTTCAATTTGCCAAATTATCCTGATTTTTATTATTATTAATAATAAAAAAATAAAATAATAATAATAAAAAAAAAGATTCAAATCGTGACCATAAAACACCACAGATGCCATTTTCGTGAATTGGAAAAATAGATTTACATCGATAGTGGCGTGCTCGTCGCGGGTGTCATGGACCCTTAAAGGTTCCAATTTTCAGATTATTTGCTGACAATTATTGAGAAAATATATATAATTTCATACGAAATTATTAATTTTGTTTATATCTCGTACTCTCGACCACCAGGTATCGCAATCTGTTTCTCCAATACAAAAGCATTTATCTACTGTAAAAAAAAAAAAAGATTTATAAATATTTGAGACGATGAAAAAAAAAAGCATGACGAGCGGCCAGCAGTAGCATAATTTTCATGAAAAAAATTAACTAACTTTAAAGAAAGAAGAAAATTTATAAAAAAAAAAGAGAAAACATTTCTTATGACTTTTGAAAAAAAAAATAAAAAAAAAAGAAATCATGCTAATCAGCCCAACAAAAAAAATAAATCATGAAACAAAAAACGTCTAGGCCCATAAAACATTGATGAAAAAAACAAAAAAAAAAATTATCTAGTATACCATATGTTGTAAATGGCCTGCGTTTAACTTCATTTTGATCTACAAAAATTCTCTCCTAAACCACGCGTCCTCCTTTTCTGAAATGTGAAAAATTGTTTCATGCACGGTGGCGCATGTAAAATCGGCAATAAAACTCATTAACTCTATTTACAAAAATTATATAATTAACCCGTTATATTAATATATTATGACAATGATAAAATAATTTAATTTTTTTTTTTTTTTTAATATAAACAAAGAATGAGCACGTGCCAAGAGAATAATAAAAAGATAAAAATATTTTGCCTCCCATATACTAAGACGAGATGATCCAGAGAGGTGAATATTATGGTGGTGAGGACGCGCCGGTGAGGAAAAAAATTGATAAGATAAAAAATATGGAGAAAAAAAACGTTGATAAATTTACCGAAAGGCTAAAACTCATTAATTCTATTTACAAAAATAATAAAATTAATCCGTTATATTAATATATTATGCCAATGCTAAAATAATAAATAAAAAAAAATAAAAGAAAATAAATAAAAAAGAATGAGCACGTGCCAAGAGAATAATAAAAAGATAAAAATATTTTGCCTCGCATATAGTAAGACGAGATGATCTAGAGAGGTGAATATTTATAAGATAAAAAATATGGAGAAAAAAAACGTTGATAAATTTACCGAAAGGCGAAAACTCATTAATTCTATTTACAAAAATAATAAAATTGACCCGTTATATTAATATATTATGCCAATGCTAAAATAATGAAAAAAAAAAATTAAAAACAAGAATAATAAAAAGATAAAAATATTTTGCCTCGCATATACTAAGACGAGATGATCTAGAGAGGTGAATATTATGGTGGTGAGGACGCACCGGTGAGGAAAAAAATTGATAAGATGAAAAATATGGAGAAAAAAAAGTTGATAAATTTACCGAAAGGCTAAAACTCATTAATTCTATTTACAAAAATAATAAAATTGACCCGTTATATTAATATATTATGCCAATGCTAAAATAATGAAAAATAAAAATAAAAAACAAGAATAATAAAAAGATAAAAATATTTTGCCTCGCATATACCAAGACGAGATGATCTAGAGAGGTGAATATTTATAAGATAAAAAATATGGAGAAAAAAAAGGTTGATAAACTTACCGAAAGGCCTGAGAGGATGTCTGCTCCAAAGATAATTACGCTTAACTGGGCTCAAATAGCTGTCCCTTAGATAGAATGGGGTACTCCATTGAGCGTAGCTCGGTATGTAAGGAGCCATGCAGGGATACCACCATGGATCTCTGGTGAATGCGCTGATCGGTGCGCTTGGATGAGGCTCGAGCATATCGAACAGGCTCTTTCTCCCAAGTAGAGAGGGCCACCTCGACGGCGAAAAATCGTCCAGAATATTGCCTAATTTATTAATTAAATCGTATTGTATTAATTATTAATTAAATGTATTAATTAGACGGAATCAATTTTTTTTCTTTGTTTTTTTTAAGCATCCCTTATGCTTTCCCACTATGACAAATTGGAGTTTACGCGAAATATCGTCAAAAGTTTTTCCAAGATGGTACGATGGTCGGGGAATACCCAACTTGTACGGTTAGAGAGAATTTTTTTTTTTTAAATATTTTTCTGAACTTTTGCAGAATTGCAGGATATCCTGAAAATTTAATCAAAAGAAATTTAATTTTTCGAGCAGTTTCGTTTTTTTTATTATTTTGACTATAAGATTTCCCAAGGACTTTCTCAATGCTAAATATTTTTGATATATATAAAGTTAGGGTGAAACTTTAACTATTTAACTTTTTTCTTTTTCTACTCGTTAGGGAATCGTTGGGGAGTGATTGGGAGTCTAATTAAAATGTAGGGGAGTCAACCGATCTTTATATAGATTGATTTTTCATGAATATCTATATGTGGGATTTTTTTTTGGTTAGTTGGTCACAGTGACGTTTTTGCAATATTGCAATACCAATCCCATTAACGGTAAAAACAAAAAATACAATCAACTCGAACAATCCGGAATTTTGTAATTTTGACAATAAAATTTGACACTGAATATCTCAAGAAGAATTTTTGACCTATATAAAGTTAGCGTTAAGCTTTGACTATTTAATTTTTTTCTTTTTCTACTCGTTAGGGGATCGTTGAGGAGTGATTGGGTCTAATTAAAACGTAAGAGAGTCAACCGATCTTTATATAGGTTGATTTTTCATGAATATCTATATATATATATGGGATTTTTTTTTGGTTAGTTGGTCACAGTGACGTTTTTGCAATATTGGCTTTTTGGAGAGGTAAAATGGCCGCTGAACGTTTTAGAGGATGATCTCGTTCGGTTCAATAAGTGAAAAAGTTTATGTGATAAATAATTGTGCACGAGAATATATAATTGAGAAAATAATAAACGAACCGTGGAGGTCGAATAATGGTTTGGATCGTAATGCTGGGCTCCTGTGACGAGAGAGCATCGGTTCGGAGCTCGGGTAAAGCCTGTCGATGTCGGCTAATCGGTCCAAATGATCGTTCCAAGCTTTGTTAGCGTCATATGGGGCTAAATTCGAAAGTAAAAAAGTCTCACATTAACATTCTCCATATATAAAGGGAAAAAAAAAATATATATTTTTTTTCTCCCAATTATTTCGTACACTTTTTTTTCATTGTATTTTGTGCGTGATAAAACGATAAGTGACGCGTCACATGGTCGCTAATCGTACCAAAAATAGTATAACCAGCTACATATATACACATTATCGTGAAAAAATAATGTATAATAATAATAATGTCGTTTGCTCGCGCGCGCTTGCGCAGTCATCTCGTCAATTGTTTATATTTGAGTTTTTAGTTTAACCGGCAGCGGTGCGTCGCTACATTTGCAAAGCCGTGTCTCGTGTCTGTTTTGGTCCTTTTGTTATTTGCGTTCTCGAAGCCTTTTAACGTGCATCGTAGAGAAATTAGAGCGATCGAAATTTTTATCTCGCGGTATTTGTCACATACATTATGGTTAGAGTCACGACAAAAAGCTACGTGTACGTGTGAAAAACAGTGTTTGCATACATATATATATATATATATATATATATAGGTGAGTGGTGCAGGCATGCCACCGAATACGAGAGAAAGTACACAACGCGTCCGACAGAGGGCACATATAAACAAAGCAGAGAAAACTGTTAGTTTTTAGCGGCGCGCGCACGTTTTTTTTGTTCACTATTTTATATAAATCCAGCCGATTATCATCATTGTCAAGAATCTCCGTCAGATTCTCGTTATTATCGTTTATCCGGCAATAATCGCAAATTGTTTGTATTGTTTCTCTGGTGATTTTTTTTTTTAATTTTCTAGGGAATTTTGCATTATATGTAATGATGAAAAGATCGCTATAGAACCGAATTTAGTTCGCCGCTACGACGACAGAGGGTAGAAGCGTACGGGTGCGATGGAGTAAAAGCGGTAAAATTTCGGGTCAATGTAACATTTCCCTTTTTGTTGTTGTTTTTTTTTTTGCAAGCCAGCAACAATCATATAAATAGAGAAGAAAAAAAAAACGTATTTCGTTGATACTGACCTTTCGGAAAAATCTTGGCCATTTCCGGAACGTACAAAGTTTGCCCCTCGCGCCACGAGAGACGAAATCTCAACGAGAATAATGAGCGCGAGCCCCCGACCCCCCGCCATCTTTGCATTGTCCGTCGTTGTTCCCCCGTTCGTGAGTTTTGACGAGTTTGACCGTATGTGCGCGTCTTTTTGTTTTTTTTTTTCGTTTGTTTGTTCCGTCGTTGGTGTGACAATTTTCAAATCAGCTCGTTCAACAAGTTTATTATATCAGAGGTGTGTATATATAGTGGAAAAAAATGCATAGTTATCGCAAGAAATCGAAGAAATATTGCGTCAGAGGCTTTTCCCATGTGCGGCAGAGGAAGAAACGTGTTCGGCTCGGTAAGTGAGGACAAGTTTTCTTTTCTTTTTGCATAAAGATTATTTTAGGTTATATGGACGATTTGCAGGAGAATCTGAGGCAAGGTTGTTGTTTTTTTTTCTTATGAATGTTTACGATAAAACTTGGAAAAGAATTTATTTATTTTTTTCTTTCGACAATTTCGGCGAAAAACCAAAATTGATGAAAAAAAAAAAACAAAAATCCGTTGAAATAATTCGATAATCGATCGATTGATTCGATCGATTGATTCGACTGATCGATTCGATCGATTGGTCTCAATCGATTTGTTTTCAATGTAGAAAAATGCATACAAAAGCCCCGGAAACTCCTCTCCGCATAAATTAAGGTTCAACGTAGTTTTTACGATTTTTTAAGCCATTTGGATGATTATTTATCATTGACGATGGATTGAGATCAGGATTTTTAGCCGTAGGTTTGATTTTAAGAACTATCTTAAGGTCAAACTTAAATTTTAATATCGATTATCAGTTTGAAATTAAATTATACTCAAGATCAAACTTTTGACTAAAAATTGGCGTCTTTGAAGAGGAGGAGGTGCTGCGCGAGGAGGTGGGGGGGGGGGGGCGGTGATAATCAGTCAGCAGATCTGGCAGATAAATTGCACTCGAGCCGAATACAATTTTGAAAAATCCATCGATGTTTTTTTTTTTTTTTTGCACACCAAAATCGTCCATCTTTGATTTTAACTTAAAGTTCTAATAATTTTTTACAACTTAGGCGAAAAAATGCTTGCTTGGTCGAGAGATTAGATTTGTGGGTTGCTAAAGGCTCAAGCTGTGTAAAGAAAGAAAAACAAAAAAAAAAAAATCCACCGGTAATTCATTCGATTAAGGGGCACAGGGAAGGGGTAAGATAAAAAATAAAAAAGTAAAACATGCCATATCCTGAAAAAGACAGAAATTTTGGTTTTTCTGCACCTTTTGCATTTCAAGACTGCAGGCATTTCGATCTTGATTTTTTTTTTTTTTTTTGCGATCTCGAATTTTACTTTTCGTTGCATTTTTCTTAATTAAATTTTTGGCTTTAATATTCCGTTCCTTTGTGTCGTTTCGTAGCAAAATTATTGAAATCTTTTCGATCGTTGTAATTGGCAATTCGTACACGTTGTTAGTAATGCTTTTTTTTTTTTTGTTTGTTGCTTGTTTATTTTTGTTTTATTGTTTGTTTATTCGTGCATATTATTAAGTGCGAAATAAAGAGTTGTGAGAAACCGTCAGAGCGTCTATATAAATATAAATTTATATATATACAGGGTGAGGCATTTATAATGACCAGGGCGATTTTCTCGAAAACGTAGCGAGATATCAAAAAATGACCTTCGAATGACCTTGACCCCTGTATTCAGGAAAAAATTCAATGCCGATAAAATTTTAACCCCCCCCATTTTTTTTTATATATCTCGCTTCGTTTTCGAGAAAATCGCTCGGGTCATTATAAATGGCTCACCCTATATATATATTTATATTTTTGTCCGTCGAAACCGTCGCGATAGCGCCCCATCCCGATAAAAAGAGACTTGGACTAAAAAATGACACACAAGTTTGGCATTTCTAGTTACCTTTTTTTTAATATATATAATATACATATGTATATACATGTGTATATATGTATATGTATATATTGATTTTTTTACGAAAGACTTTCGATCTTTACAAACATTTTCCAGGCTCTTCGGGATTCTCGCGCGATTATTTCTCACTTTTCTCATTAGTTCGATTTATTACGATCGTATATAAGTATGGGGCATTCCAGGTCAACTCGACGGGGCTCTCGTTTTTTTTTTTTTTTCGTATGAACGCTCGTCGTCATTTGCTCGCAAGTATTTTTTCCTTTTGCAGTAAATTGTTTGTTTACTGTGTAAAATGTTTTTTTTTTTCAATTTTTTTTTGTCCCTAAAATATGAATTGAGAAAAAAAAAAGAAAAATTATTAAAAGATTCGAGGGCTGTGAATTTTTCCTGGAATGCCCCATATAACTTTTGGCGCTCCGAGTGGAATAAAAATTATTGAGAGCCTGGAATGAAAAAATCGAAAGGATCTTTTAAATTTTCATCACAAATTGTCGAAGCTTTGGGGGGGTGGGGAAAAAAAAAATTTCTACCTTTTTCAAGTTTGGCGATCACAGAAAAGTGTAATTTTTTTTCATTTAATTTTCTTGATTTTCCTCGTCACTTTTTTTTCGTGTGTTCATAATTGACCAAATTTCGTCACCCTTTTTCTATTCGTTGTTTTTTTTTTTTTTTTTTTTTTTTTTTTTTTTTTTTTTTTTTTTTTTTCGAATTTCGATAAATCGTTATCGAGAGATTCGATTAATTTTATACGCGGTATATTAATCGTTAATGACCTTCGTAGTAATTTTCAAGCATTTCCACAATCATCCACACACTTTCATTCTCACATTCGTTTTTTTTTTTTCATTTTTTGTTTGTACAAATTTAGTTGAGCTCGAAAAATTTAATTTTAGCTCGAAAAAAAAAAAAAAAAATTGTTTTTTTTTTTTTTTACAATTTTATATGCTGACTTTTTGTTTTTTTTACCAAATATAAAAATTAATAAACGTGAAATTATCGATGTTTTCGAAAAATTTCCCAATTCCATTCTCGTAATTTTTTGAATTTTTTAATTGAAAAATTGAAAAAAAAAAATAGAAGAAAAAAAAAATTGCTCATTAAAATGTAATATTGCCAGATCTTATCGTTGGATAATGTCTGCTGAAAGAGTTGGTAAGAAATTTACGTGAAATTATCGATGTTTTCGAAAAATTTTCCAATTCCATTCTCGTAATTTTTTGAATTTTTTAATTGAAAAATTTGAAAAAAAAAAAAAAAAAAAAAGAATATAAAAATTGCTCATTAAAATGTAATATTGCCAGATCTTATCGTTGGATAATGTCTGCTGAAAGAGTTGGTAAGAAATTTACGTGAAATTATCGATGTTTTCGAAAAATTTCCCAATTCCATTCTCGTAATTTTTTGAATTTTTTAATTGAAAAATTGAAAAAAAAAAATAGAAGAAAAAAATTGCTCATTAAAATGTAATATTGCCAGATCTTATCGTTGGATAATGTCTGCTGAAAGAGTTGGTAAGAAATTAGCGTGAAATTATCGATGTTTTCGAAAAATTTCCCAATTCCATTCTCGTAATTTTTTGAATTTTTTAATTGAAAAATTGAAAAAAAAAAATAGAAGAAAAAAATTGCTCATTAAAATGTAATATTGCCAGATCTTATCGTTGGATAATGTCTGCTGAAAGAGTTGGTAAGAAATTTGCGTGAAATTATCGATGTTTTCGAAAAATTTCCGAATTCCATTCTCGTAATTTTTTGAATTTTTTAATTGAAAAATTTGAAAAAAAAAAAAAAAAAAAAAAAAAAATAGAAGAAAAAAATTGCTCATTAAAATGTAATATTGCCAGATCTTATCGTTGGATAATGTCTGCTGAAAGAGTTGGTAAGAATCGTGGCAAAAGTTTTAGGTGGGTCGCGCCTGCTTGGCGAGAAGAATGGCGGATGAGCCGCCGCTGCAAAAGCCTCGGCGTTACCCCAAAGTTCCGGATAAGCTCGTGTATTCTTAAGGCATCGAATTTTCATTACTGCACCGTACAATTCGCGCTCTCTGTTACTCCATTTTCGTATTATCTGTTGCTGTTTGAGATCGCTCGATTCTGTAAGCTGACGTAGATAGCGCCACTTGCCAGGAAAATCGCCTACAAAGAGTTTCAAAGAATATTTCTGTATATATGCCAGGGCCGTATCGCGCGAAATAATTTTTTTCTTTTTTTTTCGCGTCTAATATTTTTGAATAAAAAATCGTCAAAAAAAAAGAAAAATAAATTCCTTATTTATTTTAGGGAATTCTTTTTTTTTTTTTTTTCATATTATTTTTCAAGCAAATTTTTCCATATTAGACGATAAAAAAAAATCTCCCATCAAAAATTAGCCCGAATGAAGAAAATTTTCACCCAAAAATAATTGCAAACAATTTGGGGGAATGAAGAGAAAAAAAAATGATGAAATTGATACGTGAATATTTTTTTCAAGCAAAAAAAAACATTTTCGACCGAGATGGATTTTTCTACAAGCCGAAGAGACGAGCCGGCTAAAAAAATATGAAGAAATTTCTTAATTATTTTTAGCTTGCTCGGTTTTTCTTTTGCTAATTTTACGCCTGTAGAAATATAATCTCAGCCAAAAAAAAATCCCCAAATATATGAGAAAAAAAAAAATTAAACAAACTTTTTCGTGAACAAAAAATATTTTTTAAACAAATTGGGAATAAAACACAAGAATTAAATTTAAATATGAATTTTTTTTTTTATAAATGATGAATTAAGAAAAATTAAGACGAACCGCTGATCGATGTAAAAATCCATTTTTTTTTTTTTTTTAATTATTTTTCCCTCCACCTGACACGTTAGCACTGTTGGAGTATCTCGTCGATGCTTTCGGTTATCAACAAAAATCTTGACTAATGACGTAGTAGTAGGTAGTGGCGAGCTCTAATGGCGTATATGAATAATCATCAGAAAAATAATAATTATTACACGATTTTGTCAATTATGAAAATTCAAACTCGATGCCTTTGTTTTTGTTTTTTTTTTTTTTTTAAATCGTTCATTCGTTTCTTTCGCCAATTCGAACATTGCACACACACACAAACATTCATAAGCTATTAATTCGCTATAACTTTCATACAGTCATTACTCCTTCTAAAATGTACGAATAGAAAAAAAAAAAAAAAAAAAAAATATCAGAATATGATTGTTTTTTTTTTCCATTTTTTTTTTTTAATTGAATATTATATTGACGTGGGTGTATGGAACAATTATTATGACTCAAATATTAATAATTATGTATGATAATTATATTTCGTAATAATAGTAATAATAATCATTAAATTAATAGTAATAGTAATAATAATCATTAATTATAATTAATAATAATAATAATAATAATAATAACAACAACAGGGAGAACCACAATACGTAATAATGCAATAATTATTGTGCCGAGTGGATAAAATGGTAAATATAACAAAGTTCTTCGAGGTATCGTACGGTTAGCGTGGAGTAACGTGAAACTTTTCAATTACAAGTGGATGAACAATTTTTTTTTTTTTTTTTGTTTTTTGAAAATTACGATACGAATATTTATTTAATATACGGAAGTTACGATATGAAAGATGCATAAAATTATAGGTGTTTATGTAAGACGTGGGGGGTGGGGGTGGGGGGGGGGTTGTACGAGGGTCACAAATTAGAGACGTATATATATGAGAATTCCGTTGTTGAGAGATTGAAAAAAAATTGATTCAATTAATTAATTTAATTAATTAATTAATTGAAGAATTTTTTTGAAAATTTTGAAATTGATTTTTTTTTTTTTTTTTTTCACAATGGACGATCTCTCGGATTCTTTGTTTTCCCCTGATTTTTTTTTTTTTTTTTGGTCCTTTCGGTCCGCTTGTTTTGTCATTTTTTTGTTCTTTTCTCTTGTTGTTTTTTTTTTTTCTTTTCGGATTTATTTTTTTCTTTCAATTAGCGTCGATTCGTTTTCGCGGCTTTCGTTTTTTTTTTCTTTTTTCTTTTTTTTTCCCTCTACCAGTACCTACCGGGGGTGAAGCGTTCGACAGGTTTGTACTGATGGGGGTACAGCTGTCTCGGGGAGTAGCCGTAGATCTCGCGGTGAACCGGTAGATATCTGGATAACACACAGATTCGAATTCGCGATTTTTTTTAATTGATTTTTTTTTTTTAATTAATTTTTTTTTAAATTAATTAATTAATTTTTTTTTAAATTAATTAATTAATTTTTTTTTTTTTCTTTGATTTTTTTTTTTTTTTTTTTTTTTACGGAATTGGACGTTTGAGTTGAAAAATTTTATACGCGACAAGTGTGGATCATTTAATTGCCAAATGAAGTTTTTTTTTTTTTAAATTAATAAAAAAAAAAGATAATAACAATAATTTGATAAAATAGAATTTATTTATTTGGAAATTAATTTATTAGCTGAAAAATTGGCCAATTTCTGACCGAATAATTTTCCATTTTATAAATTCAAATGAATTTCATTTTAATGAAATAAAAAAATATTTTTTGTGGCGGAAAAAAAAAATTTATAAAAAATTTTGCTTCTTACCTGTATCCCGGCACGTTGATGCGATCAGCGGCGTGGAGGGGATTGTCATAAATGGATTTTCCATAGGGCCACGATGACGAGTGAAGCTCCGGAAAATCGGAGCGGAATATACCACGTGGTCTGTGGGTATGTTCTGGGGCCCTCATGTCGTCGGTACCTTTAATCGGGGATGGATGAAATTTAATTTAAAATTTTTCTTTTTTTTTTTTTTCCATCGCGACTCGTGTAAAAAAAAAATTCCAGCAATTAATTTTTAACGAATTAAAAAAAAAAAAAATTAAATTGTAAAATGTTGAAAACTTTTTTATTTTTTCAACCAAAAATTTTTATGAGACTTCATTTTTTTTTAAAAGTATTTTGTTAGTGTTAAAAAAAAATTTTAATTTGCCAATTGAAAATAATAATAATAATAATTTTAACGATAAATATTATCGACCATTGATGAAAAAAAAATTGAAAATTAAAAATTTTACTGACCCTTGAGAGCGCGTATGGATGAAATTTAATTTAAAATTTTTCTTTTTTTTTTTTTTCCATCGCGACTCGTGTAAAAAAAAAATTCCAGCAATTAATTTTTAACGAATTAAAAAAAAAAAAAATTAAATTGTAAAATGTTGAAAACTTTTTTATTTTTTCAACCAAAAATTTTTATGAGACTTCATTTTTTTTTTTTAATATTTTGTTAGTGTTAAAAAAAAAATTTAATTTGCCAATTGAAAATAATAATAATAATAATTTTAACGATAAATATTATCGACCATTGATGAAAAAAAAATTGAAAATTAAAAATTTTACTGACCCTTGAGAGCGCGTATGGATGAAATTTAATTTAAAATTTTTCTTTTTTTTTTTTCCATCGCGACTCGTGTAAAAAAAAAATTCCAGCAATTAATTTTTAACGAATTAAAAAAAAAAAAAATTAAATTGTAAAATGTTAACTTTTTTATTTTTTCAACCAAAAATTTTTATGAGATTTCATTTTTTTTTTTAAATATTTTGTGTGTTAAAAAAATTTTATCTATAAATTTTTATTAATTTGCCAATTGAAAAAAAAAAAATAATAATAATTTTAACGATAAATATTATCGACCATTGATGAAAAAAAATTGGAAATTAAAAATTTTACTGACCCTTGAGAGCGCGTACATAGCTCTGCCAAAATTTAGCCTTCTTCGTAATGGGCTCGTTGCGCCCAATCATGGCGAGGTTGCTCCTGAATCGCGCGTCCATTTTTGTCGCTCTACACACCTGCTGTTATTGCTACGTGCACGTTCGTTCGCTAAATGATGAAATTTAAAGAAAAAACAAAAAAAAATAATAATAATAATATATTAATTATTTGTTTAAAAAAATAAATTTTTCTTATTATCATAATAAAAATTATTAACTTTATTACATTGGTCAAACCCGGGGTCTCTGACAGACCCGATAAAAATTGTAATTGCAACAATGTGATTTTTTTTTGTTTTAAACAATCGATATATATATTTATTTATTGGCCTATAGATGCGATAATATTTTTTTATGAAACTTTTACGTAAATAAAATAACGAGTGATAGAAATTACAGATATATATATATATTCGTGGAAAAACGATCGTTAATCTTCGTCAAATAATTTATATCTGATAAATTATGGGGTGCAAAAAAAAAGGAAATGTTTGCTTTGAAAGTAACGATATATAAGCGTTAGGTTCTATATAGTCGGATGTATAGCACATGAGCTAATCGCCCACGAAGCATAAATAAGTGACGCAAGAGTTCTGGATTTCGCGGCCGGATTGTTCTATATTTAAATGTGCTCGAGTGTTTCTGGGTCCGAGCCGTTTTTAGTCGGAAAACAGGTGGGACATTTTATGCTCCCACTCTCTTCCCTGCTGAGCCTTCTTCGAAAGATGCTAAAAGCTCGTGTCTCCCACAATAAACCATCCGCACCCTGACCTTGACCGATTTTATTCGACCTCCTCACCATCGCTCCTCCCATTTAACGGGCAAACTCTGTCGTATTATTCTCTGCCATGTCCGTCACCCTGATGATAATGACCCACGATAATGTTTACCCCCGTCCCTCTGGCCAATCATCAACGAAAAATCATGGTCGATAAAACGAAGCCAATTGCGGGCAAAAAAAAATTAACCCAAATTATTCAGTCTCATTGGAGAATAAAAAAAAACTAAATAAAAGAAAAATAAAATTGAAATTAAATCTAGAGTCAAATTGCTCAGTAGACTGAAGAACTAAATTAAAGTTTATTATTGAACTTAAACGTGCAAACCTAACAAACTAGTATGATTGGTTAATCTGAGAAATCGTTTGGGTCTGCTAACCCTAAAAATAAAATTGAAATTAAATCTAGAGTCAAATTACTCAGTAGACTCAAGAACTAAATAAATTCAAAGTTTATTATTGAACTTGAACGTGGAAACCTAACTAACCAGTATGATTGGTTAATCTGAGAAATCGTTAGGATCTGCTAACCCTAAAAATAAAATTGAAATCAAATCTAGAGTCAAATTGCTCAGTAGACTCAAGAACTAAATAAATTCAAAGTTTATTATTGAACTTGAACGTGGAAACCTAACTAACCAGTATGATTGGTTAATCTGAGAAATCGTTAGGGTCTGCTAACGCTAAAAATAAAATTGAAATTAAATCTAGAGTCAAATTACTCAGTAGACTCAAGAACTAAATAAATTCAAAGTTTATTATTGAACTTGAACGTGGAAACCTAGCTAGCTAGTATGATTGGTTAATCTGAGAAATCGTTAGGGTCAACTAACCCTAAAATAAAAATGGGTTGATGAGGAAAAAAAAAAGAATTCTTTCAGTTATAAAATTCACGTTAACCCTGATTTTCATATATGGCTCTCTTGCATTTTATTTTAGGTTGTTTAAATTCTAAAGAATTAGACTCGATGATTATTTTAGCATTAAAATCGTTCGAGAGTGCAATTTAATTTTATCAACTTTTCATTGGTTAATCAGAGATTAAATTTAACCCAGACAGAGAAAGAAAACAAAAAAAAACTACGACAATAAAAAAAGAAGAAAAAAAATAGGTTGATGAGGAAAAAAAAAAGAATTCTTTCAGTTATAAAATTCACGTTAACTCTGATTTTCATATATGACTCTCTTGCATTTTATTTTAGGTTGTTTAAATTCTAAAGAATTAGTCTCGATAATTATTTTAGCATTAAAATCGTGCGAGAGTGCAATTTTATCAACTTTTCATTGCTTAATCAGAGATGAAATTTAACCCAGACAGAGAAAGAAAACAAAAAAAACTAAATTAAGAGCTGTAAAAATAGGAATTTGCTAGACATCCGGTATAGATTGCAGACACGGGGGCCGATGATCGACGAGCTAAATTCGTTTGGGTATTCATAAATCAGCATTTACATATAAACACAAACACACATGTACACTCTGATGTAAAATGGAAATAGAAAATTGCTCAATCGCAGCACATGGTTCATGCTGTTTGATCATTCGTAATTGAATTGGTACATGAGATAAGAGTCATTTATTCGGTTAAAGATAAATATGTATATATATATATATATTCATTAGAGGAGAGCTGATCGAGTGAGAAAAAGCGTTGGGATATATCGTGATTTCTAAATATACTCGTTGCGTGGTCAAGTGAATAATCTGGGGCATCGGTCCAAAAACGAAAATACATTTTGGCCAACACACGTTATACGAATTTAAATGTTGTATTGGATTGGAAATCTCGACTTGGTAGGGAAAAAAAATATATGTTTATTGTAGTCTGAATCTGTAGGAAAAATTGGTCCAGCCACTTTAGAGTAAAATCGTGGTTAACTTTGTTTTCGTTTAAATCTGTACGAAAAGTTGATCAAACCACTTTAGAGTAAAATCGTGGTTAACTTTGTTTTCGTTTAATTGAAGGGTTAGCAAAAGACTAAAACTTTTTTAGATTCAAATTTATGATCGGGCAAGTTGGATGACTTGATGGATTATCAGTTTCATTTTTTTTTGTTTATTGATCAATTTACATCTTAGGTTGATTAGTGAATTTTAGATTAACTAATCATACTGATTTTTTAGGTTTGCACGTTTAAGTTCAATAATAAACTTTGAATTAATTTAGTTCTTGAGTCTACTGAGTAATTTGACTCTAAATTTAATTTCAATTTTATTTTTAGGGTTAGCAGACCCTAACGATTTCTCAGATTAACCAATCATACTGGTTAGTTAGGTTTCCACGTTCAAGTTCAATAATAAACTTTGAATTAATTTAGTTCTTGAGTCTACTGAGTAATTTGGCTCTAAATTTAATTTGAATTTGATTTTTAGGGTTAGCAGAACCTAACGATTTCTCAGATTAACCAATCATACTGGTTAGTTAGGTTTCCACGTTCAAGTTCAATAATAAACTTTGAATTAATTTAGTTCTTGAGTCTACTGAGTAATTTGGCTCTAAATTTAATTTGAATTTGATTTTTAGGGTTAGCAGATCCTAACGATTTCTCAGATTAACCAATCATACTGGTTAGTTAGGTTTCCACGTTCAAGTTCAATAATAAACTTTGAATTAATTTAGTTCTTGAGTCTACTGAGTAATTTGGCTCTAAATTTAATTTGAATTTGATTTTTAGGGTTAGCAGAACCTAACGATTTCTCAGATTAACCAATCATACTGGTTAGTTAGGTTTCCACGTTCAAGTTCAATAATAAACTTTGAATTAATTTAGTTCTTGAGTCTACTGAGTAATTTGGCTCTAAATTTAATTTGAATTTTATTTTTAGGGTTAGCAGATCCTAACGATTTCTCAGATTAACCAATCATACTGGTTAGTTAGGTTTCCACGTTCAAGTTCAATAATAAACTTTGAATTAATTTAGTTCTTGAGTCTACTGAGTATTTTGACTCTAAATTTAATTTCAATTTTATTTTTAGGGTTAGCAGACCCTAAAGATTTCTTAGTTGTGAGAATTACCCCCACCCCAGGCAATGAGGCAAAAAAGAAAAAAAAACTGAGTCGGGGGTGGGTCCGATAGGAGAATAATTGTGCGCGAGTCAGCTTTGAGCGTCGATATTTCGCGTCTGCGGCCTCGCGCTGGCGTCACTCGAGCTACGGACTATTCTTGGATTGTCGGCTAGTAAAATTAAATGGCGAACAGGCATTCGTACTTTGAGAGACTCTCGTCGTTCTTACATAATAGAGCCACGAATAAAAAATAATTAAGAAAAAAAAACACAAAAAATTCTCGCCAATTATTCATTATATGAAATGAGAAAAGCAAAGATTTGATCCGTTGATCTGTATCACGAAATCCTTCAAAAATAGATTTTTCTTTTTTTTTAATCCTCATTCTAGAGTCAAAATAAATGAGAGTTTTGTGCCACTTTTTTTTTTCTCCCTTTCGTTTTTTTTTTTTTAATTATCTTCACTCATTATTTCGTGTCGAAAGTCTGACAGATCGCCATTTTAGTGCCAGGGAGGGGAAAAAATAAGCGGGTAACGGAGACATATTAAGCTCACGAGGATGCAGTTAAGCATTTTTTGTTATTTTTTTTTATTCATTTATTATTATTCATACATTGAAAAAAATATTTTTTTTATTTAAAAAAAAACAACAACAAGCATTAGTCAAGATTTGTTGATGATGAGTCCTGAGCACAAAATCGAAGAGTAGTAATTAAGGGTTAGCACGTGAATTTGATATACGACTGCTTGTTGATCCTCGCTGTGAAAAATCGTCTTTGCACCAAATATATATATATATATATATATTTTTTTTTATTGTTTTCCCAATCGTTTGCAACGAAAAAAAAAAATAAACTTTTTCCTTCTCGTCGAAATCACTCGCGTTCGCGCGCTTTTTTCTCCTGTACTACTTAGCTAATTTTCTAAAATCAACGATAAATCTTTAGTTTTGAAAAAATACTCTGTATGATTATTATTAAAAGTGAAGAAAAAAGAAAAAAAAAAATTATGTAATTTTTATATTAAAAATTACATAATAATTTTTTTTGTTATTTTACTTGAGAAATTGGACCGAAGCACCAGAAATAAAGCGCGCGCGAGAGAGAGTGAGAGAGAGGTGAGAGAGATCGAGGCACCCGACACCGCCTAAAAATTACGATTTTTTTTTTTTTTTTTTTGTTCCTTTAACGAAGTTTTTTAAATTTTTATTTATTTCAAAATTTTTCGTTTTGCGGATAAAAAAAAAATAGTTGAATAATTTAACGTCGTAACTGCGTAAAATCCAGTAAATAACGAAAATTCGCCTCGCTGTTATAATTTTTCTTTCGCTCGACTCTCGCTCGTTCGATCTATATATGAATTTTACCTAGATTCGGATGACCGTTCGGTTCGGGGGTTGGACCTTACACTGGCTGTAAGCTGCCAAAAAGCTCCGACTAGTATCTTGACTCGAGTCGCAGCGCCACACTGCGGTAAGAATTATAATCAACTCCGAGACATTTATGGCAACCCCCGCATGCCACCTATATGGTACCGCACACGTAGCATCTCACGATTCGCCAAAAAATACTCAAAATCCTCTTTTCTCTCTCTTTCTCTATTTCTCTCATTCTCTATTTCTCTCATTCTCTTGCTCTAACTCTTCTTCCCTCTTAATTCAATTTTTAAACATTCTGGCCTGGTCTCTGGTTGCCCATCGTCCTTGCAGAACGATGGCCATCGAATCACCTTCGGATGAAACTTTTTATACATTTAGTATATATATATATATATTTAATTCCATTATTTATTTAATAAGAAATATATATAGACGCAGTTTTTATGCTCCACATTTTTTTGCCAATTTTTAAATATTTATCTTTTGTTCTGAATCACTCGAAAGCAAAATGGTAAAAATGAATTTAACGATTTTGTTACATTTTTATTGAATTTTTTTCTCCCGAATATTTGGTAGATTTTTTTTTTTTTTTTAACCCAAACGTTATAAATAATAAAATTGATCAATTAAATTAAATTATATTGAATAAATTAATCATATGAATTTTTCTTAAATATCAAAAATAAAATATTATTATAAATATTCTCGTAATACTTGAAGTTTTAGAAAGTGAGATTCAAGTCAGGTGACGTGTGCACGTAATTCACGAGCAATTTGCCAATAATTTTGTGTTGCAACATTATTGTATTTTTTCGACACCTTGCCACGTGTGCCATGTGCATAATAAATTAAAATTTATATATTTGTACATATATATATATATATATATATATATATATACGTTTGTTATTGAAATCTTTCAACTTGGCTGCATTTCCTTTTGAATTACGCAAAAGTTACATCCGATTATAAAAGTTGCACACAAATTAATTCCCATGAAACTTTTTAGCTTGCTGTCTTGAATTTTTTTTTTTCATTGGATCGTAATTCTTCTCGCGAATGATTTTTTTTTTTTTTTTTTTTTTTATCATAATTAACATACAGATCGATAATTCGATCACGAGAAATAATTGCCACTCGACACCTCTCTATTATATATTCAATAAACAAGAAACGTGGAGGAGACACCCCCCCCCCCCCCTCCCTCCCCCCTCCCCCTCTTGCCTTACGATGTTGGCTTGCGTCGAATGCAGATGCTATTTTTATTTTTGTATTCGAGTCACTCTCTCACTCGGCTCGGCTCTGCTTACATACAACGATGCGTTTCTCCCGGTGGTATTTATTTTCAAATCGGCCACGGTCAAACTTTTTTTTTGTTTTTTTTTTTTTTTTTTTTTTTTTTTTTTTTTTTCCTTCATACATACCGATGATGAGGTAAAAGTTGGCGAATGTGCGACGTTGCTTTTTGGATGGGACTGTACCTTAAGCATACGATCCCTTGCATACTGACAGGGTGGAGGGGGATGAAAAAATTAACAAACTGAGTGGTTTTTTTTCGTGGGTTAATAAAAGGAAAACTTTTTCACCCTATTTTCCAAGGGTTGTTTTTAACCCTTTGAATTATGACAGTTTTTTTTTGGTTAAAGACTCGCAAATAAAAAAAGTGACCCCAAAAATTGTCGAATAACAATTTTTAGGCGAATCGAACGATTTTTTCCAAAATTTCAATCCGCCATTTTTATTTGGCAATCGTCGAAGGTTGTTTTTAACCCTTTAAAATGAATTATGACAGTTTTTTTTTGGTTAAAGACTCGTAAATAAAAAAAATGACCCCAAAAATTGTCGAATAACAATTTTTAGGCGAATCGAAGAATTTTTTCCAAAATTTCAATCCGCCATTTTTATTTGGCAATCGTCGAACGAAAGTATTTATAATAATAGACTTTTCATTAAATTAATTTAACAAACTTTGATATAATTTATTGTTTCATTATGAGATTACAGAATATTTTTCCAAATTTTCAAATATTCAAAAATAAAAATGAAACAAAAAAGATTTCGTCTACCGAAATACATTATTATTATTATTATTATTATTATTATTATTATTATTATTATTATTATTGAAGTGTATGTCGTAAACAAACTGAGTGGTTTTTTTCCTGGGTTAATAAAAGGAAAACTTTTTCACCCTATTTTCCAAGGGTTGTTTTTAACCCTTTGAATTATGACAGTTTTTTTTTGGTTAAAGACTCGCAAATAAAAAAAGTGACCCCAAAAATTGTCGAATAACAATTTTTAGGCGAATCGAACGATTTTTTCCAAAATTTCAATCCGCCATTTTTATTTGGCAATCGTCGAAGGTTGTTTTTAACCCTTTAAAATGAATTATGACAGTTTTTTTTTGGTTAAAGACTCGTAAATAAAAAAAATGACCCCAAAAATTGTCGAATAACAATTTTTAGGCGAATCGAAGAATTTTTTCCAAAATTTCAATCCGCCATTTTTATTTGGCAATCGTCGAACGAAAGTATTTATAATAATAGACTTTTCATTAAATTAATTTAACAAACTTTGATATAATTTATTGTTTCATTATGAGATTACAGAATATTTTTCCAAATTTTCAAATATTCAAAAATAAAAATGAAACAAAAAAGATTTCGTCTACCGAAATACATTATTATTATTATTATTATTATTATTATTATTATTATTATTATTATTATTATTATTATTATTATTATTATTATTATTATTATTATTATTGAAGTGTATGTCGTAAACAAACTGAGTGGTTTTTTTCCTGGGTTAATAAAAGGAAAACTTTTTCACCCTATTTTCCAAGGGTTGTTTTTAACCCTTTGAATTATGACAGTTTTTTTTTGGTTAAAGACTCGCAAATAAAAAAAGTGACCCCAAAAATTGTCGAATAACAATTTTTAGGCGAATCGAACAATTTTTTCCAAAATATCAATCCGCCATTTTTATTTCGCAATCGTCGAAGGTTGTTTTTAACCCTTTAAAATGAATTATGACAGTTTTTTTTTGGTTAAAGACTCGTAAATAAAAAAAATGACCCCAAAAATTGTCGAATAACAATTTTTAGGCGAATCGAAGAATTTTTTCCAAAATTTCAATCCGCCATTTTTATTTGGCAATCGTCGAACGAAAGTATTTATAATAATAGACTTTTCATTAAATTAATTTAACAAACTTTGATATAATTTATTGTTTCATTATGAGATTACAGAATATTTTTCCAAATTTTCAAATATTCAAAAATAAAAATGAAACAAAAAAGATTTCGTCTACCGAAATACATTATTATTATTATTATTATTATTATTATTATTATTATTATTATTATTATTATTATTATTATTATTATTATTATTATTATTATTATTATTATTATTATTGAAGTGTATGTCGTAAACAAACTGAGTGGTTTTTTTCCTGGGTTAATAAAAGGAAAACTTTTTCACCCTATTTTCCAAGGGTTGTTTTTAACCCTTTGAATTATGACAGTTTTTTTTTGGTTAAAGACTCGCAAATAAAAAAAGTGACCCCAAAAATTGTCGAATAACAATTTTTAGGCGAATCGAACAATTTTTTCCAAAATATCAATCCGCCATTTTTATTTCGCAATCGTCGAAGGTTGTTTTTAACCCTTTAAAATGAATTATGACAGTTTTTTTTTGGTTAAAGACTCGTAAATAAAAAAAGTGCCCCAAAAATTGTCGAATAACAATTTTTAGGCGAATCGAAGAATTTTTTCCAAAATTTCAATCCGCCATTTTTATTTGGCAATCGTTGAACGAAAGTATTTACAATAATAGACTTTTCATTAAATTAATTTAACAAACTTTAATATAATTTATTGTTTCATTATGAGATTACAGAATATTTTTCC
The DNA here is from genome assembly GCA_963669185.1 of Dyspetes luteomarginatus. Taxonomy (NCBI): domain Eukaryota; kingdom Metazoa; phylum Arthropoda; class Insecta; order Hymenoptera; family Ichneumonidae; genus Dyspetes; species Dyspetes luteomarginatus. Next base: position 1,066,199 of record OY769903.1, read on the forward strand.
AAATTTTCAAATATTCAAAAATAAAAATGAAATATTATTATTATTATTGTTATTATTATTATTATTATTATTGAAGTGCATGTCGTAAAATTGGCCAAAAATAAAAGTGAGTCGATTGGGATAAATTTGCTGTTTTGAGATAAATGCACAGAGTTGCCTCTCGTCAGCGAGTAACTGAGAAAAACGAAGAGAGCGCCAGAGGGGGCGCGTGGGGTAAGCGCGAAGCTTGCGCCACATATGATTTTTCGAGAGCTTGACCCACTTGCCCCGCGCGCCTTAAAATTCTTGCCGAAACATTGAAATTAGAAATTCTGGACCGACGAACACACGGGCAGAGAAATGGGAGAGGGAAAAAGCACAAATTGTTTTCGAGTCTTGGCTGCCCACGTTGGCGTGTGAAAACTGGAAGCTTTCGTACGTCGTTTATATATATATATATATATAGTTTTCATACGTCGTTTATATATATATATAGTTTTCGTACGTCCTTTATATATATATATATATATATATATATATATATATATATATATATATATATATATATATATATATATATATATATATATAGTTTTCGTACGTCGTTTATATATATATATATATAGTTTTCGTACGTCGTTTATATATATATATAGTTTTCGTACGTCGTTTATATATATATATAGTTTTCGTACGTCGTTTATATATATATATATAGTTTTCGTACGTCGTTTATATATATATATAGTTTTCGTACGTCGTTTATATATATATATAGTTTTCGTACGTCGTGTATATATATATATATAGTTTTCGTACGTCGTGTATATATATATATATAGTTTTCGTACGTCGTTTATATATATATATATATATATATACACGACGTACGAAAATTTCCAGTTTTCGCACGCCCACGTGGGCAGCCAAACTCGCAAACAATTTGTGCTTTTTCCCTCTCCCTTATGTATACATATATAAACATTTTAGTACGTCACAGACTCGTTTTCTCGTGACGCTGATACGCCCCCACGTTCCAATGTCGCGCAGACCTTGGCGAACTGTTTTTCTTTCTTCACATCCTGCCACTTGGTTACACTCATATAGTTAATTATTTTTGTATTTATTAATCAATAAAAATTCGGCAGAGATTTACATTACTCAATATTAGAGTGGATACATTTTAATAACTAAATTTCATTTTTCATTTATTTTATTCGGTTCAAGCTAAAATTTGTTTCAAAGAAATTGAATTTATTCTATTTTTTTCACCGTCACCTATATATATATACATATACATATACATATACATATACATATACATATACATATACATATACATATATATATAATTGTACTTCGAACTTTTTAAGTAACATTTTATTGTCATATAAAAATGTTACTCAAAAAGTTCGATCAACAATTTGGTGTACGTAGCATTGGTATGATGCATGTCAAATAAACTATGGCAATAGTACCAGAAAGCTTTGTAGTAGGGGATGACGCGAGTAAAACAAAAGTCCAAGGACATCTAAGCGTTTTGCAGGATATAAAATGAAGAATAGAGGAAGAGGAAGAGAGAGAGAGAGAGAGAGAGAGAGAGAGAGAGAGAGAGAGAGAGAGAGAGAGAGAGGAATCGATATGAGCTCGTCTTTAGTCGAGCAAAGCTCATCCACCGAGGGTAGGATGTTGATCCCCTTCGTAACACCTGCTAAATTGAAACTTATGAGTTTTTTAGGAGCTCTGGCTGCTTGGAATATCTCGGAGCTTTGTTCATATACCGGGTGAAAAAAAAGCCTCTTGCTTTTCAAATACTTCCAGTCTTTTTCCGAAAACTCACCAGACAGTATTGGCTTGTAAATGGCGAGTGGAGGGTTGCAAATGGCAACTCGGGAATATGCCAAGCACAAGCTTTGAGATAGTTAAGAAAAATGTTAACAATCTACTGGTTTTTTTCATCCAATTGTAGGCAGTGAAAGGCAAAATCGTATTTCAGAATTAGCCATTCTAGAAGGTTAACGAGTTATCGGCAGAGGCGATAAAGGGATGAATTCGAGACTGGATAACGTTTTTGCCCCATTTGGTAGAGTTTTTAGTTTGCAAAATTTTTTGGAAGATTTTAATTATTTTTTCCTATTTTGTACAGTTGCAATATGGCCGAGCTGTTCTCTGTTTTAGGGTTAAAATTCCACCAGAGTTATTTTTCACTTTGGTCGTGACTGATAGGGTCGTGAATTCATTAATAAAGTTACACCCAGTATATTTACACACGTAGACGGTATATATATATATATATATATATATATAGATTGGCAATAATCAAAAGGGCGTATGTGACAATATTTTCCATGTTAAGTGCATTTTTATCGCGTCTTTCTAACTTTTAACCGTCTCCCTTTTTCCACACACACACACGCATAGGAACGAAACTGGCTGGATCTTTTGCTGAGATGGGGTGGGGGGTAGGACAAGAAAAGCTCCGCTATTTTCACCCCCTTGCTCTCCTTGTTGTGTGGCCCTCTTGTGTCTGAGGTAAATGAGGGGCGTGGGTGCTCCTCCTCATCCATTCTTCTTCATACCCTTAAGGACAAAGAGCCGCGCCTCGTTGCCTTGGTAACTGATACGCCTTATTAGCAGGACGACATTTTCTCTTCCCCGACCTTCTTGTTTTCCTTCCATTTCTTCCTGACAACTTCAACAGCTCGATCTCATCTACCTTTTTTTCTCTCTCTTTTTCGTCGTTGACCAAAGTCTTTGAAGGCCCCTCAACGCCTTTTTTTTTAATCTAATTTCGCTGCCTGATTAGGAATTGAAAAAAAAAGTCAATGGTTCGCCGCCATGTTGTAGCTAGAAATAAGGGGTGAGAGCTGAATATACTGGACGTGTCGTATTTTTCCCTCTCTCATTTTTTCCAGATTTTTTACCACATGGGAAAAATTATTAGCTCAGACATCGAGAATTTTGTTAATGTAAATTAAATAATTACTGACAATTGTTATTAAATTTTTTACACTGACAAAATGTCCTTATATTTGATAAATTTTGTCTTTGGGATAATTCGCGGCGGATTTTTTTTTCTGAAATATCAATACGAGTCGATAAAGTAGGAATTCGCAATTCTCGAGCGCCCAGTATTAAATTAATAGGTGAATATGTCAAGTGCTTGAAATTTTTTCGTTACATCCTATAATATTTGAGGAATTGGAGGGAAAATAAATCCCCTGGCATCGTTTACCATTTATACTAAAGTTGCACGTGTCAACTATCACGATTTTTTTTCTGAAATGTCAATACGAGTCGATAAAATAGGAATTCGCAATTCTCGAGCGCCCAGTATTAAATTAATAGGTGAATACGTCAAGTGCTTGAAATTTTTTCGTTACATCCTATAATATTTGAGAAGTTGGGGTGAAAATAAATCCCCCAGCATCGTTTACCATATATAATAAAGTTGCACGTGTAGATAAAGTAGGAATTCGCAATTCTCGAGCGCCCAGTATTAAATTAATAGGTGAATACGTCAAGTGCTTGAAATTTTTTCGTTACATCCTATAATATTTGAGAAGTTGGGGTGAAAATAAATCCCCCAGCATCGTTTACCATATATAATAAAGTTGCACGTGTAGATAAAGTAGGAATTCGCAATTCTCGAGCGCCCAGTATTAAATTAATAGGTGAATACGTCAAGTGCTTGAAATTTTTTCGTTACATCCTATAATATTTGAGAAGTTGGGGTGAAAATAAATCCCCTGGCATCGTTTACCATTTATACTAAAGTTGCACGTGTCAACTATCACGATTTTTTTTCTGAAATGTCAATACGAGTCGATAAAATAGGAATTCGCAATTCTCGAGCGCCCAGTATTAAATTAATAGGTGAATACGTCAAGTGCTTGAAATTTTTTCGTTACATCCTATAATATTTGAGAAGTTGGGGTGAAAATAAATCCCCCAGCATCGTTTACCATATATAATAAAGTTGCACGTGTAGATAAAGTAGGAATTCGCAATTCTCGAGCGCCCAGTATTAAATTAATAGGTGAATACGTCAAGTGCTTGAAATTTTTTCGTTACATCCTATAATATTTGAGAAGTTGGGGTGAAAATAAATCCCCCAGCATCGTTTACCATATATAATAAAGTTGCACGTGTAGATAAAGTAGGAATTCGCAATTCTCGAGCGCCCAGTATTAAATTAATAGGTGAATACGTCAAGTGCTTGAAATTTTTTCGTTACATCCTATAATATTTGAGAAGTTGGGGTGAAAATAAATCCCCTGGCATCGTTTACCATATATAATAAAGTTGCTCGTGTAGACTATCAATACGAGTCGATAAAGTAGGAATTCGCAATTCTCGAGCGCCCAGTATTAAATTAATAGGTGAATACGTCAAGTGCTTGAAATTTTTTCGTTACATCCTATAATATTTGAGGAGTTGGGGGTGAAAATAAATCCCCTGGCATCGTTTACCATATATAATAAAGTTGCACGTGTAGACTATCACGAACGTTGGCGTCCACGGCTCACTTTATGTCGAACGAGGCTTTAGATCTTCAATTAAGTCTATAACACGTATTGTGGCGAGTCAGAGGGCTGATTATGAAGGTCGAGAGAGAGAGAGAGAGAGAGTTAAGAGTCGTCCCAGGGTTGTGCGCGTTGGGTTCGGCTGGCAAAAAGGAGTCGAAACATTTACCAGGGTGCAGCACCCCCGAAGAGCATCGATCTTTATTAGGTGGTGAAAGTTTATATCGACGTTGAGGCGCACACGCTGATTTAACGAGTTTATTCAGAACCCCCTCTGGTTGTGGGAAATAGTGGGGGTGGCTCAAGGGCCGCGTGCACCCTTAATACAATGCCGATGGTTCTTCTCACCTCGTCGTGAATAAGTTTACGATGAGCTGGCTCATGTTTTTCATGCCAGTTTTTCCCCTCTCCTCTCTCCCTTTTATTCAAAGCATCCTGATTAGATTGTTCGGGAGAAAAAAAAATGATAAAAAACTAAAGATATCGGGCAAATATAATTCTGCCTTCAACTATTATTTTTCCATATTTTATTTTCTTCTTTTTGTACTTTTTAAAATATAAAACGTTTTTTTCTTTCTAAACAACAGAAAAACAATTTTATTTTTTTCTTTCGAGACTTTTTCTTGTAATTTAATTACAATTTTTTTTTTTACAAAATGGTACAGTCCATTGTAATTTATATTTAAAAAAATTATTTAGCAAAAATCATGTGATCCGCGGAGGGTTAATGCTGATATGGAGGCTTGAACGTAAAACATATTACAGGCTTAAAAAAAAAAAAAAATACTACACGAGAATTATACGCCACGATACTCTCTCTCTCTCTCTCTTTCTCTCGTAAATCGCATTCATATGTAAATAAGGATGTAGCGATATTGCGGACCACCGCAGCGCTCATGCAGCATAATACTATATACATATAGATATAGGCAAAAGTAAACAGCAACATGGCTATAGATATATACATAGTAATTCATCGATGCATACGAGGCGTTTCACCCCAATACGATTCTGCATTCGCTCAAAAAATATCTTCGATTATTATTATTATTTTTTTTTCAAATTTTATTCTCTCGACTTGGCAAAGCATTTTACTTATTTCATCATTTGAGTCGTAAATCGTTATTTAATAATAATAACTTATTATTATTATTAATCTTTGAATTGAAATTATTTATTTAAAAAAATCGAAAAATTAGTGTGAAATATTTTTTTTTTGCTGCCCTATAATATATTTTACGAGATTGAAAAATAATTTTTAAAATATCCAAGAATTACTATCTCGATGGTCTGGAATACCCCATATATATATATTATTATTATTATTAATCTTTGAATTAAAATTATTTATTTAAAAAAATCGAAAAATTAGTGTGAAATATTTTTTTTTGCTGCCCTATAATATGTTTTACGAGATTGAAAAACAATTTTTCAAATATCCAAGAATTACAATCTCGATGGTCTGTAATACCCCATATATTATTATTATTATTATTATTAATCTTTGAATTAAAATTATTTATTTAAAAAAATCGAAAAATTAGTGTGAAATATATTTTTTTTTTTGCTGCCCTATAATATATTATACGAGATTGAAAAACAATTTTTAAAATATCCAAGATTACAATCTCGATGGTCTGGAATACCCCATATATATGTATTATTATTATTATTAATCTTTGAATTAAAATTATTTATTTAAAAAAATCGAAAAATTAGTGTGAAATATTTTTTTTTTTTTGCTGCCCTATAATATGTTTTACGAGATTGAAAAACAATTTTTCAAATATCCAAGAATTACAATCTCGATGGTCTGTAATACCCCATATATTATTATTATTATTATTATTAATCTTTGAATTAAAATTATTTATTTAAAAAAATCGAAAAATTAGTGTGAAATATATTTTTTTTTTACTGCCCTATAATATATTATACGAGATTGAAAAACAATTTTTAAAATATCCAAGAATTACAATCTCGATGGTCTGGAATACCCCATATATATATATTATTATTATTATTAATCTTTGAATTAAAATTATTTATTTAAAAAAATCGAAAAATTAGTGTGAAATATATTTTTTTTTTTGCTGCCCTATAATATGTTTTACGAGATTGAAAAACAATTTTTCAAATATCCAAGAATTACAATCTCGATGGTCTGTAATACCCCATATATTATTATTATTATTATTATTAATCTTTGAATTAAAATTATTTATTTAAAAAAATCGAAAAATTAGTGTGAAATATTTTTTTTTTTGCTGCCCTATAATATGTTTTACGAGATTGAGAAACAATTTTTCAAATATCCAAGAATTACTATCTCGATGGTCTGGAATACCCCATATATATTATTATTATTATTATTATTAATCTTTGAATTCAAATTATTTATTTTAAAAAATCGAAAAATTAGTGTGAAATATTTTTTTTTTGCTGCCCTACAATATATTTTACGAGATTGAAAAACAATTTTTCAAATATCCAAGAATTACAATCTCGATGGTCTGGAATACCCCATATATATCTATATATATATATATATATATATATACGAGTTACAAGACCAAATGCAATATCAACTAACGCGTGGCAGCTTATAAGCGAGAGTCGCAAAGCTTTGGTCGCGCTGCTGCTGCTGCTGCTGCTGCTGCTACTGCTGCTTACTGACTACTGAGGGAGGATTACATAGTACGTCATCGTGGCGTTTAACCAAAAGGCTCGTTTACACCCGCAGTCGATGAGGCGAGCCTATCGGTGGGGTTGCGTGGCATTTAAGCTTTTCCTCTCACCCTCGGTGGCCCGTACGATTGTATATACGCCATATAAGCCAACAGCGAATCTATGACAAGTATATTAGTATAGGCTCGTGCGTTTATATCAATTAGCGATGACATTACAGGGCCGGAGGGGTTACGTTCGGTGCGAGCGATGGGAGCTTTTTGTCCATGCCGCTGAGATTCAATGTGGCAGTTATTCGTTCTAATATATATATATATATATATATATATATATATTTAATTTTGTTAGAAAAATTATTTTTTTAATGGTTTTAAAAATATAGTCAATATTATCAAATTTTTAAAACCATAAAAAAAAAAAAGATTTTTCTAACAAAATTAGTCTTTTTATTATTCAAAATAATGAAAAACGAAATAATCATTTTTTGAAATACATTTTTCTGGCGAGAGAAAATTGATTGAAATTGACAATTTTTATTGACTGGCTATTGAAAATTTAAAAATGGCGAGTGAAAATTTTAGAATTTCGACAGAAAATTTAAAAAATTTCGAGATCCTCGGCAAATTTCGTGGTTTAAAATCATTAAAAAAAAATGATTTTTCTAACAAAATTAGTTTTTTTATTATTCGAAATAATGAAAAACGAATAATTATTTTTTGAAATATATTTTTCTGGCGAGAGAAAATTGATTGAAATTGACAATTTTTATTGACCGGCTATTGAAAATTTAAAAATGGCGAGTGAAATTTTTAGAATATCGAGAAAAAATTTAAAAAAAAAATCGAGATCCTCGGCAAATTTCGTGGAGTTCTTTGAAACTTTTATTCTTTTATTTTTTTGCCTCTGTCCCGTCGTGTCGTGGACAAATGTGGACAAGGGCATGACCATAATTCGAGGTCGCTAAATGCTTTTAAACGACAAGGAGCGAGAGAGCGATGACTGGGTTGACTTCCGTGCTCGACGTCGCTATTTTATTCCCGAGTTTCCGTACAGTGTGTGTATTTGTGTGTGTATGTGTATGTGTATGTGTATGTGTGTTGGTGTGCGAGCATTTCGGTTAGTTTTCGGTCTCGTCAGAGCAAAAGCCAATGCGGGCTCACACCACACACTCTTTGACTTTTTCCTTGTTGTTATGGTTAGCCTGTATAGAGAGAGAGAGAGAGAGAGAGAGAGAGAGAGAGAGAGAGAGAGAGAGAGAGACCAGGTGCTCTCTGACCTGAACGATCGAGACACTGATTTATCGTTGTATTTCTCATCGTATAAAGTATAATAATGTATCTCTGCTTTGTCGCATCCCTCTCACTCCCCTTTCATACACACACACACACACACACGCATATATATATATATATATATATATATATATATATATATATTTTTTTTTTTTTTTTTTGTGGGGTTTTTTTGAGGCTGAACATTTGTCAGGGCACGAGTCTTCGATGGTACTTGATGGAGGGGAAAGTGACTCGCAGATATTAAAGAATTTATATATATATATATATATATATATATATATACATATATAAATTAATATTAAAGAATTTATATATATATATATATATATATATATATATATATATATATATATATATATATATATATATATATATATGTATATATATATGCCAAAATCTGGTAGTTTTATGAGAAAAAACAGTTTGGATCCAAAAGTGCACTTTACCTAAATGAAAACACATAAAAAGGGAATGAAAAAACGACTTTTACGTCAACTCTCATTTGGTCTCTTACGCTTATTATTATCTCTGGTGATTCGATGCTCAATCGAGCGTGCCATTATTGATCTCGTTCATCAGATGATGCTGCGAGCGATCGTATAAGAAATATTATTGAAAATAATTTTTTTAGGCTCTGTGAGAGTAGAAATTATTTATTAAAAAAAAAAAAAAAATTCCCCCAATAAAAATGACAAATATTCGAATAATTATTCTGGAACAAAAAAAAATGTTAATTTTCGAATCATTCTTTATGATTTTCTTTGCCATTTTTTTTTCCATCCATGCAACGACGAAGATCCATAAAATCGACCCAAACACGCGAATAAAAGATTTTTTTTTTTTCCACGCGGTTATGCGGTAGATAGGACAAGCATAAAAGTTCTCAAATAGTTAATCTCGAAAAAAAAAAAATATCGCAATGTGCGTGTGCTGTAAATTATTCGAAAGCTTTTACTGTACATATATATATATATATATATATATATATATATATATATATATATATATATATATATTTATTTATATATTTATATATTTATATAGTTATATATTTATATATTTGTATATTTATATATTTATATATTCATATATTTATATAGTTATATATTTATATATTTATATATATATATATATATGTATATATATGTCGAACAGTAAATGCAGTAGCGACAACTATTGTGACGATATATATACATTTCGAAGGATTCTTTCTGGTCCAAAAGTCTCCTAAATAGGGCGGGATGATTCGTCAATGTGTACGTGTTCTATATATATATATAAATAGACCAAGTCGTTTCGAGATCGGACAATACATCAATTTTCCGGTTTTAAAGCCCATTTGGCTCGGTTAAAATCGGTATAGAAGTATTTTTCAGAGATTCGTATATATACACACACAATTGTAGCCTCGCGGGGTTAGACCCCATGACACCACACGAAGGTCGTCTCATCCAGTCAAGCTAAACGTTTCACAATGTCGAACGCCAGGCGATGTTGCACAATGGAAGAAACATCCGGTCAATCGTCGTATTTTCTCTCCCTCTTTATGCCATTCAATTCTCCACATATATCCCTCACGAGTTATATATATATATATATATATGTATATATATATATAAAACTCGTGAGGGGTATATATATATATATAAAATTGAGCGTATAGTCCAACTTTTAGCTACCGCTGGTTGTGCTCTGTAGGCGTGAAACTTTGCACCCTCGCCAAATAGAGCCGAAGAGAAATCAGAAAAGATTTTTCGTTGCTTGCTAGACGACAAGGTAATTGTGGTCTCGTCATTCGAAGATGCTGTATCCCATATATACGTGTATACAAACATATATATATATTTTTTTTTTTTTTCTACATGCGTGTGTAAATATATAAATTTATGTTTTTCTTGATATATAAAGAAACAAATATATATATTTTTCTTTGTATATTTGTATAGGATGCAGCACGAGACAATATATATATATATATATATATATATATATATATATATATATATATATATATAAAATATGAAAAGCATCTTGCTGTATTCTACTATTTACTATACGTAACTCTTGACTTTGTGGTGCAGCTGCCATTTTATATATAGGCTGAAATGTGACCTGCCTGATAGGCATGCCACATATTCGCAACGCCAGACGGAAAATTCGATTGCGATCGATGATTCAGGCTGAGCTG
>OY769903.1:1081874-1109374 GCA_963669185.1 Dyspetes luteomarginatus
AATTTCAGCCCTTTAAAGTATCGAGGGGATTTTTTTTTTTTTTTTTCTTTACTAATTTATAATAATATATCGTTACATTTTGTTTTTTTTTTTTTTTTTCGTTCAAATTGAAACAAAAGTTGAATTTTTCTTCACATTGCAAAATAAAATTAACATTGCGAGTATTCCAGTAAATACTGTGGCGAGTGCTCTTGTGTGGTCGTCGCGTGATTACGAAATAATACAATTTACAGTCTCACATCGACCTCTGATCGTCAGTAGAGGCTCCCAAAACTTTTTGTAGTCGCAATAAGTATATATATATAGTAATAGGTGATAGTAATTGGTATATATAGTAATAGGTAATAGTAATTTGTATATATATATAGTAATAGGTAATAGTAATTGGTATATATATAGTAGTAGGTAATAGTAATTGGTATATATATAGTAATAGGTAATAGTAATTTGTATATATATAGTAATAGGTAACAGTAATTGGTATATATATAGTAATATTTAATAGTAATTTGTATATATATAGTAATAGGTAATAGTAATTTGTATATATATAGTAATAGGTAATAGTAATTTGTATATATATATATAGTAATAGGTAATAGTAATTGGTATATATATATATAGTAATAGGTAATAGTAATTTGTATATATATAGTAATAGGTAATAGTAATTGGTATGTATATAGTAATATGTAATAGTAATTGGTATGTATATAGTAATATGTAATAGTAATTGGTATATATATAGTAATATGTAATAGTAATTGGTATATATATATAGTAATAGGTAATAGTAATTGGTATATATATAGTAATAGGTAATAGTAATTGGTATATATATATAGTAATAGGTAATAGTAATTTGTATATATATAGTAATAGGTAATAGTAATTTGTATATATATAGTAATAGGTAAAATAACATGGCTCAAGACTCGAAATGGTTTTTGGTGCACCTTTAACTGGCTTAGAGTTTATACACTGAAAGTTTTGCACCGAGAGAGAGAGAGAGAGAGAGAAAGAGAGAGGAAAAAAAAAATAGAGAGGCCAACCAACCCTATTGTCGTTGATATTGTTACACCTCTTGTGAATGAAAATGCCTCGATGGTAAACTCAGCTCAGCTAACCGGAAGCGATGTTTAATGCTGTTTACTTTGGTACGCACGTACAAGCGAACAAAAACATATCGCAGAATATTTCAGGCAGTTTGAGAGAAATTTAGAGAGAGTGAGAGAGAGAGAGAGAGAGAAGGATTTTCACGGTTTGGCTTATTCGTTTCCAAATATTTCGAGAGAAATTGAGCGAAAAATCAATGCACGGACTGACGCCCTTTTTAAATCGTTCAGCTTTTCAAGCTGCTCCCGGCTTTTTCTCTTTTTCGTCATGCCAGAAAATCCTCGGATAATCTTCCAAGCGTTCTGTTATAACCTTGTGAGTAAACTGAGCCAGAGGGCACAAGACGCAGGGTTTGTGCACTGGAAAGAAAAAAAAATAATAATAAAAAAAAATACAATAAAAAAAAAAAATGGAGACTGAGCTAAACACTCGCGACAAGGTCATATATTTTCTGATTGTGCGAAGAAGAAGAATCATTCGAGAAAATCAAATTCCGTTGAGCCAAGGGCGAAAAAAAAAATTGTACCAATTAAATATTTACGGAGTGTCAATTGACATGGCAGAAAGATGAGCAAAATTATTAATTATTTTCCCCTTTTTTCTTCTGCGAATGATTTTTTTTTTTTTTTTTTTTTTTTTTTTTTTACGTAAATTAAATATTGACTCGTTGAAATATTCTTCAATGAGTCACCCCTTCCCTCCAAATTCAATTTAGAGCAATGAATATTTTCCAACAACTATCAATATCTTTATATATATATATATATATAAATATAAATAAATATAAATAAATATAAATAAATATAAATAAATATAAATAAATATGAATAAATATGAATAAATATAAATAAATATAAATAAATATAAATGAATATAAATGAATATAAATAAATATAAATAAATATAAATAAATATAAATGAATATAAATAAATATAAATAAATATAAATAAATATGAATAAATATAAATAAATATAAATAAATATAAATGAATATATATATATATATATATATATATGCCTAATAATATCAAAGGGACGCGTACATATGAATATAAAAAGTCACATCAGATGGCGTGACAGGACAACAATAATCAATATCTCATTATCAAAAAGAATGATTGTTCATAAAAATTTGCTTAAAAAGAAAGCAAAAAATTATACTGTCATGATTATTCGTTTCGTTTGTGTATTCTCTATGATAAAATTATCTTGTAGGTTTATAAAACGCACCTCTGAAATCTTCGACACGTGTCCTCTCACGCCATGTGATGTGACTTTTGATATTCATATGTACGCATCCCTTTGATATTATTAGCCATATATATATATATATATATATGGATATATATATGGATATAGATATAGATATATGTAGATAAAAGCATGAAAGTGTTTGGGGTATATTATCGTTGGTCGCCTCGACGCCTCGCCAACAAATGGACAATACGCTCGAGATTCTACTTTCTTGCTCCCTCGTTCTCTTTATTACATAGTTACTACGTCCTATGTATATATTTACTACACGATACGGTAACTTTACCACCACCACCACCACTACTACTACTACTACTACTACTACTACTACTACTACTACTACTACTACTACTGCTATTACTACTGATACAGAGACGGGAGCTTCAATATGAGCAAAAGTCTCTCTTCGGGACGTGCGCTAATGTGACCCACGCGCCCGCTACAAGCTTAATGGTCGAAGCGGCGCGTGTCCGATTCCATTGTCTGGGTTGGCTGACGAGCCCCTGGCCAGAAACTCGACGACCGATCACGCCAAGGGAGCTCTCTGGCCTGAGCGCCCTCTACTCAGTCTACTCGCCACCCGTCGGGTCGTGGGAGAGACTTTTCTCTTTTTCCTTCTCTCTCTCTCTCTCTCTTTTTTCCTTCTCTCTCTCTCTCTCTTTTTTTCCTTCTCTCTCTCTTTTTTTTCCCTTCTCTCTCTCTGTCTCTCTCTCTCTCTCTCTCTCTCTCTCTCTCTCTCTCTCTTCTGTTTAGACCCTTTTCTTCCTTTTTTCCGTTCAACCAACCACAAAAACCGCATTATTTATTCATCTCATTGTTTATTCATTATATTAAACCCCGCAGGGATCATGTGCGGTTAATCAACGTGCCAAAAAAAATCGAAAAAATGTGTTTTTTCGGTGCATCTCTTTGCCCAAAGAAAAACCGAAAAGAAAAAGAACGAGAAAAATTTAAGTATCTCGATGATATGTTAACCCTGAGCTGGATGATATGGGTCACTTTTGACCCAACCGACCACGTGACACGGGTGAATTATCCTAAAATAAACACTGTCTAAGGGATTTATCGTGCATGGAGACGCCATCTTTAATTATATAATAATAATAATAATAATAATAACAACATGTACTGACTGACTATAGCTAAAGCTATAAATATGAAATTTAGTCAGTAGTTTTATTTTAGTAATAATAATAATAATAATAATAATAATAATAATAACATGTACTGACTGACTATAGTTAAAGCTATAAATATGAAATATAGTCAGTACTTTAATTAGTAAGTTATTTATTTTATTTATATATGATCCATATGGGTCATTTTTGAGCCAAGTGACCCATATGATCCAGGGTGCCAGCAAAATCCAATATGCTCCACGGAGGGTTAATAAGAAAAATCTCAGTAAATCGATTATGCAAATGAAAATTCTCAGTAAAGTAATTGTGTAAACCAAATATAATTTTTTAGTGTAATTCTGATGAAGGGATGAAGAAAAAAAAGCTTTTAAAGCTTCGCTGCTCTAGTAATTCTTGTGGAAGAAACGAAAAAAAAAAAAAAAAAGAAAGAAAGAAAAAATCCAGTGAATTATACACGTGACACGGGTGAATTATCCTAAAATAAACACTATCTAAGGGATTTATCGTGCATGGAGACGCCATCTTTAATTATATATAATAATAATAATAATAATAATAACATGTACTGACTGACTATAGTTAAAGCTATAAATATGAAATTTAGTCAGTAGTTTTATTTTAGTCAATCAGTCAGTTGTTAAATTTTTTAAATTTATATTTATTTATATTTTTTTATTTATATTTATTTATTTTATTTATATATGATCCATATGGGTCATTTTTGAGCCAAGTGACCCATATGACCCGGAATGCCAGCAAAATCATATGATCCACGGAGGGTTAAGAATATATTCGAAATATATTCAGAGGTCAAATGTATCTGATGTATACGTGAAATATATTTTTAGTGAGATCATTTAGTCCACGAATGAAAAAAAAAAAAAAAATTAAGATAGTCTACGATTTTTTTATTTATTTTTTTTTTACAATTTTTGAATCTCACACTCGTTCTCATATTTTTATTCTCGAATCGATTTCAGATTTCCGGATTGCTCACGCGGTCGAAATAACATGAAATTGCGGGACGAACCGAGGCGGCATCGTCTATCATGGTAAGTCTACTGATAAAATTTTATAAGTATTACAAATTAATCATAAATTGGCCAAAGTGAACGATAGTAATGGCCATTTTACGTGGCTTTTACTTGACAAATTTTTTTTCTAGCGAAGACAAAATATCTTCTCGTTTTTTTCATCCCCCAAAACCCACTATATATATATATATATATATATATATATATATATATATATATACTTATGACAAGGCCCTTAAAGCGTAAAAGAGGAAAATAGGATGAAGATTTTTTTATAGCGAAGACAAAATAATTTTCTATTTTTTCATCTCCCAAAAATTACTATATATATATATATATACTATTACCACTACTACTATATATATACTTATGACAAGGCCCTTAAAGCGTAAAAGAGGAAAATAGGATGAAGAGTTTTTTTATAGCGAAGAGAAAATATTTTCCTGTTTTTTTCATCCCCCAAAACTTACTATATATATATATATACTATTACCACTACTACTATATATATACTTATGACAAGGCCCTTAAAGCGTAAAAGAGGAAAATTGAATGAAGAGTTTTTTATAGCGAAGACAAAATAATTTTCTGTTTTTTCATCCCCCAAAACTTACTATATATATATATATATACTACTACGACTACTACTACTACTACTACTACTACTACTATATATATATACTTATTACAAGGCCCTTAAAGCGTAAAAGAGGAAAATAGGATGAAGAGTTTTTTATAGCGAAGACAAAATAATTTTCTGTTTTTTCATCCCCCAAAACTTACTATATATATATATATACTACTACTACTATCCCTAGTACTACTACTATATATATATATATATATATGTATATATATACTTATTACAAGGTCCTTAAAGCGTAAAAGAGGAAAATTGAATGAAGAGTTTTCCTCTGGGTAGGTCAGAATTAAGATAGAAAAATTGGATCTTTTGACCTCCTACAGCGACAAGCCAGAGGACTTTTTCCTCGGCTCTTTAATCTCTCCCTCGGAATCACGCTTACTTGGCTACCCAGCAGAGACCCGTTAAACTTACTTGTCGTTGCCCTGTCACCTCTGGGAGTCCCTCAGCATGGTGTCTTCGCGCCCCGAGCTCTCTCTCTCTCTCTCTCTCTCTCTTTTTGTCATCCCTCCTGCGTGTTAAACGTTTCCGTTTATATTCGTGACTAAATCTCGTTGCTCAAAGGAGCAACGAGGCTGAGTAGAATTCCTCCCTATACCACCCTATTATAGCTTATATATATATATATATATATATATATATATATATATATATATATATATATATATATATATATATATATATATATATATATATATATATATATATATATTATAGCTTTATATATATATATATATAAAGCTATAATAGGGTGGTATAGGGAGGAATTCTACTCAGCCTCGTAAAAATAAAAAATTTATCAATTGAATTTTGTTTACTCAAACTTTCCCGCTTTTAAATATCCAAAGTATAAAAAAAAAAAAAAACATCGACTATGAAAAAAAATATCAAATTCATTTAACAATAAAATTAATCATAATTATAAATTATTTCTGGCTAATTACCATAATTTTTCAAACTAAAATATATATATATTTTTTTTGTTTCAATGATTATTTAAAAAATTAGCCCTAAATTAATGAAAGAAAAAAAATTCAATATTATTATGATTTTTATTACGAATTCAAATGCTTAAAAGTTAAAAAAAGAAAAAAAGATTCTAGGGGTTGGTAAATGTAAATGGTCTATATAACCTGCAACAAGGGAGACGATTAATTTCTGTACGCGAATTTTATATATATATATATATATATATCTATATAAGTTTTCCAAAGGGGAGAAATGATAAACGCGCGAAATGTTACGGTTGCGGAACGTTCGCAAACCTTTATTGATTAAGTAATCTTAATACATCGCTGAGCCGCAACGTACCATAAAGAGAACGGAACCGGAAGCGATCAATTCTTACGGGAAATATGCTTTGTCGGTGGTCGGCCGCGCCGCTGAAATTCACGAGCTTTGATTAATCTACCAGGCTCGTTTTTTTTTTTCTCCTTTTCTCTTTCCTTTCCACATAATATAATTATATATATATGTATGTATATATATTATACACAGATATATATATATAAATATACTCGTGCGGGAATCCGACATGGTCGCTGGTGCTGCCGCCGTCGATTATTTTTGGCACTATTCCAGTCTCAGTGAAATTTACTTTTCTCTCATTTTTCTCCGCCCATTATTATTAACTTTACCGCACGTACGACAGTACAGATATGACGTTTTTTTGTCATCACGTGATTGTGAATTTTATCTCATATGAGATACGAGCAAGAGGCTCGAAAATCCATGGACCATTCCGCGTCAATTTATAGGAAAGACGAAAAAAAAAAAATAATAAAAAATTGCTTCAATAGTTTCACGATAAAACTTTGAGGAAAATTTATTTTTGACTTGTACGAGGAAAAAAAATATCCCACAGATTTTATATTTTGAAAAAAAAAAAAAAAAAAAAAAAAAACTTTATTTTTCTTCGTAATTATTCGCGTCATTGGGCAATTTTTTTTTTCGCTCAAAGACAAAAATTTGTTTTTTTTTTCATTATTTGAATTTGCCGATAAGATTTGGGCCATTCTGAGAAATATTTTAACTGGAAATAAATTCATCAAATTTACGAAATATTTTTCGATCTGGACCATATGATGGGCTCAGACCAACCAAATTAATATTTAATTTCAAACGATATTCGTCGCTATGAATAGAAATTTATATCATGTCGCAAAATAAGGGATGAAAATAAAAAAATTGTGATTTTGCTGTCGATGAAAATTAAAAAAAAAAAACAAAAAAACAAAATTATAGTCAGCAAAAAAGGAAAAAATCGACCGTCCACTTCTCTCTCCATGCCCTTATATTTCTTTTTGAATCTTTTTCCGGTCGCACAAAACTCCCTAACAGAACGATAAATTGCTTGGTGGCTCTCGGGGAAAAGCGAAACTTTCGACAATTGAAAAACTTTCAACATAAACCGCTTTCTTCCTCTCCCCACCCCTGTTTCCCTCCCCCACCCACCCCCTCTTTCTTTCTTTCTCTTTCTTTCTCTCTCTCTCTCTCTCTCTCTCTCTCTCTCTCTCTCTCTCTCTCTCTCTCTCTCTCTCTCTCTCTCTCCCCTCTCCCCCCTCTCTCTCTCCCCCTCTCCCTCCCTCTCTCTCTCTCTCTCTTGTCCATTTCCGCTGTTTTGTTCGTGTGTCTAGAAACTGTTCCACCTTAATTTGGAAAAATTTCCACTCTGCCCCATCCATACATGAGCCCATCCATGTACAGCCACCATTTTGTATTAGATGAAACGTAAAAAAAAAACAAAAAAATCCATCGATGTTACAAACAATTATTTGTATGAAAATTTTTGCAATTTAAAATCAAACTAAGGACATGAATATTATTTATAACTTTTTTTTTAAGTCCAGATTCGAAAATTTCAATGATAAAAAATTTTATGATGCAAAAATGTTTTTTTTTTTTTTCTTAAATATTTTTGTTGAATTTTACGATTAATTAGCGCGAGCCATCTGCTCTTCGTTACATTTATAGGGTGGAAGGGAAAAGCTCCGTATGAAAAATCTAGCGAATCGAGCTTAGAATGAGCTATTATTATTATTATTATTATTATTATTATTATTATTATTATTATCGTTTTTTTTTGTAACCCAACTCGTCAGGTGTTAGTTACGTTAATAGTTAGCTGTGCACTCATAGTGCTCGGTTATTATAGTATATATAATGCCTTGTTTTATACAGAGTTATCTATATATATATCCCAGTCATTATGGGGGGGGTGAGTTTGGGTGTTGGTCAGGCCACTCTCTCTGGCGCCAATCGATATCAATTAGGAAGCTTCCGGTCGCGTGACTCGAGCAGCTCTGCAACTTCATCGAGCAAACACCCCCACTCTCTCTCTCTCTTTCTCTCTTTCTCTCTCTCTCTTTCTAAAAAAAAATTAAAAAAACCCTCGCCCAACCTCGGCACGCGTCGATCTTTCCACTGAAAAAGGCCCAACTTCCGCTCGGCGTATCGAGACGAACAATAGCCGAGAATCTCTCTCGCGGTTCAACTTGCCCCGAGCCAACACGTTCGCACGACCTTTTACCTTTCAACTATGTTTTGTTTTTTTTTTAGCTTCTTCCCTTATCTCGCCATCGTATCTGTGTGTTTTCAACCGCCGAGCATTATATTTATTGTACATTCGTGCGAAAGAAAGTATCGGGTAATAAGAAAGGAGGGCGAGGGGGTGAGGGCACTGTAGAAAAAAAAATGACTCTAAAGAAAAATCATCATTGATCAATTTAATTGATAATTTTTAATTTAAATAAAATATAATCTCATTACATTATTTTCTTCTCAAAATTACTCGAGTTGCATCGAAGTGTCTTCCTTTGCATAATCTTGGCTTGGAAAAAAAAAATAAAGCAGACAACTCGTCTACAGAAATGTCAGAGACACGTACACAGTTTGACCCCTCGGACGGGCTACGAAAATATTTTTTTGAAAATTTTAAATTTAAATAAAATATAATATCATTACATCATTTTCTTCTCAAAATTACTCGAGTTGCATCGAAGTGTCTTCGTTTGCATAATCTTGGCTTGGAAAAAAAAAATAAAGCAGACAACTCGTCTACAGAAATGTCAGAGACACGTACACAGTTTGACCCCTCGGACGGGCTACGAAAATATTTTTAATTTTTTTATAAATTTAAATAAAATATAATATCATTACATTATTTTCTTCTCAAAATTACTCGAGTTGCATCGAAGCGCCTTTGTACAATCTTGGCTTGGAAAAAATAAAAAATAAAATAAAAGCCAGAAAAAAAAACAGACAACTCGTCTACAGAAATGTGAGAGACACGTACACAGTTTGACCCCTCGGACGGGCCGCGAAAATATTTTTAAAAAAAATTTTTAATTTAAATAAAATATAATCTCATTACATTATTTTCTTCGCAAAATTACTCGAGTTGCATCGAAGCGCCTTTGTTCAATCTTGGCTTGGATAAAAAAAAAAAAAAAAAGAAAAAAAAGCCAGAGAAAAAAAACAGACAACTCGTCTACACAAACGTGAGAGACACGTACACAGTTTGACCCCTCGGACGGGCCACAAAAATAAAGAAACTAAAAAAATTAATTTAAATAAAATATAATATCATTACATTATTTTCTTCTCAAAATTACTCGAGTTGCATCGAAGTGTCTTCCTTTGCATAATCTTGGCTTGGAAAAAAAAAATAAAGCAGACAACTCGTCTACAGAAATGTGAGAGACACGTACACAGTTTGACCCCTCGGACGGTCCGCGAAAATATTTTTTAAAAAAATTTTAAATTTAAATAAAATATAATCTCATTACATTATTTTCTTCTCGAAATTACTCGAGTTGCATCGAAGTGTCTTCGTTTGCACAATCTTGGCTTGGAACAAAAAAAAAAAAAAAAAAAAAAGAAAAAAGCCAGAAAAAAAAAAACAGACAACTCGTCTACACAAACGTGAGAGACACGTACACAGTTTGTACCCCTCGGACGGAAACCAGCCAATAAAACAGACCATCCTGTAAGAGCATCGTGGCATCCTCCGGCGTCCGGACGCGGTATTCTTACCCCGGGGAATCCCCTCCAACACACTCACACTCGCACTCACACTCACGTATAAACTCAGTCGATCAATGCCCCTTCGAGTCCCCCCGACGAGTAACTGCATTGTCCAACTTTTTTTTTCTTTTTTTTTTCGTTCTTTCGCGTCCTTTTTTTTTTTTTTTCTTTTCCTCCCAACCCCCATAAAAATCGAGCAAACGCATCGCTCTCTGTATATCTGTCGGTCTTTTGCGAGCCTGCGGACAGCTCGCAATAGCAAATCTCTCTCGTTCGTTTTGTATGTGTTTTTTTTTTTTTTTTTATTTTTTTTTTCCGCGAGAGTCTCGCTCTTGTGCTGTGAGCACACACACACACCCCCTCGATTACGTTCGGAAATATTAGGGGACGTCCCGTAGCTCGACAAACTATCAATTTGCTTTCCTTAACTCTTGTGTATTCCATTCGATACTATTACCTCATTCATCCATATATAAATATATATATATACGTATATATAAATATATATATATACATATATATATATATATATATATATATATATATATATATATATATATATATATATGGGTGTATATGGGGGTATATATATATATATGGATGTATATGGGGGTATATATATATATATATGGGTGTATGCGGAGGTATATATATATATACATGCGTGTGTGTGTGTATATATTGAGACGGATAAAACGACCACGTAAACGACAAGCGCTGACCCCCAAAGTTTTTTTTTTGTCTTTTTTCGACCTTCTCACCCCTTCAACGACATATTGTATTTTTGGACGGTCAATCGCCTCGAAGAGAGTTACTGGTACTTTTGTGCTCAATAAGTTTGATTAAATTGGATCATCGAATAGATGAGGAAAAAAAAAAAAAAAATCATTTTCGTTGCTGAAATGTGTAATTGGAGATTTTTTTTTTTTTTTGGATTAATCGAGAAACCGGTAGAAAAAAAAAATGACAAAAAATTTATTACCATCTGGCACGATATATTTGTATTTAAAAAAATTGATAAATTATTAGAAAATTATTTCGCAATTATTTTTTTATACATTTCCATTGAATTTTATAGTCATTTGTTACCTATATTTGCACTTTTTTTCCCCATAAACAAATAATATTTAGTCGTAAACAATATGAATTAATAATAATAATATAGAAATAAATTTCGTATTAACCGTCAAAATTTCCAACTATTTTTTCATTAATTCATATTTAACCCTGCGCGGATCATCTGGGTCAGTTTTGACCCAAGCGAATATGACCCGGGGTGCCAGCAATAATCATATGATCCCCGGAGGGTTAAAGAAAAAGAAAAAATAATGGTAATAATAATAATAATAATAATAATTATTATTATTATTATTAATTAACAAAGGGCTCAAATATAAAAAAAAAATAAACGTATCCACAGAGGCCCGCAAAAGTTAACGAAAACGCATCCAAATCAAGATTAAGGCTGGTCATTTAAGTCATGTGACGATGTCACGGAAATCGTTCGAACCGAACTGAAAAAAGATAAAGAAAATAATAATAATAATAATAATTATTATTAATAATTAACCAAGGGCTCAAATATAAAAAAAAAAAAAACCTATCTACAGAGGCCCGAAAAAGTGACGTTAACGAAAACGCATCCAAATCAAGATTAAGGCTGGTCATATAAATCATGTGACGACGTCACGGAAATCGTTCGAAGCGAACTCAAAAGCACGTAGCCCAAGGACTCGTCCGGTCAATGTTATCTGGTGGTCTTCCAGTTCGATGAACATATATGGTTCGCGTCTCTTTTTCCCCTTCCTTCTTCTCTCTTCTTCGCGTGACCCCCCTCACCTCCTTCGCCACCACCACCTTCCCTTCAAAATAGTCCGCACATCGCGGACAATATTCTCCATTACCCGGGCACATTTTTCCTCTATGCACGTTTTTCAGAGCAAGCATATGCTGCCCGCTGTCCACTCCATTTGCTTCGTTCTCTGTATCTCTTACTACGTGATTTTGTCCATTCTGGCATGTCCTATATACAGCTAAAATAAGATATCTCGTTTATTCCACGCACTACTATATCTATATCTATATATATATGTGTGTGTGTGTATGTGTGTGCATTTTATACCCTTGCAGCTTCACAATATAGCAAGTTCAGCTTTCCACAATTTTTGCCACCACATATATATATATATATATATATATATGTACGTATATCGACGATACGAGGGCAATGACGAGAAGTTACTGTAGGCGTTATCGCATCGTTAAATATTGCCCGATAAGAATAGTACCCATCTCGATTATTTCAGTGTGTTTCGATTATACTAATCGGTATAAAAAAAAAAAAAAAAGAAGTCAATTTATGACCTTTATACGTGCGAGAACTTTTTCGTAAAATATTTTATAGAAATTAAACAGTTTCCTTGCTGATTTTTTTTTTAAACATTTTTTTGTTTTCACTCCTGATTGCCTAAAGTGGAGAAATGGTGAAAATGAGTTTTTTTTTTTTAACCCTTATTTGACCCTTAAGATGACATATGAAAAGTTCATATTAATTTCTCGAAATATATTATTCATATAAAATGACGCTTTTTCCACTGAGGCTTTTTCACATGTCACTCGAATGTAGTAAAAAATACTGAATTAATTATTACAATAATTAATGGGCTGTTATACTGTCGATGATTTTTTTTTTTTTTTTGCACATTAGAAATTCTCTCGTTTGGATGAATCTGCAAATTTTTTAAGGGATGTTTTTTTTCGTGGCGTAATGATAATTATTACCATGCAGCGTGAAAAAAAAAAAAAAAAAAAAAAACTCGAATTTCGAAATTTTCAATAAATTTTCAATAAAATATTTATCGAAACCCAATGGATTTTTTTTTTTTTTTATTATGCCTTCGGGGTGTTTTTATATAAACGTTCTAAATTGTCTCGGTTCGATATAGAATCGCAAAGTTTTCGAAGGGGTGACTCGAAACATCCCCTCGTTTTCCTCTCGTCAGATATCTAAATTGTCCTGGTAAAACAAGATGGCCGCTCGGAAACGGAAACCGGAAGCGTGTCACTCGAGCTACGGGAGCTTCCGACGTGCCCTCGAATGAGAGATATTCTACTCTCTTGGTCTCGAGCTGCTTTTCTCCGCTCTTACTTTTGCTCCAAGGAGAAAATATCGTCATGCTATATATATATATATATATATATTCTATGACGATATTTTCTATATATATATATATATTCTATGACGATATTTTCTATATACATATATATAGTCTATGACGATACGTTCTATATATATATATATATATATATATATGGGACATTTCGGACCAAATCGACAGAATCTTTTTTTTTAATTAATATTTCAAATAAATCGAAATAATTTTAAATCGTTTTATTTTTTTTAAATTAATTAGTGCACATAATTCACATTCTTATTTTGCGTTGATTTCCATAACCACATAATTTCTATTTCGTTTTTTTTTTTTTTTTTTAATATTTCTTTTAATATACTTACTTTGATTTTTTTCTCCTTTTGTAAATTCTCATTTTAGTATAATTTTTCTAAAATGAGACTGAAATTTTTTAGTCGTGTGTTATTGATTATGGAAGGTTTATAGCGAATAAATCGAATCTCAAACAATATTTTATATCTCATACAATTTTATTTATAATTCATCATTCCTCTTAATATTCTATCACTCTATCTCACTCATTCTCGTTCACTCACATATATTAATTTACTATTTATTTTAATTTTTTTCTTCTTTCTTCGTTTAAATCATATTATAGTACACAATTTACATATATACAATTGTTGCTACAATAAATACTATAACGATTACTAAGGACGTAAACTGGGATTTTATGTCTTTTCTTGTGTATGCATTATATATATATATATAATATTTATATATATTCTTACATATATATACAATATTATATATTTATTATATATATATATATGTATATATATATATAATAAATGATATATATATATACATAATATTAACTTCTCTCTCGTCTTTTCTCAAAAAACCAGCTCGCTGAATCGGCTCATGGTAGTGATAACGAGAAATTTATTTACAGTGAAATCTAATCAAAATTTTACAAACGAAGAGATGTCCACCATTTTTTTTTTCAAACCATGACGATTAATTTACATGACATTTCTTTCGAAATAATAAAAAAAAAAAACATTTATGATTTTTCACATAAATCCATCACTATTATTTCATTCTAAAATCATATTTAAATATTTTTCGTAAAAAAAAAAAAATCGTGACAATCTCTTGGTTGAAAATTTGTCGATGATTTTTTTTTTCGAAAAAAAAAAAAATTGTTATTCTTTATAAGAAAATGGAGTTTGAAAATTTCCATCTAATATGAAATTTCGCTTTTCATTTTGTCTACAGGAATAGAGAAAAAAAAAATGGCAAATGTAGAGCAGCATATCGTTTAATTTTGCCACACGTGGACAATCTCTTAGTCGTCACGTCGTTCGAGCTATACAGAGGCGTAAAAATTTCGCGATGTGATTTTTAATCGAAACGATCGATTCTTTTTTTTTTTTTTTCTTTTCCTTTTTTCTAACAATTATTTTTTCTCCCACACGTGCGACTGTGACCGGAAAGAGAAAAATATGAAATAAAATTTAGAAAACGAGAGGAAAAAAAAAAAAAAAAAAAAAAATTCTTATCTTATCGGATACACGTCAGGGCCGAACGGGACGGACACGTTCGTGGTTCACGCGCGCGCGCGCGCGAGCGCGCGCTCGGCCCGACGAACAACGGCCGATATATAAAATATCGACTGATTATGAGATTTTAACGATTAAAACGCCGAGCACAAATCGGACTTACGCAATCTTAATATAATACATGGCCTGTATGACACAATGTCGCATTAATTGATTCGTAAACTTTCGTATTATAATATATATATATATATATATATATATATATATATATATATATATATGTATATATATGTATGTATATATGTATATATATGTATATATATGTATGCATATATGTATGCATATATGTATATATATGTATATATATATGTATATATATATATATGTATATATATATATATATATATATATATATATATATATATATATATATATATATATATATATATATATATGTATGTATGTATGTATATATATATATACATTTATATATGTATACATATATATAAATACATATATATATATACAGATATAAGGAAGAGCAAACGTATCGATTGCGTTATTTATCGTGTATTGGACTTATCTCGGTCGGGTACGCGGTTAAACCTAATCACAGAATTGTACGCCGCTATTAAGATTCAGATGACTCGAAACGAGAAATAAATGGATTTATCTCATTCAAATAAATATTATTTTAGGAAAAAAAAAACTATTTTTTTTTTATTAGCGATTATTAATTTGCACTCGAATGAATGTTGAATTATAATAATTTTTTCTTTTAATGCTCAGGAAAGGTCATTAATGGTACAATTTTCTTAAAATGGAAATACTTTTTTTTTATTATTATTGTTAAATAATTGAAATTTTATTTAAATCAGATAAAGCAATTTGTCTCGATTTTAATTTTTTTAAATAAAAATTTACGTCTTATGGGCGTGAACATAATACGTGAAATGGCTCGAAGATTTTTTTTTTTTTTCCAGCGCTGGAGTATTTTGCAGGCTGTGTTGCGCACTCGTGCGTTTTTTTCTCTTTGGTTGAGAGCTTTTTTTTTTTTTTTTATTTATTTATTAATTTTTATCAATTTATTTATATTTTTCTAATAATGCGCGACGTACCGGGGGCGAGGGGGACAAAATTTTATGTACACTTAGGGGCATGTGGACTTGTACAATGTAAATAGAAAAAAAATATATATAAATTACGCGTAGATATACCGGAAGGGATGATTTTCTCTAATTGCACGGTGTAAATTACGAGGGTAATTTTTGTTTTGTTTTTTTTTTCTTACATTGTACGAGCCCAATAAACGAGTTTTTAGGAGAAACTAAAATTTCACCCCTACGATGTTTTTTTTTTTTTTTTTTTTTTAGCTAAATAGCTATTAAATTAGAAAGATTCTGGCAAAAAATGGGCCCACATTTTGAGTCGCACGGGACACCGGAATATTTCAGCGTTACCAATTTCATAATAGAAATTACAAAGCCAAAAGTTCATCTTCGTCGTCGTAGTGAATTTTTTTGTTTCTTTTTTTTGGGCCCTTTGAATGTTTTTTTTTTTTTATTTATTAATTTTTATCAATTTATTTATTTATTTTTTTCTAATAATGCGCGACGTACCGGGGGCGAGGGGGACAAAATTTTATGTACACTTTGGGGCATGTGGACTTGTACAATGTAAATAGAAAAAAAATATATATAAATTACGCGTAGATATACCGGAAGGGATGATTTTCTCTAATTGCACGGTGTAAATTACGAGGGTAATTTTTGTTTTGTTTTTTTTTTCTTACATTGTACGAGCCCAATAAACGAGTTTTTAGGAGAAACTAAAATTTCACCCCTACGATGTTTTTTTTTTTTTTTTTTTTAGCTAAATAGCTATTAAATTAGAAAGATTCTGGCAAAAAATGGGCCCACATTTTGAGTCGCACGGGACACCGGAATATTTCAGCGTTACCAATTTCATAATAGAAATTACAAAGCCAAAAGTTCATCTTCGTCGTCGTAGTGAATTTTTTTTGTTTCTTTTTTTTGGGCCCTATGAATGTTTTTTTTTTTTTTTTTCCATATGTCCAATCGATTTTTCACAATTTTATCATTCTCGTTGAGGAATAATTGTCCATTGCGATTTTTTTTTTGGCCATTTTTACCATTTTTAAAATTCTATCAGCACCGAGTTTTCACAAAATGGTACTTGGGCCAGCCAAGAATATAATTAACAAACAGCCGTCTTTGGGTGGCGAAGCTTTGGGGGTCAAATATTGACCCAAACGAAGGGTTGATGAAAAAACTCACCACCAGTAGGGTTTATAGCCATGATGTGCCATGGGAATTTGGCCATTTGGTGGTGGGACAAAATGGCCGCTCGATTCGATGAGTTTTGACTGGCAGGGTTTGCCATCTCTGACCAAAACTGGGACAGCCACGCGGCGTGGTGAGCAACCACTGCCAGGTCCGCCATTTCCACCTGGTAAACTAGCGCCACCTGGCATGACCCCATTGACCCCAATCTCGATGCGTTCGCTCGCGGCTCTTTTTGTCTTGTAACGATGATTCTGAAACCATATTTTGACCTGGGTCGGGGTCAGACGTATTATCGATGCGAGATGCTCCCGTTCCGGTGCACTCAGATATCTTTGTTGTCTGAATCGTCTTTCAAGCTCGTAAGTTTGAGCTTTTGAAAATAAAACGCGTCGTTTACGTTTTTTACAATTTTCACCACCCCCACCGCCACCGCCGCCATTACCGGGACCACCTGCGCCGCCATTTTGACGATCCATGTCAGACGCTTCGTCATCGATTCCGCCATTTTCACCTCGTTCCTCATCGTAATCTTGATCATCTCCCTCAATTTCTTTGCACGATTGTTGATCATGACTGCACGTGTCCTGCTGGGACGATGGAAATGAAAGATCCGAAATTGTTGGACTCGTCGAGTCTGGCTGTTGTTGATTTACTGTAACATTTCAATGGTTTTTTTCCCCTTTAAAAATCGTCTATAGATCTCTCTATAGAGAAACTCTGTGTAAAAATGTTTATAAAAATTCACGTGAAAATGTTTATAAAAATGCACGTAAAAATGTTTATAAAAATG
This sequence comes from Dyspetes luteomarginatus, assembly GCA_963669185.1. Classification (NCBI taxonomy): domain Eukaryota; kingdom Metazoa; phylum Arthropoda; class Insecta; order Hymenoptera; family Ichneumonidae; genus Dyspetes; species Dyspetes luteomarginatus. The sequence goes on from OY769903.1 coordinate 1,099,879, forward strand.
CATATAAAAATGCATGTAAAAATATTTCTAAAAATGCATGTAAAAATGTTTATAAAAATTCATGTACAAATGTTTATAAAAATGCATGTAAAAATATTTTATAAAAATGCACGTAAAAATGTTTATAAAAATGCACGTAAAAATGTTTATAAAAATGCATGCAAAAATGTTTATAAAAATGCATGTAAAAATGTTTATAAAAATTCATGTAAAAATGTTTATAAAAATTCATGTAAAAATGTTTATAAAAATGCACGTAAAAATGTTTATAAAAATGCACGTGAAAATGTTTATAAAAATGCACGTAAAAATGTTTATAAAAATGCACGTGAAAATGTTTATAAAAATGCACGTGAAAATGTTTATAAAAATGCACGTAAAAATGTTTATAAAAATGCATATAAAAATGCATGTAAAAATATTTCTAAAAATGCATGTAAAAATGTTTATAAAAATTCATGTACAAATGTTTATAAAAATGCATGTAAAAATATTTTATAAAAATGCACGTAAAAATGTTTATAAAAATGCACGTAAAAATGTTTATAAAAATGCACGTAAAAATGTTTATAAAAATGCATATAAAAATGTTTCTAAAAATGCACGTAAAAATGTTTATAAAAATGCATGTAAAAATGTTTATAAAAATGCATGTAAAAATGTTTAAAAAAATGCATGTAAAAATGTACGTAAAAATGTTTATAAAAATTCATGTAAAAATGTTTAAAAAAATGCATGTAAAAATGTACGTAAAAATGTTTATAAAAATGCACATAAAAATGTTTATAAAAATGCATGTAAAAATGTTTATAAAAATTCATGTAAAAATGTTTAAAAAAATGCATGTAAAAATGTTTATAAAAATGCACGTAAAAATGTTTATAAAAATATTATCATACGCGTTGATATTGTAAAGGAGACCCTGAGGAATTTGAAATTGGGGGTTCTGCAACAAGCTATAAACCACTCTCGTTCTGAATCTTCATCCCCTCGTTCGATCTCTCGACTACCCCTTGTGTTAGGGTGTCAACTCTCGTAATACCAGGGACTCAAAGACCCTATTCTATTTCTCGTTTATCTCGCCTCTACATCTATAACCTTAACGCACAATTATAGGCTTACTGTTGGCAGGGGTAGGACCCACCCCCTTTTGCTACCTTGCACACAAAAATCCCACAAAAAAAAAAATCAGGGATACGTCAGATCAACCATATCATTTTCCTATAGGAAATCAACTACAGTTTCTCCCCCCATAGCATAACAGCTCAGTTAGTCGTCATCAAACTGTATAATATATAATTAGTTTCAATCAAAACTATTGCTTCATCCTAAATTCATTTCTTCAATTTCTTTTCTAAATAAATAAATTTAATTTCTAAATAAATAAATTTAATTTCTAATTAAAGAAATTTAATTTCTAAAGAAATTTAATTTCTAATTAAAGAAATTTAATTTCTAATTAAAGAAATTTAATTTCTAAATAAATAAATTTAATTTCTAAATAAATAAATAAATAAATAGACGACTACGACGATACACGTAACGATAAGTTATCGCAAAAATTAAATCGCTCGAAAATTTCCAACAAGTCGTCATATATATATAATCGTACAAACATATTCTTGAATAGTCGATCTCAAAAAAAAATAAATATATAATATAATGGAGTCTGTCCAGGCCTTTTTTTTTTTTTGTAACATATACGGGGTTAAGCAAGGCAATATATAAGTGGGAAACGTTTTGTACACGATTGTGGTAACAACAGAGACGATATAACGCGAGGGGGAGAGAGAGTGAGAGAGGAGGGGGGGGGGGGGGAAAGATGATGCGGTCGAACGACAATGCAATTTTGGGCGTGACAATTTCGATTTATCGAGGGTCGTAGAAAATCGAGGTAAAAATCCGGTCCAAAAGTAGTAAATGGATGGCTTTTCTGTACAAGATATATATATATATATTTTGTACAGAAAAAAAAAAAATATATATAACATATATGAGGTATGGAGTGTACTGGGTTTTTCTATGTATATATATATATATATATATATATATATATATATATATATATATATATATATATATATATATATATATGGGCACTGGTACACGCATCTGCCTCGTATTATATACCCAAGTGACATCTGTCCGATTGAACTCATTTTGCTAGCTATATATGTATAAAAAGGTACATATATATATATATATATATGTATAATTGAAAAAGGACCAATCGTCGTTGAAGAGTATACGAAGGTATACGAGAGCATCTTTTATAGGGCTATTAGATCCTGCTTAGCTCAGGCGGGCCAATTGTAGGGTGCTAAATAAATAAGGGCTGCTCTCTCGGGATAATCACACCCCTCGATTCGCGTTTGTCGTTCGATGTTTCGGGGACGCGTTCAAGCCTTATGTGTTTATACGCACATACATAATTGTCGTATGTATATATATATATATATATATATGTACGTTTATATATAGGGCCTAATGTAATTTATAGTAAATAGTAAATAGTAATGAAAATACGATTGCTTAAAAAAGCAAATGTCGAATAAACCGACTATATATATACACATATCTATATATATATATATATAAATATACACATTGTGTTATGCACACGTGGTAAAGAAAGTAAGAAAATAACTAAACAAAATAGGATATCGATAGGTTGAAAAAAAAAGAAAATATACACGAAATTATATAAATAAATAAAAAAATTAAAAAAAATAAGATATATATATATATATATATATACACATTGTGTCATGCACACTCGGTAGAGAAAATAAGAAAATAACTAAAGAAAATAGGATATCGATAGGTTGAAAAAAAAAAAACAAATATACATGAAATTATATAAATAAATAAAAAAATTAAAAAAAATAAGATATATATATATATATATATATATATATATATATATATATATACACATTGTGTCATGCACACGTGGTAAAGAAAGTAAAAAAATAACTAAACAAAATAGGATATCGATAGGTTGAAAAAAAAAGAAAATATACACGAAATTATATAAATAAATAAAAAAATTAAAAAAAATAAGATATATATATATATATATATATATACATACATTGTGTCATGCACACGTGGTAAAGAAAGTAAGAAAATAACTAAAGAAAATAGGATATCGATAGGCTGAAAAAAAAAAATCAAATATACACGAAATTATATAAAAAAAATAAAAAAATAAAATATATATATATATATACACATTGTGTCATGCACACGTGGTAGAGAAAATAAGAAAATAACTAAAGAAAATAGGATATCGATAGGTTTGAAAAAAAAAAAGCAAATATACACGAAATTATATAAATAAAAGATTTGCGGTTGATTTTCCTCACCGTTTATCTCGTCGAGGCTTTGGGGCTGCATGGACGGCGGCAATGTCGGTCCCGTCGGCCAACTCAACAGACCTGGGGCCTGTGGAGGTGGAGGTGGTCCCAATGTGCCTCTCGTTAAATTAGCATGAATCGAGGGTTGTAACATCGCCGACGCTGTGTGCTCGAGTAATTGTTGATACGTCGATTGGTGAACATCGTTCGCCGTAGGCAAAATTGTTGCTCCTATTTATAAAAATGAAGAATTTTTCAATTTTTATTTATTTTTTTCGCAATTATATATATATATACTCATTGAGGGTTGTTTTGAGGCCATCAGCGAAATTTTTCAAAATTCAAACAAATCTCGCGAATTGTCCTTTACTTAAATAAAATATTTCGATTAATATATATATATATACATATATATATATATATACTTAATTGTATATATAATCAAGTGAATGATTTTATTTAAGTAAAGGATGTTTCGCGATATTTGTTTGAATTTTGAAAAATTTCACTGATGACCTCAAATCAACCCTCAATGAGTATATAATGAGAAAATAAATTTAAAAAAAAAGTGAGAGAATTATTTTTAAAACTTTTTTCATTTCTTTCATTCTGTGCTGATTAATTTTTATTATTTCTTTATATATTTGACATTTATTTGAAAATTTTCATGATCATCAAAAAATGATTGTGAACAAAAATGATAGTCAGTAATTTTTTTTATTTGTTAATTTAAAAAAATTTAAATACCTTGAACGTGGTCGTCCTGGGTCACGACCGTCGCCGCCGCGACCGCTGCGGCCGCTGCCGCTGCCGCCGCCGCTGCGCTCGTTTTTGCCTCGTTCAATTCCAATATGTCGCTTATGTGAAATCCCGAAGTTCTCGCTGGCATTTTCATGCTCTCCAACAATCTGTAACGCCAATTGAGAATTATCTCAAATTTAATAACGTTCAGATATAATTTCAGATTTTTAAATCACTCGAAAAAAATATCCGCGGTCGAAATCAAAGGAGAAAATTTTATTTACACGAGAATGAGATTTTTAAAAAATTTCAATCAATTCAATCAATCAAAAAAAAAAAATTAAAAAAAAAAGATTCTAATATGACGATTTGAATCTTTTTTTTTTAAATTATTTATTTACTTATTTATTTATTTGGCAAATAAATCCTGGCTCATAATTAATAGACGAGACTCTAGAAGCTTCTTGTGTGATTTTCTAAAATATTTTTTTTTACACCTTTTTCTAAAATTTATATTTTATTTCTTTAATTTACATGCGCAAAAATTATCATTTTGCATTTTAATCGATTAATTCACATTGTCTTATTGTGATTTTTTATCTCACACCTGGCCTGTATCGAGCATCGAAATCTTTTATTTCCCGCGAACTATTTTTCTGTACAAAAATTTCCACATCGTTTTTAATTCTCCAGATTCGACCAGTCCTCATTTTATGCCAATTTTTATCTGCATGGCTGGAATCTCTGATTATTTTTCAATAAACTTTATTGCCTTCATTATCCCAAAATTTTGTCTAATTATGAATATTATTTTATCGCAGTTATCAATATTATTTTATCGCAGTTATCAATAGTAATTATTATTATTCAATTAAACATTTAATTAAACGGCAACGAATTTTCTCATATAGTTAAAAAAAAAAAATGTAGTAAAAATTAAAAAAAAAAAATAATCGTCTGCCCTTTGACCTTGGATCTGTTTTATTTTCCTTTGATCGATTACTTATAAATAAATATTGAAGAATTTTAAAAAATGCACAAAAATTTGTGCACTCAAAAAATAAAACAAAAAATTTATCAACATAGAATTTTCATTCCTAAGATCATTTCATGCGATGAACAAGATAATATGAGAAATTGTCAAACTGACCCCCGGAACTCACCCTTGACAAGGGTTGAATTTTCGATGAAAAAAAAAAAACAAAAAATTTATCAACATTGCATAGAATTTTCATTCCTAAGATCATTTCATGCGATGAACAAGATAATATGAGAAATTGTCAAACTGCCCCCGGAACTCACCCTCGACAAGGGTTGAATTTTCGATGAAAAAAAAAAAACAAAAAATTTATCAACATAGAATTTTCATTCCTAAGATTATTTCATGCGATGAACAAGATAATATGAGAAATTGTCAAACTGACCCCTGACCCCTGCAATTCACCCTTGACAAGGGTTGAATTTTCGATGAAAAAAAAAACAAAAAATTTATCAACATTGCATAGAATTTTCATTCCTAAGATTATTTCATGCGATGAACAAGATAATATGAGAAATTGTCAAACTGACCCCTGACCCCTGCAATTCACCCTTGACAAGGGTTGAATTGTCGATGAAAAAAAAAAAACAATAAATTTATCAACATTGCATAGAATTTTCATTCCTAGTTAGTAATTCTACTAAGTTAGTTAGTTAGTTAGTTAGTTAGTTAGTTAGTTAGTTAGTTAGTTAGTTAGTTAGTTAGTAACTAAGTTAGTATTAGATACTTCCTAAGATTATTTCATGCGATGAACAAGATAATATGAGAAATTGTCAAACTGACCCCTGCAATTCACCCTTGACAAGGGTTGAATTTTATCCAAAATCAATTATTATCAACTATCATCATTATTCTCGTAACTTAAAAAGTGTCACGAAGCGTTTATTTTTCATTGATAAATGTTAAATTTTACCTGGTATTTAATGCTAGTTGACTGTACCAGACGTGATTCAAAAGACTGGCCGGATAGGGCAACAGTGGCCATGGCAATATTTTGTTCTTGTCCGCCATTTCACTTTCTCAACTTTTATTTCACCGAATTAATATTTGTTTTTTTTTTTTTTTTTTTTTTGACACGTTAAACTGTCAGTACGTCATATTTTGTCACAAGATCGATGCACTTGCACCCACGGTCCTTGCATACGTTTTTTTCTCCTTCTCTCTCTCTCTCTCTCTTCGTCTCTTCGTCTCTTCCCCTTTTTTTTCGAATTTATCTTATCAGCCTCGCACAATCTTAAAATCAAAGCATACGAAGAACTCTCGAAACTTTTCGAATGTCTCACTTATGATTATCAGCACACTGAATCTCCTCTGCCACTAAAATTCCATATTATTTGCGACGAAGAAATCAAAAAAAAAAAAAAAAAAACATTAATGAAATTCTCGAGGAATTTACAGAGCTCACGAGTATGCACTTGAAACTGGACACACACACACACACACACACACACACAGAAAAACACACTCGAAGTGGATAAATTTGAAATTGGGACCAAAAAAAAAAAACGAAAAAAAAAAAAACCACCCCCGTATAAAATCCTTTGATTCGATGATCAAAATATGAAATATGAAAGAAGAAAAAAATGATCGCGTAAGCAAAAAAAAAGGGAAAAAGAAAACAAACTAAAAAAAAAAACAGTTTGAACACGCACTGTACGCTAATAAGCTTAGAAAAGCCCGTCGTGTGGGTCGTTGCTTGATGGTACTCGTATTTTTCGAGTGTCCTCGTCGAGCACTTGACGACTAGTGTTCCCTGCCTCCGTCCTGCTTCGAGTTTCGAGCCTCTTGAGGGGTGTCTCTCGCTCTCTCTCTCTCTCTTTCTCTCTCTCTCTCTCTCTTTCTCTCTCTCTCTCTCTCTTTCTCTCTTTCTCTCTCTCTCTCTCTTTCTCTCTCTCTCTCTCTCTCTTTCTCTCTCTCTCTCTCTCTCTCTCTCTCTCTCTCTCTCTCTCTCTCTCTCTCTCTCTCTCTCCCTCTCTCTCTCTCTCTCTCTCTCGCTCTTTCTCGAGAGAGCGAGATATAGAGAGAGAGAGAGAGAGAACAAGGGTGAGAGAGAGAGAGAGAGAGAGAACGAGGGTGAGAAAGAGAGAGAGAGAGAGAGAGAGGGAGAATGAGAGAACGAGGGTGAGAGAGAGAGGGAGAGAAAGCCCTGAGGGCGGTTCTACACGCTGCTCCACCCTCTATATATTTTCTCTCCCTTTCTCTTCCACTCTAGCTCAGAATTTACCCTCTTCAGTTCAATCCAAGCCGAGAACTACCCCCGAATGGTTGACGCGCCCTCATCATATATATATATTAATCCTACCCCCATTATAAAATTCACCCTTCGATATTCTATATAGTGACAATTCTCTCTCTCTCTCTCTCTCTCTCTCTCTCTCTCTCTAATACCACGCGTGCTAAATTTGAGCCTCAATTTTGTACTCTGCTGAAATGATAATTTATCACGTCTCTCTGTACCCTCCAATTACATTCTAAAACATCCGTTGTAATTTTTAATTATTATGGAAAATATATGGTAGGATGTTAGGGGTGGTAATATGACCAGTCTATATATTTCAGCTGGAACAACATAATTTTTTGTCCTGGGGAAATTTTATTAAATTTTTATATTGTAGAGCAGACTGGCTGGACGGTAATTTTCAAAGTTATTTTTAGCCCCCTTTGCAACATTACAAACAAATTACATATAATTGCAACATTATTTTTTGTCCTCGCAAAATTTTATATTTTTATAGACAAAACTGGCTGGACGGTAATTTTCAAAGTTATTTTTAGCCCCCTCTAAAATTGCTTCGTAAGAAAATCAAAGTATTAACCCTTTATGAACGGGGGGCTGTTTATATTTTTCGATGCTTGAGAAAATACAACATAATTTTTTGTCCTGGCGAAATTTTATATTTTTATAAACTAGACTGGCTGGACGGTAATGGTCAAAGTTCTTTTTAGCCCCCTCTAAAATTCCTTCGTAAGAAAATCCAGGCATTAACCCTCCACGAACGGGGGGCTGTTTATATTTTTCGATGCTCGAGAAAATGCAACATAATTTTTTGTCCTGGCGAAATTTTATATTTTTATAAACTAGACTGGCTGGACGGTAATTGTTAAAGTTCTATTTAGCCCGATCTAAAACTCTAAAACCTCTAAAATTCCTTCGTAAGAAAATACAAGTATTATCCCTTAACGAACGTCGACTTGACCCCCTCTAAAATTCCTTCGTAAGAAAATTAAAGTATTAACCCTTCACTGTGTAATTAACTTAATTTATACATTAACTGAATGTATAAATCCTCGAGAAATTGCAACAGAATTTTTTGTCCCGGTGAAATTTCATTAAATGTTTATTATTATAGACTAGACTGGCTGGACGGTAATTGTCAAAGTTCTATTTAGCTCACTCTAAAACTCTAAAACCTCTAAAATTCCTTCGTAAGAAAATACAAGTATTAACCCTTAACGAACGGTGACTTGACCCCCTCTAAAATTCCTTCGTAAGAAAATCAAAGTATTAACCCTTAACGAACGTCGACTTGACCCCCTCTAAAATTCCTTCGTAAGAAAATCAAAGTATTAACCCTGTAATTAACCTGTGTAATTAACTTAATTTGTACATTCACAGAATGTACAAATCCTCGAGAAAAAGCTGCACAATTTTTTGTCCCGGCTAAATTTCATTAAATGATTATTATCACAGACTAGATTGGCTGGACGGTAATTGTCAAAGTTCTATTTAGCCCACTCTAAAACTCTAAAACCTCTAAAATTCCTTCGTAAGAAAATCAAAGTATTAACCCTTCACTGTGTAATTAACTTAATTTGTACATTCACTGAATGCACAAATCCTCGAGAAATTGCAGCACAATTTTTTGTCCTGGCGAAATTTCATTAAATTTCATTAAATTTTCATTATCACAGACTAGACTGGCTGGACGGTAATTGTCAAAATTCCATTTAGCTTCATCCCCATCGTATATGGAACTAGGACGTGCATTCACTTCGTCCATGACCCATCATCGCGATCCCAGCCACCAGCTAGGCTAGGCTGGATCGTCCCATAAAAAGTTCACATTTTTTCCTGGGTCAAAAATATTTTTTTTTTTTCGGGGCGGAGCTCCAACCCTCGAGCTTTGGCCAATCGGAGCTAGGGGAAAAACCCAGCCAACTACCCTTCTCGACTCGTCGCGAGTCTCCTCCAACCCCTCCGTCAAATCACGACCAATCCCCAAGCTCCATCGATCAGGGACCTTTTTACCCCTCACAGGACACACACATGTACATATCGAGGATCGCACTTTAACCTCGAGTGTCGACACGAAAGAGCATTAGTGTCGCTTTTACACTCTCGCTTCATGTCCGCATA
>OY769903.1:1114374-1186874 GCA_963669185.1 Dyspetes luteomarginatus
TCTCACACAGTGAAAACACAAAATCTCTTCGGGGCCAAGAGAGACAGAGAGAGAGAGAATAGAAGAGAATCAGAGAAAGAGAGAGAGAGAGAGAGAGAATAGAAAAGAATGAGAGAAAGAGAGAAAGAGAGAGAGAGAGAGAATCAGAGACGTGACCCAAACTTTACACGGCTAGTTTAACGCTTGACTATGCGTCTCGTATGACCTTTAAGAAACGTTTAAGAAGTTATTTTATACGCCGCCAGAAAGGGCTTCTGGCCTGTTCATTCATTCGTTCATTCATTCACGAGGAGGAACTCTCTTTTTGGCTTATAAAGCACTGACAATGAGAAAGAGAGAGAGAGAGAGAGAGAGAGAAAGAGAGAGAAAATCGAAAAATCTGGATATTTTTCGTCTTCTTCACGACAATTACACGAGTTGTTTTTTATTTGCAACTTTTTTCCACGGAAACTTTTTTAATTGAGAAATAGTTCGTTTCGCAATAATCCAGAAGAAATAAATTGTGAAAGTTTAGAGATCGAAAAAATATTTCACAATTTACAAATTTTTTTCCCAAAGATTTTTCTCATTTCATAAGATTGGAAAAAAAAATCCAAAATTTAAGAAATTACGCGCAAAAGCGTTAATTATTATTATTATTATTATTTAGAGGTTTTTTGCACCATACGAGGACACAATTGTAGGATAAATTGTTGGTAAATTGCTATATATAGGTAATATCAGAGATAGCGCGAATGAATCGCTTCCGGATTATTCGGAAATTGATGGTGTAAACCAACAGGTGACGGTGGCAGACAGCCTGGCTCGAATGTCCGGGCAAAAGGTCGTAGATGTAACCCCTCGACGCACCATTCGCACAAACACACAAATATATATATATATACACACACACATATATGTGTATATATATATATATATATATAGATATATAGATATATATACATAGAGATATATTATATACACATAAATTCTCCTTTGCACGCGTAACAAGGCGTACCATTCTACGCTATTGCTCCTCTTAACATCCTCGCCCCCCCCCCCCCCCCCCATTGTCTCTACACTCGCGAGCCATCTCCCTTAACCCTCTATGCGTGCTCGTGATTCTTAAATACTCCAATTATTTTCGCTTATAAACTATCACGAGGTCTCTCCCTCGTACAGCTATACCGAAATATAATTGCGTCACTCCAACATCCTTTGGAAAAAAAAAAAAAAAAAAACGAAAATCAACTGCCATACAAGATTAGCATACAGAGAGAATCAATTTTTTTTTGAGCATTTTGACAGAATAAACCGGAAATGTCATTAAATTCATCATAATTTTTTTTTTTTTCGATTCAACGACGTTTTTTTTTTTTTTGAATTGACGATTAAAACAAAAATGAACTTTTCAGTTTCGATTATTTATCGAATGATTTTTTTTTGAGCTTTTTGACAGCATAAACCGGAAATGTCATTAAATTCACCATAATTTTTTTTTTTTTTTTCATTCAACGACGTTTTTTTATCGACGATTAAAACGAAAATGAACTTTTCAGTTTCGATTATTTATCGAGTGAATTTTCTTTGAGCTTTTTGACAGCATAAACCGGAAATGTCATTAAATTCACTATAAATTTTTTTTATTTTTTGATTCAACGACTTTTTTTTTAATCGACGATTGAACCAAAAATGAACTTTTCAGTTTCGATTATTTATCGAGTGATTTTTTTTTGAGCTTTTTGACAGAATAAACCGGAAATGTCATTAAATTCACCATAAAATTATTATTTTATTCGATTCAACGTTTTTTTTTTTTTAATTGACGATTAAAACAAAAATGAGCTTTTCAGTTTCGATTATTTATCGAGTGATTTTTTTTTGAGCTTTTTGACCGAATAAACCGGAAATGTCATTGAATTCACCATAATTTTTTTTTTTTTTTTTCGATTCAACGAGGTTTTTTTTTTTTTAATTGACGACTAAAACAAAAATGAACTTTTCAGTTTCGATTGAAATTGGATGTGAAAAATTCTTTATGGTTTTTACCATCGATTAAAATTAATCCCCCTTAAATTATCAGTTTGGACAATTATCTCGCGACTGGTTCGAATTTTCATTTTCAAATTAAATCTCACCTGTAATCGTCCTCATTGTTGACGTAATCGGGCGGTATGAGATGCCATGAGGCATCGTAACAATCGTCGTATCCGGTTGCCATTGTATTATATCGATATCTCCGAAATGCACTATGACACTTGGGACTTTTGTCCCACCACTCCCAGTACTCAATGATTTTTGCCTCGGTATAAAAGTACGAAAAACTTATCTCGAATTTCCCAATTTCGAATTTCTATTCGATCTTTATTTTTTTAAATTGTTTTTATTATTTTTTAATCCCAATTGACTGTTGAATATTTTTTAATCAACAGTCTCGTTCAGCCTCGAGTCCCATTATTATTATTATTTTGTTACTTTTTTTTTTTACGTAAATTTTTTTCTCAAGGACAATAATTGTCCAGCTGGTGGTTGGAAAATAAAAAAATTATTTATTAATCAAGCCCGGCACTCTTGGGGTAATTAAACAAAAACAAAAAAATGGTCCACATCCGTACCCTTTTATTATTTTCTTACTTTTTTTTTACGTAAATTTTTTTCTCAAGGACAATAATTGTCCAGCTGGTGGTTGGAAAATAAAAAAATTATTTATTAATCAAGCCCGGCACTCTTGAGGTAATTAAACAAAAACAAAAAAATAGCCCACATCCGTACCCTTTTGATACGTTTTACCAACTGTGATAGTCAATAACTACGGGGGCTAATAAATTGATCACCTATTTATTATATCGAAAATATGGCTACCAGATAGGAGCTCGGGCAACCTTATCTCACTCGATAACGTGTACACCTTTTCTCTAGCATTTTACAGATAGTGATTAGTTTAACTACTGCAAGAAGGCAAACGTTAACGAGAGATCATCCCCCATTCCGTTTACTAATATTACACTTTTTCTCAATTTAAATCATTTTTTGTAAATTTATTTTTATCTTTTTCAAAAATGCATTTAAATTATTTTACAATTAAATAGAAACTCTAAATATCTAACAAACTTTTTAATTTTAAAATTGCATGATTTTTGTTTTTTCTTATATCTTAAATATATATATATATATATATAGAGAGAGAGAGAGAGAGCTGTAAAAGTATAATACGTAATAGTGTAAAACCGATTCGAGATTATGTGGCAAAAACGATGGCATATGGACGTAATCTTTATCGCTTATCACTCCGAGTGACCAGCAACGATAAAGAAATTTTTTTTTCAACCATTTAAACATTCCCCCTCTTGGCTGCACTACTTTTCTCTCTTATAGACAATAAATCGTCAGGATTGCATCGTGATTTAGATTCTCAAGATGCAAATCAATTTTACTCTCAATCAATAAATTTGCGTTGAATTAATAATTTTTTATTATTTTTTAATATCATATCAGATTGATACTGATGATTAAAGCTTTGACATGAGCTCATTTATATTAGATAATAAATTTTGACTTTCAATTGTGATATAAAAATATTATTCAAGAGTATGAAATTTTATTAATTGAAGAAATTCGGATAAAAAAATCTCCGGATTTGCTTATTAAATTGAATCAACTTTACTTTATTTTCAAAATCAAATAACTTTTGGGTATTTAAAAAAAAAATCATAAATTTTTCGTTAAAGTTATTGTGAAAAAATTGTAAGTACGAGAATTTGTCAATTAATTAAATTTACGACGCGGAATTTTTACCAACAGAGAGACAGACCTTAAGGTCAAGTGAAATATCGACCGTAGAGCTACAGAGAAGCAGCGAAAAAAAGAAAACATTTTTTTTTTCTACTATTACCATCAGCAGGTCATTTTTCCCGCGAAAAATAAAATAGTTTCAAAGCAGCACCGCTAGATGGCAGCATCGCCTCAATCGAGCTAACGGGACGACGTGTCCAACTAGATGGTGCTGCCATCAGTGGCCAAAGTTAAAAAAAATTACATTGAATTCTCACCCACTGTGAAGTGCGATTCGTATTGTTGATCCCCCCACCCCCTCCTCCTCCTCCTCGTGATCCCCCTTGCAAGACTGACAATTTGGCCCATTTTTTTTTACTATTCTAAAATTGTCTCAGCATTTACGCTAAGCTGTCAGCTGTCAAAAGTCACGAGAGTTACCTCATCCATAAGAATCTCGAGTCATGATTGTCCTCGTGTCAGTGAAATTTGTTTAATCTCAAAGTACCAATGGGAGGGTTGAAAAAGTGATAAAACACAAGGGTGAAATTCGCCTTGAACTCGTCTCTCTGTTGACCGAACAAAAAACGCACACGCTCGATTTGGCGGCGGGAGAGGGTCCGGGGTGGGTGGAGGGATAAAAAAAACGTTAATCCCTTAATATCTCTCGTTTTAAATCTTCAGAGAGACTCGAGTCGAGTATTATGAATCAATTATAATTGTGGTGGTTCAAAAATAATTTAAAAAAAAAAACACGGTTAGGAACAATTTGTGTGAAATGGCGTCTACAAACAGCGACACGTCGGAAATTGAGGAAAAAATTGACAAGTTGGCAGTTTCAAAGTTAGAAATAACAACAAAACAGCAGCAGGAGGAGAAAAATTCGACAAAATGCTTCGAGCCACATTTATCAGGCTTCGAGACTCCTCAACTTTACAAAATTGCGCTCAATTTTTACAAAGGTAAGTTTTGGAATTCTCATTATTGTAATTCTTTTTTTTTTTTTGACTTTATTTAACTGCAAAGACAACAAAATTGCGCTCAATTTTTACAAAGGTAAGTTTTGGAATAATATTTTTTTTTGTTTCTAATTTTTTAACTGCAAAGAAAGGACTTTTGTAATTAATCCTTTTTTTGATCCTTTCTACTGTTTCGAATCTTTTTGAATTTTCAGTGTTTCTTTTCTAAATATTGGAATTATTTTAATAATTGCTCAATACAAGTCCCAAAAAAAGGTTAGAATTTCATGATTACTTCGCAGAATTCAAAGACGAGGATTTTTTTGAACTTTTACTTTTTTTTTGTTTCATTTTAGTCCTCTTTTGGGATTAAATAATTAATTCAATAAATTTTTACTTCATTAAAATTTGATGCTCGATGTAAATATTAAATATATAAATGAATATTAATGGGGAAAAAAGAAAATAAGGATAAAATGTTTTTTTCCAGAAAAAGAGGGCAAAGCAGTTCACTTATCTTACGAGGACAAGTTAAAATTGGTAGCATTTACGCAGCAAGTAACGCATGGAAAATGTACCCATGAGAATTCAGCGCCTTTGGGAGTTTTGGACGTTATAGGAAGAGACAGAAGACTGGCATGGCAAAATTTGGGTGATATTACAAAGGAACAAGCGATGGAAGGATTCATAGTACTGTTGGACAAGCTCTGTCCATTATTAAAAACAGTTGTAGAGGCGCAGAAGCGTGACATAGAGGAAAAATTGCGTCTTAAAAAGGAGGAAGAGTGGAAGAGAGCAGAGAATGAGAGACGCGAGCTTGAGGCTGAAGAGGATCGAAAGAGAGACGAGGAGGAGAGAACAAAGAGAGAATATCAAAGAAGGCAAATACAAGAGGCGCTGAATCAACAAACTTATTATCAATTCAGAGCTTACGCCGAGCAACAATATCCTGGTAATCCAGAACAGCAGGCTGTTCTTATAAGACAATTACAGGAGCAGCATTATCATCGTTATATGCAACAATTGCATCAAAATAGTTCTGTCATCGATACGATAACGATGGACCAACAGCAAGAGGAACGCATCGAGGGAAAAAAAGAATTTGACGTTAAAAAAAATAATGACGAATCCAACGACGAGTCTAATGAGAGTAACGAGAGTACACCATTGAAATTTAAAGAATCCGAGGATCAGGATGATGACGATGATCAGCCTGATTGGCCACCAATAGCACCGGCTAAAATGTGGACAGGCCAGGGTGTCGATGAATTCAAAGAGACTATTAGACGCGAGGCTGGCGATGCTGTTATCAAAGTTGGCCATGGCGAAACTGTTACCGTACGAGTTCCAACACACGAGGATGGCTCTTGTTTATTTTGGGAATTTGCCACTGATGGATACGATATTGGATTTGGCGTTTATTTCGAATGGTCAAAGCCAGATACCAATCAGGTTTCCGTTCACATAAGCGAATCTGAGGATGATGAAGAGGACGAGGATGAGGATTACGAGTCGAGGGAGGATCTTGAGACCGGGGCGATTGATGGTGATCAAAGAGGAAAATATAATGTCCCGACACCACCACCTATAAGCGTTATTGTACCTGTGAGTATCCTTAAATTAAGTCTCTTAATTTAATCATTTATCTAATTCTTTTTTTTTTTTTTTTTTTCACTCATCTTCTGCTTTTTCTTCTTCTTCTTCGAGACTGTTAATATTTTTCGACAAAAAAGAATGCATGAAAAAGCGATTTTGCTTTTCGAGACTGTTGATGATTTATATAAAAGGAAAATGGCCGTCGATATGGCACATGACCATGAAGAATATATTACATTCGTCCTCCATTTTGTTTAATATATGTTGACCCGAATTACCCCCAATCGGCAGCAAGAGCGGAATTTTATATTGAAAATTCTGTTCGTGCAATCGATGGAGATTTTTTAGCATATTATTCATGTGAATATGCAAATAGAGGAGGAGAAGATAAGGCGACGTTGAGTTAGACAAGGGCGAGGCATTCACGAGCGAGAAACGCATTTTGATGAGACATTCGAGTTTTATTTAGAATTTTTCAAATTTAATATCAAAATGAGCAAATCTCTATTGTTTGCCAAACAATTAATTACTTTTGTTATTTTTTACGCAATTTACTTGCCACTTTTGCCAAAATGATTTCTCGATTAAAACATTATTTTTTGTCAAATTTATTGAATAGATTTTTTTCCTTTTTATTTAATTTAATTAAATTTTTTTTATCGATTGAAAAATCCAATTATTTTTCTTTGCAAAGGTTTACAGGAGGGATTCGCAAGAAGAAGTGTATGCCGGTAGTCACGAATATCCTGGTCAGGTGAGAAAAATCACGTGAGAAATTTATAAAAAAAAAAAAATTGTAAATTATTTGTCAACTAAAAATTTTTTTTAAACAATTCCAGGGCGTTTATCTTTTAAAATTCGACAACTCGTACTCTCTATGGCGCAGTAAAACTCTCTACTACAGAGTTTACTACACACGACCAGGATTTGCCAAAGACTAGGAAACAACGTGAGGCTCGAAGAGGAAAAAAAAAAAAAAAAGAACGAAATAACAATTGACAACAGAGAGAGAAAAAAAAAATTGATCACGATCCAATTTAGTTTCTGCTATAGAGTTTGCATTACAAAAAAAAATCGCTCGTGCACTATAAAAGAAAAAAAAAAAAAAATAACACAATCTTTGTCACGTGAGTCTCTTCGTGATATCCTAGTCCTACTCTTAAGTTCTCTGTGCAATATATAAATATCTATAGGCTGCAAAAGTCGAACGAAAAGAAAAAAAAAAGAAGAAAGAAAAAACGATAAATATATTTATTATACGGATTGAATGAGAATCAATTGAGAGAAATTAAGAAGTTTGATGAGGAATTGCGAATTTCTTTCTTTTTTTTTTTTTTCGTTTGGTTTTTTTTTAATTATCATCCCTTCCCCCCACGTCTCTGTAAAAAAGTGAAGAAACACAAATGTGAGAATGGGCCAGGGATTGATAATTTTTTCTTTTCGTTCGGTTTTTGTCTTTTTTTTTTTATTATTATCATCCCTTCTCCCCACGTCTCTGTAAAAAAGCGAGGAAACACAAATGCGAGAATGGGCCAGGGAGTGATATTTTTTTTTTTTTCGTTCGGTTTTTGTCTTTTTAATTATCATCCCTTCTCCCCACGTCGCTGTAAAAAAGCGAAGAAACACAAATGTGAGAATGGGCCAGGGATTGATCATTTTTTTATTTTTCGTTTGTTTGGTTTTTGTCTTTTTTTTTTTTTTTATTATCCTCCCTCCCCCCCACGTCTTTGTAAAAAAGCGAGGAAACGCAAATGTGAGAATGGGCCAGGGAGTGATAATTTTTTTTTTTCGTTTGTTTGGTTTTTGTCTCTGTAATAAATTATGTGTTCATACGACAAACGGGTTGTAAACGTGTAAATGTTGTACGTGGAATTGTAGCGTTTTTTCTCATTATCGAAAGAAACGGAAAAAATTATAAACGAAAAAAAAAAACAAAAAAAATTACACACGCTAATTCCCCTTTTCACCGTGGCCAATTCTCTCAATCGGAGCTTCAAGCGACAAATCTTTTTATAAATGTAACGTGAAAAATACATACAAACACACAGTCAGCTGCATATTGTAATATGTTATGAGTGTAAAATAAAAAACAATGAAATGATTCATTTCGTTTTGACAATGTGTCTAACACTGTAATATATATATATATATATATATATATATATATATATATATATATATATATATATATTTACAGCCTGTACGCATTTATGGGTTTTTCAACACGCGATCTACATATTTATATCATTTAATTAATATCTACTACTAAATGTAGTCATCACTATATGTGTCGATCTATATATATATATGTATATATATATATATATATATATATATATATATATATATATAATGCAGGCTGTCACACATGTCTCTGTTATGTAAAAAAAATGTCTTTTTCGATAAATATACGAGCGATGAGAAAGAATATTGATTGATTTTTTAATATTCGGTTCGAAAAAAAAAAACAAAAAAAATACCTCGGTAGTTTTCATTTTACTTTTAACATTATTTTAACGTTGTGGGTAACATTTTTTTTGTTTTAACGAGCAAAACAGCAGCAGTCAGCAGCATATTTTAATATGCAATAAATGTACAATAAAATAAATAAGATGATTTGTCGCGTTCTGAAAATGTGTCCAACACTTTAACATGTAATAAATAAATAAAATAAATAAATAAATTTATTTATTTATTTATTTATTTATTTACATGATAGTTACTTAATATCTATTGAATATAGGCATCACTTAATGTTTGGATCTATATATTATATACATAGATATATAGTAATACAAACAAATACATAAAAATTCGAATTATAAATACTATATATATGTATACATATATATAGTAATACAGACAAATACATAAAAAATCGAATTATTAATACTGTATATATGTATACATATACATATATATAGTAATACAGACAAATACATAAAAATTCGAATTATTAATACTATATATGTGTATACATATACATATATAATTCATAATGCAGGCTCATAATATGTAAAAAAAAAAAAAAAAAAAAATCTTTTTCAATAAATATACGAGCGATGAGAAAGTATTGGGTGAATTTTCAATATTCGGTTCGCCATTTCAGATGACCCAGCATGGAAAAAAATATCAAATTTCATAATGCAGGGAGAATTTTTTCTTTTCATCATTTGGGGTCTCAATTTGTTTTTTTTTTTTTTTTTTTCTTTGCCTCGTCAATTTCACCATCGATAATATTCATAATATTAATAGCAATAACAATAATAATAACAACAACATATGTCAATACAATTCGCAATATTTTTACACGCACACACGCATTTTTACACGACAAAATTTCATATTTTTCATAAAATTTTTAATTTTTGATTTGTTTTTCAACGTCTAGAAGCAATTTTTTTTTTATTTTTATTTTTTCATGTCGATGATATACGAGGGTGAGGGAGAAAAACTTGATAGAATTTTCAAGAAATTATGGAATTGCCAATATAGTAAATAATTTCGAGCAAATATTTATTACGATTTTTTGGGCACGTCTGATTATTATTTATCGATTACACATGTATGTACATATTATTATGTATATATATATGTAAATATATATATATGTGTGTAAATCTATCTATATATATATATATATTTAAATAAATAAATAAATGTATATATATATATATATATATTTAAATAAATAAATAAATGTATATATATATATACATATAGATTTACAAGTGCACTTGGTTGAAGACAGCGCAATACGCTGCAGTGAGCATTTTTCTCTTTTCTTTCACACCTATAAATTTACGTGACGATTTTTATATATAGTATCGACATGAATTGTGCTATAGAAGGTTTGGCGATTTTTTTTTTTTTTTTTTTTTTTTTTTTTAAGGGAAGTAAAAAAAAACGTGCTCGATTGTCCGACTAGACTTTCAAATGTACAAATTCATCTGAACATTTACTAAAATTGCGTACCAATGAATTATCCCATGAAACGTTTTTTTATTTTTTTATTTTTTTATTTTTGTAAATAATTATACAAGCCAAATGAGAAATATTAACATTAAAATTTATTAATATCGCGCTTTATACTTTTTAGTAAATTCGCTAGCATCAAATCGACGGTTATAATTATTAACAATAATTTAATATATTTTTCGTCATATTTTTTTTTTTTTTTTTTTTTTTTTTGCGCCATGGCAGTTTGGAAAGACTTGATTGTAGCGTTTATATGACCTGCAATATTCATCTCGAAGGCTTTCCATTCAACTTTTATTATTTTTATACTATCGATGCTCGTCGAAATTTTTTTAACATTTTTGTGATTTTTTTTTTTTTTTTCTAAATAATAATAATGATAATAATGATAGGTACTTGGGTAATGGATCTATTGAGAAATACAATGGCACGAAATAATATACGTATAGATATAAATTTTTGTTTTTTTTTTTTTTTTTTTCTCATTGAAAAAGGAAGAAATTCGTTTCTCGTCTGGCATTTCGCGATATTATCACATTTTTCAGAGTCTAATATATTAGTCGTAGGATATACATGTATATATGAATATATTTATGGGGCATTTGAATTGAATTTTGATATTTTTGACTTCATTTTTTTTTTTTTTTTCTTTTTTTAATCTGAAAATAGTTGGAAATATTTTTTTTTTTCCGCTAACATTACTCGAAGGAAAAAGGAAATTTTCAAATGAGCGTCACAAGTTCGTCAATTTTTCTTTAAATGCCCCATGTATATATATTTATATATATTATATATATATATATATATATATATATATATATGTATATATTATTAACATTTATGTTATATTATTAGCATATTATTTCAGGGTTCCATTTCTGAAATATTCCTGAAATATTTTTTTCACGTTTTTACGAAATTTTTCATTTTTTTACAATTTGCTGTTTTTATAACATTTTCTCTTGACCTCCGATTAACCTTATAATAATTTGCTATGTGCGTAATAGCATTAAATGTTATTAAATAGCACAGCATTTTGCCAATACATCGTACGGAGCGAATTAAATGATTATAAGAGATTTTTTTTTTTTTTTTTTTTTTTTTTTTTTCATTTGTCCGTAAAAGCTGTAAACTGCGTTTTTTTTTATCTCTTGTCCGTTGAAGCTTAAATTGACAGTAGGAATGGTAAATGTACAAATATTAAATAATTGATTTTCATATTATTATTATTCGGCGTTTTTTTGTTTTTTTTTTTTTTTTTTTAATTTTATTTTCGTGTCAAGGCCAATATTCTCGCAAGTTTTTCAGACACTTTTCATTCTCGACGAAATTCATCTCGGACTTTTCAGATAATTAATCCTGGAGGACGAAAATATTGAGGAAATTATTCTCAGAGGAAAATATTATTTTCACTCGATTGTTCGATTGTGTTTTATTGTGCCGGAGAATTTTGAGGGGTTGAATTTTTGGAGGGATGAATTTTCTTGAATTAATTTATCGAGGGTGAATTTAATTAGGAAAAATTTTCATAAAATTATTGTTATTATTAATGGTTTATCCGTGTTATCCACGTGCTAACAGGACATGACATTAATGACACCAACTGCTCGCACTTGTCGAGAAACGCCTCAAGTGTCTCGACGCCAAATAATAAAATAAAAAAAATAAATAAAAATTCGATATATATATGACGTCCATTTACCAATTATGCGATACATAGATCAGAACTTTACCACAATTTTTTTTTTCTTTTTCCAAAATACAAGCTTTTATTTAGAAATAATTCAACATATATATATATATGGACGTCTATATATTCATATGAAATTATCGCTTTATCATGCGATCCATTTATACGAATAATAATAATTACTTTTTATATATAAATGCGAATAAACTTTCAGGAAAATTCGACGCTAAGCTTGCGTTTTTTTAAGTATATTTGAGCTATCGATCCGACTCTATCGATCGGCTCGAATCTGGTTGCAATTTTTACGTACATGTATAATGTGTGTATATATATATATATATATATATACATGTATATATACATATATATATATATATACATACATATATATATATATATACATATACATATACATATATATATATATATAATTCTTAATTCTCAAAAAGCTTAAATCTACGTAACACGTTGCCGCGCTCAAGTTTGAGAAATCTTCGATAATTTAAGTCCAATCGATCGAAAAACGAAAAACGAAAAAAAAAACAAAATGGAGGCCAAGAATTTTTTGCCAGAAGCAGAAATAAATTAGTAATGATAAATTTATAAAAAAATAGGCAATTATTATGATCTATCGCATTAAATATATTTTTGTTATTTTAATTATTCAAAAAAAATTCAAAATATATTTATCCATTCTGAGAATTTTTAACGAATTCTTTGCGTATTTCGAGGATTTTTTAAGGTTCATTTTGCCGGATTTGGAAATTTGAAAAAAATTGTACTCTTGAATTATGGACGTAAATTTAAATTACTTTTTTTTTTCTTCTTCAAATTAATCGTAATAATTTTTTTTTTATCTGTCTGGACACATTTTTGTTCAAATGAATTTTGCCCGAGAAAAATATTTAATAAAATTATTTAATAAAATTAATTATTATGATCTCTCGCATTAAATATATTTTTGTTATTTTAATTATTCAAAAAAAATTCAAAATATATTTATCCATTCTGAGAATTTTTAACGAATTCTTTGCGTATTTCGAGGATTTTTTAAGGTTCATTTTGCCGGATTTGGGAATTTGAAAAAATTGTACTCTTGAATTATGGACATGAATTTAAATTAATTTTTTTTTTCTTCAAATTAATCGTAATAATTTTTTCCATTTTTTTTTTTTATCTGTCTGGACACATTTTTGTTCAAATGAATTTTGCCCGAGAAAAATATTTAATAAAATTGTTCAATAAAATAATATGAAAATTTGAGAATAAAAAAAAATCGTCTCTGTACTTCGATCGATTGGATTCTCTCAAGACCGAAAAAATTCTCAATGGAATAAAGGCAAGCCAAGCCCTTCCGTGTCAATCTAGCTCTCGCAAGCATGTGCAATCGGCTCCACTTCCTCGTTTTTGTATAACAAACGAGGAGCTACAAATATTACATTCGTCAAATTCACAGTCAAATTTTAAAAAACTCATAAAAAAATTGTTAAAAAAAAATTTAAGAATTTAAATTTTCACGTTACTCAAGAAAATTCTTCGATATAAAAATCATCCTGACGAAAAAAAAAAGAGTATCCAAAATTTGACTGCAAATATAACGATCATAGAGACTTGGCCATGGTGGCTAAATTAATTTTCTCGTTATGTTTTTTTTTTTTCCAGGTACATTATCATGGCATATACATATTATTATATATTATATTATTATATATGTATATGTGTATATATATATATATATATATATATATATTTACACACACACACATATATATATATATATATATATATATAGAACTTACCCCTGGTGCGTTTTGTATAATAATATAGAATATATATATAAGTACTATTATCATAAAATTAACGCAATACTATCCGTATTGCGTGTATAATTTTTCGTTAATCCCGATAGACTCGCAATATCATTAAATTTCGTCGTATTATTTCAGGCTTTTTTCTTCCTTTTTTTTTTTTTTTTTCTTATCATTTCTCAAGCTAGTAGGGTCGTTGAGGTTACAAGGTCGTTTCCATATTGACATTGAAGCATTTTGAGCTCAACGAATCAACATCATCGGTAATTTGATCGTCGAGAAAGCAAAATGACGATGTACTTCCGGTTGTTTCTGTCAGTGATGTTCGTAATATTTTTTTTCTCTTATTTTTTTCACTTT
Source organism: Dyspetes luteomarginatus (assembly GCA_963669185.1). Lineage (NCBI taxonomy): Eukaryota > Metazoa > Arthropoda > Insecta > Hymenoptera > Ichneumonidae > Dyspetes > Dyspetes luteomarginatus. The sequence continues at coordinate 1,128,516 of OY769903.1, forward strand.
TTGTTATTCTGCTGTCGTTCAACGACCTGCCTCTGGTTAAATTTCGCCTCAGTTTGGCTTTTTTTAATTTTTTAAAATTTTTTTAAAATAATTTGTGAAGCTAGCAGGGTCGTTGAGGTTACAAGGTCGTTTCCATATTGACATTGAAGCATTTTGAGCTCAACGAATCAACATCATCGGTAATTTGATCGTCGAGAAAGCAAAATGACGATGTACTTCCGGTTGTTTCTGTCAGTGATGTTCGTAATATTTTTTTTCTCTTATTTTTTTCACTTTTTGTTATTCTGCTGTCGTTCAACGACCTGCCTCTGGTTAAATTTCGCCTCAGTTTGGCTTTTTTTAATTTTTTAAAATTTTTTTAAAATAATTTGTGAAGCTAGCAGGGTCGTTGAGGTTACAAGGTCGTTTCCATATTGACATTGAAGCATTTTGAGCTCAACGAATCAACATCATCGGTAATTTGATCGTCGAGAAAGCAAAATGACGATGTACTTCCGGTTGTTTCTGTCAGTGATGTTCGTAATATTTTTTTTCTCTTATTTTTCTCACTTTTTGTTATTCTACTGTCGTTCAACGACATGCCTCTCGTTAAATTTCGCCTCAGTTGAATTGTTTCACTGGATTTTTCAATCGATGAATTGCCAGGAAGAATTTCACATTGAAAATTAATTGAATTTTTATCATCGTTCTCGTCAATATTCTCGTTCCATTTGCAAGCGTGAAATAAATATTCTGGCTCAATGCTGAGATTACGACGATGATTCCGATTAAAATTACGTCCACGATTATTATTATTTAATCGTCCTCGTTGTGACGAATCAATCGATTGATTGCTCTTGTGCTGAATTGACGTCAATGATTTTGCCAATTTTTTAAATCTTCCAAGATTTAATCCCTCATCGTAATCTGGCGATTTCTCAAATTTTTTTAACGATAATACGTGGACTGCTTTTCCGCCAAAAGGATCGTTTGAAATTTTACGACAAACTTCCTCAATTGGACTTGGAAATATCAGCGATCTGTTGAAATAATTTTGACCAAAGTTCATAAACTGCGTGACATTTTTTATTGTTATTATTATTTTTAGAATATATTTATCCCCATTTGTAAGAATTTTACTTGTTTTTTTTTGTTTTTTTTTCTCGCGATAAATTCGTTCAAAAATAGTAAAAAATTTCACTAAATTTTAAGAACTAGTTTTTGGGTATTTTTTTTTTTTAATATTACTTGAAAACTTTTTAGAATAAATGCACTTCATTTTGGAAAAAACAAAAAAAAAAAAATTAACTTTAGTCTCATTTAATTATCGAAGACTTTACGAAGACAGAAGAGAAAAACCATCAATATTTGTATGGAAAGGGTTAACATTACAAATTCATATAATAATAATAATAATAATAATAATAATAATAATAATAATAATAATAATAATATTAATACTAATACTAATATTAATATTAGTATTATTAATATTAATATTAATATTAATAATATTAATATTAATATTAATATTAATATTAATAATAATATGATATATATTGTGAGGTTAATCTAACAATCAGAGGAGAAAAACGATAAATATTTGTATCGAAAGGGTTAACGTAAAAAAAAAATATTATTGTAAGTTTAAAGTTTAAAAAATTAATATTATTGTAAGTTATAAGAATCATACCTGCTGGAAGATGCTCGTTGAATTTTTTCATCGTCAAAAAGTGAAAAGCTCGTTTGTGGCAAACTTGTTTCCCTGTTTCGCCAAAAGAAATGATCACGATTGAACAATTGATTGGCACGTCTGTTATCACGCGTTCTCGATGTCTTATCGTTAATTTGTTCGCGACGATCGGTATGATCGTTGCAAGCAAATTTTTTCAATTCCTCCTCATTAACGAGAGTATATCTTCGTCGATGTTGCTTCATCAGTATGGATTTGAAACAAAAATAAGTCTTGGAACTTGTAATATTATTATTATGAATTTTATAATGATCCTCATCCGATCTCATCCGATCACGATTTTCCACGATCATTGGATTTTCAATTAATCTGGAATTGCGATTAATTCTCGAGCCAGAATCGATCTCAACAATTGATGAACAATTTGGTTTTTGTTTTTTTGGAATTGTTCCACAAGCAATTTTTCTCATTTCGATATTATTATTTTTTATTATTTTTTTATCAGCCCATCGAGCTTTGTATATTTTTGAATTTATCTCTGAGCTTCCATCCGACGTTTCCTCATTCTCCAATATATTTTCCAAACTTTTTCCATTCGATCGTAAATTATTTTTATTCCCAACGAGCTCGCAGTGAGTTGAAAAATTTGGCGTCGAGATATCTCTCGTTAAATTACACATCGTTGATTTTTTGTCGACGCAAAACTCTGTCAATGAATTTTCCAATAAATTTAATCTCGTATTTGCCAAATAATTATTATCATTTTTACTATTTTCACCTTCGCACAAATTTTCCAATCGATCGATTGAATTTTTCATTATTTTATTATCCACGTGACATTTTTTACACGATCGAGATAAATCGGCTCGATCGGTTGACGATGTTGTTGGATTATTATCGATCGTTGAATTTTCAACGATCGTTAAAATTTCATCGTTCTCATACCCGAACGATTTTAAATGGCAAAAACAATCGCAGACTCCAGGACGATTTAAATCATTTAAATTTGACTTAAGGACGATCGTATCGGCTGATGATCGTTCCTGCTGATGAGCTTTCTCGTAAAGCAAAGCTTGTGAATAACTTGGCACAATATCGGTATTCAATTGTTCGTACGACATCCATCTGGCCTCCTCCTCCTCCCCCTCCCCCTCCCCCTCCTCCTCCTCCTGCCCCTCCTCATTGCGAGACTCGGCCGTTGACAATTGACAGTTTGTCATTATTGGGGATGACTCCATGAGCAATGCCTCGCTGTAACTCGGTGCCAACATGTACGAGCCTGGTGCACTTAGTTGACTCGAAGATGCATGAATTTGCTCGCCACTAATTGTCGTTGGTGTATCGTAATTGACTCCAAAAAGTTTCGTTATCTGAATCGATAATAATTCATTATTCGTGTATTTTTTGTTCTCTTTATTTTTAATTTTTTAACATTTTTTATCTTTTTTGTTTCCTATTTTCCAAAAGAACCAGAGAATTAGGATAACGAAAATTTTGTTAAACCAACGAAACATTCGTTAAACCACCGAAAAATTTGTTAAACCAACGAAAAATTCGTTAAACCAACGAAAATTTTTGTTAAACCAACGAAAAATTCGTTAAACCAACGAAAAATTTTGGTAAACCAACGAAAAATTCGTTAACCCAACGAAAAAATCGTTAAACCAACGAAATTTTTTGTTAAACCAACGAAAAATTCGTTAACCCAACCGAAATTTTTGTTAAACCAACGAAAAATTCGTTAAACCAACGAAAAATTTTGGTAAACCAACGAAAAATTCGTTAACCCAACGAAAAAATCGTTAAACCAACGAAATTTTTTGTTAAACCAACGAAAAATTCGTTAACCCAACCGAAATTTTTGTTAAACCAACGAAAAATTCGTTAACCCAACGAAAAATTCGTTAACCCAACCGAAATTTTTGTTAAACCAACGAAAAATTCGTTAACCCAACGAAAAATTCGTTAAACCAACGAAAATTTTTGTTAAACCAACGAAAAATTCGTTAACCCAACGAAAAAATCGTTAAACCAACGAAAATTTTTGTTAAACCAACGAAAAATTCGTTAACCCAACCGAAATTTTTGTTAAACCAACGAAAAATTCGTTAACCCAACGAAAAATTCGTTAAACCAACGAAAATTTTTGTTAAACCAACGAAAAATTCGTTAAACCAACGAAATTTTTTGTTAAACCAACGAAAAATTCGTTAAACCAACGAAAAATTTTGGTAAACCAACGAAAAATTCGTTAACCCAACGAAAAAATCGTTAAACCAACCAAAATTTTTGTTAAACCAACGAAAAATTCGTTAAACCAACGAAAATTTTTGGTAAACCAACGAAAAATTCGTTGATTTATTTACTCACCCTATGTGCAAAGTAATAGGAAAGAATTGAAAATTTTAAGGGTGAAAATTTTAGGGGTGAAAATGTGGTCTCATTTTTATTTGATTGACCCACCTGATAATCGGCGTATTGCGTATTGTACTCGATGATTATTCTCAATGGCCAACTGAGAAGAAGAGCACTGAGGCACCAATAAACGTAAGAATTTGTAAACCATGGATTACCGAGGATACCAACTACGGTCGTTGGATTAAAATTATAACCAAGGTCAAGACCTTCTCTCATTTCCATGTAATCGTCACGAAGTTCCTGCAGGCAGATCCCACATTATTAATTTGTGCGATAAATTATTATTTTCACTATAATAATAATAATAATAATAATAATAATAATAATAATAATAATTCACAAATGCAACATATTTACCTGCTCAGCGAAAAATCTTGACCTCGCCTCCTCAAACTCAGTGGCTGACCTCATGTTTGAAAATGCAAAACCCTTCGTTAGTGTTATCTTCGTTATCGGATTTTTCGTATCCATCGTAAAATCCTTACTGATGTCCTTGACACCGCAATACTCGTAGAAGTAAAAGGACGTTGCAGCGTGTGTATTGGCTCGCTCGTAATATACCTATTGACGAAAAGTATTTATTATTATTATTATTTTTTCAATAATAATAATAATAGCAACATTTTATGAACATTCCATGTCGTCATCGAAGCGAATTATAATTTTTGTGTCTTCAATAATAATTATTATTTTTTTTATAATTATAACAATTTTAAAATTATTTTGCGAGCCTAAATTATCCAATTAATAATCAATAGATGAATTAATGAATTAAAGAAACAATTTTACCCTCACAAAATAATATTTATATGAATAATAATTTAAATATTTAATTTTTTTTTTTCGATAATATTTTTTTCAGTTTTAATGCGTTAAAAAAAATTATTATATCCCATCAATTTATTTAACGCATACCTGAGTAGTCGTATAATTATCGCCATTTCTGTAACGTGTTATCTGACGTTTCCTCCTAACGTAATGATACGAGACGGCTTTCCACCAAATGGTCGGTTGAGCTAGTCTCAGCTGCGAAAGTTTTGCCATCACATTGTCCTGGCTGTCGGCGTGCAAAAGATCGATCCGTATCGGCGAGTGATAACACTCGACGAGATAAACGAGATATAGCATACCCATAAATGCCACCTGCGTTCAATATTATTATTATTATTATTATTATTATTATTATTATTATTATTATTATTATTATTATTATTATTATTAAAAAAGCCTAAAATTACAATTATTAAATTTTAAGACGATTTAACGTACTGGTGATTTTTTATAAATTTGCAAAGCTGAGATTTACCTACGGGCTTGTTATCAGACCACAAAATTGCTATTAAAAACATCCCCTGCGTTAAATAATATTATTATTATTATTAAAAAAGCCTAAAATTACAATTATTAAATTTTAAGACGATTTAACGTACTGGTGAATTTTTATAAATTTGCAAAGCTGAGATTTACCTACGGGCTTGTTATCAGACCACAAAATTACTATGCAAACATCCCCTGCGTTAAATAATATTATTATTATTATTATTAAAAAAGCCTAAAATTACAATTATTAAATTTTAAGACGATTTAACGTACTGGTGAATTTTTATAAATTTGCAAAGCTCAGATTTACCTACGGGTCTGTTATCAGACCACAAAATTGCTATGCAAAACATCCCCTGCGTTAAATAATATTATTATTATTATTAAAAAAGCCTAAAATTACAATTATTAAATTTTAAGACGATTTAACGTACTGGTGAATTTTTATAAATTTGCAAAGCTGAGATTTACCTACGGGTCTGTTATCAGACCACAAAATTACTATGCAAACATCCCTTGCGTTAAATAATATTATTATTATTATTATTAAAAAAGCCTAAAATTACAATTATTAAATTTTAAGACGATTTAACATACTGGCGAATTTTTATAAATTTGCAAAGCTGAGATTTACCTACGGGCCTGTTATCAGACCACAAAATTACTATGCAAAACATCCCCTGCGTTAAACAATATTATTATTATTATTATTAAAAAAGCCTAAAATTACAATTATTAAATTTTAAGACGATTTAACATACTGGTGAATTTTTATAAATTTGCTCAAAAGCATAATTACTATATAAATCATCCCCTATTCGAGGATTTATATAAAGCAAAATAGCCGACACACATGCAATACGAAAAAAAAAAAAAAAACAACAAAAAAAACATACCGGTATATATATATATCCCTCGTCGCATGGTGACACGTGTTCCGTTCTTTTCAACGGATAATTATCGAAATTTATAACAACCTGAAGAATGAAAGAAAAAAAAATCATGCAATATTCTCGTACTATTGGGGTTGAAAAAATTATCAACCCGCGATAATTAATCAATTATTGCTCAAATAAAAGTAAAAAAATAATAATAATGGATTGGATTTTACCTTCGTGACATTGGCGCATTTGCACCACGTGACTGCAGCGAGACATCCATAAATCAACACCGATAATACGAGGCATTTACAATTTGCTTCCTTTTGCAATGCACCGCAAAGTGTCTGAGACACCGCTCGCTGCTGAATCAAAAATTTACGAGTAAAATATTAATGTTGAGTTTTTTTTTTTTTTCCTTTTTTCGAAAAATAAATAATATTTTAATAATTAAAAAAAAAAGAAAAAAAAATTAATTACGGTTTGCAATTTTATGATTATTTTGTTAAAATTGCCATTTTTTACACGTGATTTTTCCTTTACCTCGTCACTATCTCGGTTCATCACTCTTTTTCCCTTGCTCAAACTTTCAATCGCGATAGATTTTTTTTTTTAATCTTTTTTTTTAAATCACGTCAATCGCGAAACGGATTGTGCTCGACTCAGCTGCATCTCAGTCAAAAGTTTATCGACTGTTGAGATTCACATTGTCGAAGTGAATTCTGCCTCAAATTTCGTAAATTTTATCAAAATTTTTCGTTAATTCACGAGCCATCGTAGTTGTTTTTTCTTAGTTAATTATTTTTGGCAATTTTGCGAGTATTGAAATTTGGACAAAAATTCAATTCACAGCATCAAAACTGGGCCATGTGACTTTAATTTTTTTTTCTCACACTCGATACTCGTACAATATTAATTAATGTTGCAGCCAAGATCGCAATATCTCTCAGATCTTATTTCAAATAACTTTTCACTTTTTTTTTTTTTTTTAATTGTAAATAAAGTCGAAGATTTTTTTTTTTTTTTTTTACATTTGTTTAATTGTCAATAATGTTTGATTATTTTTGAGCGTTTTTATGAGGAAGAACAAGCGTGGGAAGAGAAACAAAAAAAAAAAAAATTAATCTCGTTGTAACGAAGGAAGAAAGGTCGAGTAGATAATTTCCACCCCCAAGGAACGTCCAAGGGTGACTGCCAGTTGTGTGTAGATTTTTGTGGGCGGCAGTATGGCGCCCCAGGATCTACGAACCATCTCGATAATATTGGCTCGTTGGGGGTTGAGAAAATATATATCTATATATATATACATACACATACGTATATGTATATATATACACATATATACCCACACATATATAAATATATATATATATATATACATAAAATCACCCCACGTGATGCAATGAAAATAGAGACGTACTAGTCCAGTCGAGAACATCCGAGCCCATATTTCTTCTCACTTGTATGCACGATCACATTTTCCTCATCGAGTACCCAGGACGTCTGTATTTTTCTACCCAACTCACACTCTTTCCTTTTTATCACGTGGGAAATTTTTCTGGGTCGTGGGATAAAGTTTCCTCTTCACCCTCTTCTAAAATACGTTCTACTTTATCATTTTTTTTTTATCTCACAAAATTCCCCATCTCGACTGAATTATTTATTCATACGAGTCTTAATTAATTATCTCTTAATTTAAATTGCATAATTTTTTACTTTTCGAAGATTTATTACGAGGAAAAAAAATTGAAATGTTTTTTTTTTGGTAGAAAGCCCTTTGACATTAAAGTGGAAAATTTTCAATGTCATCAACTGTCCAGTTTCTATTCGAGCAATTTGAAAAAAAAAAAAACGAAATTTCATTATGTTTTCAAGAATAATTTTCAATTATTCAAAAATTTATGTTGAAATAAAAATTTCAATTTATGGATAAAGAATTAATAATTTTTCAACGGTCAATATAGTCGAAAAATTGGAATTAAAAAAAAAAAAATCTTTAACGAATATTTTTTTAAAAATCTTCTAGTTGATTAAAAAAAAAAAATATTTTTACTGACATTTTTAATGAATTTGAGATAATTAGAATAAGAATTATATTTATTCTCATATATTATTGTTATTGTTATTGTCTTCACCCTCTCGAGTGACAATATATAACGTTCGTTATATCTTTTGGCGCCGAACTGACGCGAGACTCTCATATCGATTGCGAATTCGAGATGAAACATCTCTCGTCTCTCTCGAGACGCGCGAGCGCGAAACTAAAATTGCTCTTTAAACGTTTGATCAATTTTTTAAATATTTTTATTGTCCTTTTTTCACATAAAAATAATAAGCATATAATTTTTATATAATTTAAATTCAATTAGGATGAATTTTATTATCAATCAATCATTCAATTTTATTTATTTTATTTACAAAAAAAAATTATTATTAAAAGTGCGTAAACATATATAGAATAATTCCTTATCTATCGATAATATATAATATATAATATATAATATATAATATATAATATATAATATATAATATATAATATATATATATATATATAGATATATAGATGAAACTATATATAGGCAACACTTGAACACGTAGAGCTGTTTCTGGGACATCGAGATTACCCTTTCACTTTTTTTTTTTTTTTGGTAACATGCCAAAACCGCATTCTCTCCGCCATTTGTGACATACTCTCTGACGTAGGCAACATCAGCCCCCACCCCTCCATCAATTCATCTTATAAATTTTTTTTTAAATATACATTTTTGCACAATCGGATAAAAATAGATCGTGCAGGCTCAGCTGTTGAAAAGAACACTCAATTGCTCAATTAAGAAAATTTCAAAAGCATTTTTAAATGAGGGGTAGTTTTTTTTTTTTTAATTCAATTGACAAATTTAGGGGTGGAGAATTTTTTTTTGAAAAGTCCAATTCTGACAAATGCAACGAATGCACTTTTCTAGATTTTTTTTTTCCTTATAATGATAAACAATTAAGGGTGTTCAACTTATTACTGATTGAAAAGGTTGATAAAGTCACGAAAAAAAAGCTCAAAAATGCATCAATATTATTAAATATAAATTTTCTTCATAATTTTAGTGTCTGATTTTTTTTTCATATTTTTATCATAATCTCAAGTATGAAATTTAATTAATTAATTCCAAACTACGTGGAATATTTAATTTATTTTTGAAAGTTAATTTTATTAGTTATGTTATTCTTTACTTTGGATTTAGAGTGATGCAAAAATTGGTATCAACGAATTTGCTCATTTCAGAGAAGTTTTTATTTGGTTTTTTTTTTTCAACAAACAAACAAAAAATAATAATAATAATAAATGTACATTTTTCAGTGTAGTCTGAGCATTGTACTTTAATTCATTGAAATTATTCAAGTGTCACAGCATCCCTTGTTTATTTTATTATCATCCTTATCAAGGATTCTACGGGGCCAGAATTTTTTAAGGGAGGAAAAAAAAAATCGTTCGTAATAATTTTACATCGGTTGAAAAAAAAGTTTACTGCGATACCAATTAATAATAAAACTTTTGTCATTTTACCATCAGACTATTTGGGTTTTAATTTATGAACCGAGTGTGCTGCAGGTCAATCATTAAACGAATTTCAGCACTGGCAAAAGTTGATAAAGAAATTATTCAGGTGTCGCAGCATCCCTTATTTATTTTATTATCATGCTTATCAAGGATTCTACGGGGCCAGAATTTTTAAGGGAGGCAAAAAAAAATATTACTAACGATTTTTTTTAAGGGAGACAAAAAAAATATTACTAACGATTTTTTTTTTAAGGGAGGAAAAAAAAATTGTTCGTAATAATTTTACATCAGTTGAAAAAAAAGTTTACTGCGATACCAATTAATAATAAAACTTTTGTCATTTTACCATCAGACTATTTGGGTTTTAATTTGTGAACCGAGTGTGCTGCAGGTCAATCGTTAGATGAATTTCAACAGTGCCAGAAGTTGATAAAAGAGAATTCTATATTTCAAGCTTTCGTGGATCGATGCCTTTCCACCCCTTAAGGAGGGAGAAGCCTTTGTGAATCCCCCCCACCCCATCAAAAAATATTTGGACCATTTGGGTGATGATTTCATATTTCGTGAAAAACTTTCGATGACCTTCTGATGATCCTTTCGATTCTGTGAATTGAATAAAATATTTTTTTGTTTTTATTTCGCTTTTCTACCCCTTAAGCAGATGATAAACACCCTTCGTAAATCTCCCCCCCCCCCCCCCCCCCACCCATCAAAAAATATTTGGACCATTTGAGTGATGATTTCATATTTCGTGAAAAACTTTCGATGACATTCTGATGATCCTTTCGATCCTGTGAATTGAATAAAATATTTTTTTTTTAATTTCAAAGATCCGTTTGGGAAAAAAAAAGCATTAAAGTTTATCTCGTCGTCTGTCAGTATTTCACATACCTCGAGGTAATTGCATTCCGTTTGTATTCCTGGCAATTTTTATTCAACAAATCAATCAAATTTTAGACAATTATTTATTTATTAAATTAAAAAAAAAATCTCTCAGCCCCCTTAAATGTTAGGATATATTTTAAATAGGAAAGAAAAAATAGAAAAGAAAATAAAAAATATATTAAAAAATTATCATTAATTTAATTTTCATTAAACCATTTTTTATTAATAAAAATGGCGATATGGATTAAAATATCATTATTGCCTGTAAAATTTTCGTTAAAAAAAATTAAACGTCACTCAATATATGGAAAATTAAATTTCTCATACCCACGCTCAGCGGTGATACATATATCGTGAGTATATTTTTCGAGGATGAGCGTATGTGTGCGGGTCATGAAATTTCGATAAAGGGTCATTTTTGCCAGTATAAACTAATCCCGATAGCATATGGCCAGAAATACGGGACACGCGACCAAAATGGGCTCAACGAAATAATTTTAAGGGTGAGTGAAAATAAATTTCAGAGCCAGCAATAGTAGAGGGTGGTTGAATTTTTTTAAGAAGGTCATAGAACGATAAAGAGAGGTCAAGTGGCGTTAAAAAAAAACACAAAAATTAAAAGTAAAATCACTTTTCATATTTTTACGATAAAACCATTTTGATCGTCCATTAGTTTTATTTATAAATAAAAATAATAATTTTATACATAATAAATAGCAAAAATTTCATATTATAATATTTTATCATATGTAATAAAATATATAATTACAAATGTGATTATTTTAATAAAATGTATAATTAAAAATATGATTATTTTAATAAAATGTATAATTAAAAATATGATTATTTTAATAAAATGTATAATTAAAAATATGATTTTTTTAATAAAATGTATAATTAAAAATATGATTATTTTAATGAAATATATATTTAAAAATATCATATATTTTAATAAAATATATAATTAAAAATATCATTATTTTAATAAAATATTTAATTACACAAAGTATAAGGATAATTATAATGAATTATTAATTCTGACGATTATTTTCACATTTCTTAATTATTTCATAGTCGAGAATACGATGCTTAATTAAGGCATTTGGATGGTAAAAAAACAAAAAAAAAATAGTTTCGTTGATTCTCATAATTTATTTTTCACGCCATCACATTGAATCCCTTTAAAAATGAGAGAAAAAAAAATGACGAAAAATGGACATGGTGATTTTGATGCTGGTCAATTGGTTTTTCTGTCATAAAAATTCTCAATGGTCAACGAAGAATAATTTGAGATTTTTTTTTTCCACCCTGTCCGAGAATATTATAAAAATAAAACGAGGGTGAATCTTGTATGGGGGTGTCTTTGAGATTTTCGTGAATAAAAGTCGAGGGTCGTGGTAACCGTGAGATTTTGAGATTACACGAAAGTTTCTATGAGAGAGAGAGAGAGACGGAGAAAAAAAGTGGCCGAACTCCGAGCAGTAATTCTACGTTTATATATCCACCCGCAGCATTTTTGTGAATCGACCAACTCTCCTTGAGAGAGGATAACTCATGCGGGATATTTAAACCCCGCGATTCACCCCCGAACCCTCGAAAAAGGGCCTCAATGTCGTATGAGAAATTTCACTGCAATTCATATATATATATATATATATTTGTTCCGTATGTATAGATGCAGTACGTCGTAGATATATTTCTAGCATAAATGACGCGTTCTCACGAATTATGTGGGCATGCAGTGCTCGGTCAAATAATATAAAACTCATTTGTTACAATCCGCGTCTGATCCCTTAATGTGGCAAAACATACATTTATGTGCCTCTATATACGGATAATATATATATATATATATATATATATATATATATAATGTATAGTAAAAATATATATATAAGTAAAAATATATATATATATGTATATATATATATATATATATATATATATATATATATATATACATATATATATATATTTTTACTTATATATATATTTTTACTATACATTATATATATATTTTTTTTTTTTTTTTTTCAATTATAATTTTTTTTTTGATTCGATAATTTGATAGTTTCGATTATCGTCAATCGTTCTCGATTATTTTTTTAGCGATGAAAATTTCGCAGTTGTGCAGTTAAATTTCATCAAACACCCTGCTGATGCAAATATTGTATATATATATATATAATATACAGGTATATAGTATACATATATATATATATATATATATATATAGATTGGATGTACCAACGCGACGCACAAGAGGCGGATGTGACTCTTCGTCGACTTTAATCAGGATGCTACGTCATATGACGAACACTGTCAAATGACTTTACGTACACAAATATATATATATATATATATATATATATATAAAGCGAACTCTTCAGATTCTTCTCATTTCAGTGAGAAATCACGCCGATAGAATTATTCAATTTTTTTTTTTTTAAATAATTACATAATAAATTACGTACAAACTTTATCATAAAAAAATATTTGTTCACTTAGTTAATTTATTATTATTATTATTATTATTATTTTTTTTTTTTTTTTTTACCATTTTACCAGTTTTTAGCACTCCTGATAATGCTCGTGACGTATAAAAGTTTATTTGAAAAATATTTTTTTTTGTTTTAAGGATGTAGAAAATTTTACATGGTAAATACAATCGTCTCTCGTAAATATATAATTTTTTTTTATATTAAGGAAGGAAAGAATTGCTTATCATGTGGGACTGAAAAGTCATTCGAGTCGAATATCACCCCTCGGGATCGGCAATGTTCAACAGGTCTTCGAGCTGGGTGGTGACCCCCCACCACCCATATTGGGTTGAATTAAAAGGGTCGTGGGTTCTTTTGCACCGATCGACGTGTGCCTGGCACGGGTCTCTAGCATTACATATAAATATATATATATACATATATATGTATTTTTATATATTTATATATTTATGTATATTTATATATTTATATTTATATATTTATATTTATATATTTATATTTATATATTTATATTTATATATTTATATTTATATTTATATATTTATATTTATATTTATATATTTATATTTATATATTTACATTTATATATTTATATTTATATATTTATGTTTACATATTTATATTTGTAATAATATACATGTATATATATATTCTGCTCGGGTATATCTTACCAGAGCTTTTCCATTTCGTGAGAGTTTCGATCATATAAGGGCGTGTTAATTTTTTTTTCTCCCCACACACACGATTCAGCCTGCTACAAATTGCACAGGAATTAATTCTAGCACGAGTGGGCGATCGCGTTTTCAACTTTAGCGACGATTCATTACCGTCTCTATATAGGTATATAAATTAACTAGATAATCATAATATAAGTACAAGTTAAAAATTTATGATATTATTACGTGCTTTTCAAGAATTCTTTGATCAATTAAGTTTCGTAAACGTCAATGAATAAAAAAGTCATGAAATATATATATATATATGGATATATATATATATATATATATATATATATATATATGTATATATATATATATATATATATATGTGTGTATATATGTATATATATATATATATATATATATATATATATATATATATGTGTGTGTGTGTGTGTGTGTGTATATATATATACATAGAATATGTGGCAGTCGAAGATTCGTGGGAGAAAATATTGACAAGTCCCTGGCAGTAAAAAATATCCCCGGAGAAAATATTTTATCCTTTAATTAAAATTCAAATTCAAATTCTGATTTATAACTAATTTTTTTTTTTTTTTTTTCATTGATATTTTTAATTTTATTATAAGAATATTCAAAGTTGCTCTTCTAGGAGTTTGAGAAACGTCCGGGAAATATGAGACGATAATAATAATAGTACGACTGATATATATATATATATATATATATATATATATATATATATATATATATATATAGGTATACTGTGGAGTGTAGAGCGTAGAAAAAGCCTGAGAACTTTGTGCCCATCAACGAGAAATGCACGAGAGCAGAGAGCGTCTATATAGAGTAAATATGGTAACTGGCGGAGGTTCCCCGTCGCCTTCGCGCAATTATCTCCAATTCAGCCAATTTAGATCAATTGAGCGTTAACTCGCTCAATTGGCGAGGCTTTGCCTCTCTTTGGTACGAGCACTGTGTCGAGCACTATTGCTTGGATAAATGTGGCCAAATACCCTTCGAAAAAGCTTCTTTGTCAGCTCGCAACTTACAATTTTATGTTCTATATATATATATATAAAAATTTGTATATATATGTTTTATATATATATATATATATATATATATATATATATGTCTGTCATCTCGTTTGTCTGTTTTGTCAGATATAAAACAACTCAAAGACACAAGAAAACAGCTTCGAAATTATTCGAAATAATAATTCCTTCGTAAATCGCGATTTAAAAATTTCATCAAAACATTTTTGCCCCATTAAAATATTTGATCAAACTTCAATGAATGCGTTGAGATATTGAAAAAAGTCAAAATTTCTGTATTATTAAAAAATTCCATGGTAAATGGAATTCAAATTTTTTCATTAAATATAATATAATATAATATAATATAATATAATATAATATAATATAATAATATAATATGTCATTTTATTTCATTAAAATAAATTAAATTACACTTTTTCTTATAAAAATTGAAAGATTTCTTAATGAGAAATTTTAAGAATTGGACATATTTTTCTAAGCATTAAAAAATATCGAACTAAACGTGAAAAAAATTTGGATGTAAATAAAAATTAAATGTACGATGAAATTAATTTATAGAAAATATTACGAAGATCGAGCAATTTTTTAAATTTAATTCGATAAAATTGATTAAATAAAAAATATTTTTATTATTTTTCCTTAAATTTTCAAAAAAAAATCAACCACTCAGCGAACATCTTGATGCAACGATCGCGAAA
Organism: Dyspetes luteomarginatus; assembly: GCA_963669185.1. NCBI lineage: Eukaryota > Metazoa > Arthropoda > Insecta > Hymenoptera > Ichneumonidae > Dyspetes > Dyspetes luteomarginatus. Next base: position 1,144,182 of record OY769903.1, read on the forward strand.
AAAAATTATATAAATCGAATGTGTTTTGAAAATATTTTTTTGCAATTTAAAAATTTCGAAAAAAATTTATCCAAAATATTTATATTTTTATGGATAAAATAAAGAATAAAAATATCAACTTTCAAGATATTATTGATGTTTGGCATTGACTTGAATAAAAAAAAAAAAAAAGAAACGAGATCTGTGACATAATGAAATGGGTGGGGAAATGCCAGAGGAGGAGTCGGGTCAAACGTTCTCGCACGTCCCTTCCCCCACCTCTAGGAGTATCTTTTGGTGGGAGACATGAAAATAATTCAGTTTGTATATTTCGTATATATTCTCGTTTACTTTCTCATTACACTTTTCAACATTCACTGAAATTCATCATCGTGGAAAAAAAAAAATTAAAAAATTCATTAAATTTTATCGTATTAAAAATTTATTCCAAAATTTTTCGTAAAAATATGAAAAAATTATTATTAATAAAACAAAAAAAAACAACAGGATGAAATAAAATATAAAAAATCGTCAACTCGACAATATACCAGATGTAAAAATCCATAATTATAATAATCGTTAAAAAAATAATAATAAATAAAGTAAAAAAAAAAAAATCACTTCACGCTCTCCCGCCAAGTTCGAGTAGAAAAAAAAAAAAAGTTGCAAAGCTTTTTTTCAAGACACATTTTTTATCCACTTCCGGATTGCACATGATACCTTTTTGTGCGTGTGCGTGCACAATGTCTCGAATTATTCGCGCGCGATTCGTCACAATTCAAACTAAATTTTTTCCATTTCGGGTTATTCGTTGCTTATCCGAGCAAAATGTCTCGCGTGTACGATCACACTCGGGAAGGTCAGAATGTCAAACAGTTAGATTGTAACTGCCGTTCGATGTTTTTGTTTTGTTTTGTTTTTTTTCCCTTCGCTACGAGTGAATTCGTGGCTGAGAAAAGTGAAGAAATGATAAAAAAAATAAAAATAAAGATAAAAAATTGTTTCTTTTTTTTTTTTTTTTTTCTTTTTTTGTTTTCTCGAATAATCGATGGGACCGAGCCCGAGGGTCAGTGCAGGAGGCGACCCGATACTGCAGCTCCGCCATCACCGGACCTTCACTTATATCGTCGCTCGGCTAATAACGCTAGTAATGTGATATGATTAGCTTAGTTGAGTTCAGTTTAGTTCGTATTCGTTCAATTTAGTGGTTCGCCGGCAAAATCACATCGAGTTAAACCCATTTAGGCCAGTTGAGTTGCCGACTTCTCGGTCCAGCTTCATTCTCTCTCTCTCTCTCTCTCTCTCTCTCTCTCTCTCTCTCTCTCTCTCACCCCCTCTTTCTCTCTCTGTTTGTCGGGCAAACCGTCGGATCTCCTGTGCAGATCCTGTTTGCTCGTTGACAATGTTCATATATTTATAAATATATATATATATATATATATATATATATATATATATACATATATATATGTGTATATATATATAGACATATAGATATAGATATATATAGACTGTTTCGATGTAATGGACCAGCTCTCTTGATCCGGTCACCACGGAAGAGCTTCGGGGGTTGAGAAGGGGAGAACCGGAAATATTCGATGCTGCCTAATAAAAAAAAAAAGCTGATAAAATCAGCTATTACATCGACTTATATATAATGTACGACAACGAGCTTCAATTTAGTTCGATGATTCTATAAATTTTACATAAATTTTCTAGATATTTACTCTGATCAATCCCGAATTTTCTAAGAGTTTGTTAGACTTAAAAAAAAGTAAGAGCAATCTTAATCCTTCCAATACCATGTGAGAAATGGCAGCTGATCCATACAAACATGGATCTTTCGAGTTTAACGATTTTTTTCCCCATCATGATCACAATAATTGAGGAGATAAATTTAATCGACCAGACACGAAAGATCCATGTTTGTAAAGAAAGGGTTAACCTTTAACCCTATGTGGAAAACAGCAGCTGATCATGGCTCTTTCGAGTTTAACGATTTTTTCCCCCATTCAAAATGTTTATAAAAATCTCTAAAAATTTGGTGAATTAACTTTGAACTTTGTAGAATAAATGGCTTTACTTTATTTTGGAAGAAAAATTAAAGTTTGGCATAATTTAATTATCGAAGAATAATCACAATAATTGAGGAGATAAATTTAATCGACCAGACACGAAAGATCCATGTTTGTAAAGAAAGGGTTAACCTTTAACCCTATGTGGAAAACAGCAGCTGATCATGGCTCTTTCGAGTTTAATGATTTTTTTCCCAATTCAAAGTGTTTATAAAAATCTCTAAAAATTTTGTGAATTAACTTTGAACTTTGTAGAATAAATGGCTTTACTTTATTTTGGAAGAAAATCTAAAGTTTAGCAGAATTTAATTATCGAAGAATAATCACAATAATTGAGGACATAAATTTAATCAGAAAGGGTTAACTCCAAAACATCGAAAATGATCTTGCATTTTAGTGCAGATAGTTTAGGGTTGAAATGAATACGATTTTTTGAATTTTTAAGAATTTTTGATGATTTAGTTTGATGATTTATAGAACATTTTTTCAATCCCAATATTAGTGCAAAATGACGTCTGTCCAGCATCGATTTTTTCTCGATAATTTTCTACACCCCTTGTGCCAAGCTTGGAGCAAAAAATTAATTTCGATGATAAAAGTTGATTGTCTTTAAAATATATAAATTAAAATGTTTGTTTGAACTCTATCAATTGGGTCAAAGTTAACTCTGCCCTAATTTCGTTTAAATTATTAAAAATATAAAAAATTTACTTCCTTCTTTTGAATAATCGATAAAATTATCATTTGAGGATTTCTTAATCGAATTATTTTAATCCCTCACATTAGATGCTAAAACTTCTCGCTCAACTTATCTCCGAAACTTCACCCCTATCCGGTGTCTCTCATTGTGCTGCTGCTCTTCGCGCTCATATTCTGTATTAATTTAAATAATTTAAATAATTTTTTTCAAGCTTCAAAGTTTATTCGGACTGAGACAAAATTTTGTCCAGTTTGGCATTTCGTCGTAATATATGAAAATCGAAGAATCGACAAGGACGAGTTAAAAGTTATCAACGTTTGGATAATTAATATTAGAAATTGATAGGGATAATTTTTTTAAGCTTCAAAATTTATTCGGACTGAGACAAAATTTTGTCCAGTTTGGCATTTCGTCGTAATATATGAAAATCGAAGAATCGACAAGGACGAGTTAAAAGTTATCAACGTTTGGATAATTAATATTAGAAATTGATAGGGATGAGAGCATGGTGATTGATAAAATTCGATCAATTGACGGAAAAGCTTATAAAACTTTTATCAAAATAATGTGAGAAAAAAAATAATGGAATGATCGTTGGCAAGCTAATGCTATATATATATATATATATGTATACACTTTTCAGCTTGGTGTTAAATCAGCGCGACCGTAAGGAGGAATATTTGCTCTACTCGCGGGCGCCCGCGCTCTGCAATTAACGGTGATGAAATTAGCAGTTAATACAAGCCAATGTATACACATACACACAAAGGAATGGGGGTAGTTTGATTGGGCCAATTCGAGGCAATTCCTGGCGATTGCTGGTTTCATTGAGCCTGCGCTTAAGAGCTCGCATCAGTGCCACACTGCCGGTCAACGGACATGGATCTCTTCAACTGTTCAACACAAATTTCTGTCGTGAAGTGTTTTTTTGTTTTTGTTTTTTGACCTTCTCCCATTGATCTGAAAAGGAAGGTCAGAGCGGAATATTTTGATGGTCGAATCGAGCCGGCAGCGTCTGCGAGAAGACAGGAAATTTTCTTTCGTCTCGATTAGTGTGTAACGTCACGCTGCTGCAACCCCACTGCAAAGTTTCAACCTCATGAAGATCACACGAGTCCGCCACTTCTTGCTCAACTCGAGGATATTCATGATTGGTGGAATCTCGAGTTTCGCGACTACGAGGATTATCAACAAGAGGAAGAGAGACAGTGAAGATTGTCATTGGGAGAGAAAATATCACTTTTTGAGTAAACAAAAAAAGGTCCAAAAAAGATCAGCTGTGGCTGAGGCTGCGGGCAAGGTCGTGCAGAGGACGAAGAACCGGAGGTCAGCTTATGGATGAAAAGGGATGAGCTGTTGAGAAAATTAAAAGAGAGACTCATTGGAAATGAAGAGATTTTTTTGCGGCTCGCAGAAGTTGGAAGGTCGTACAGAGGGCGAAGAACCGGAAGTGAGCTTCTGCATGAAAAGGATGCAGAGGGCGAAGAACCGGAAGTGAGCTTCTGGATGAAAAGGATGCAGACATCGAAGAACCGGAAGTGAGCTTCTGGATGAAAAGCATGCAGAGGGCGAAGAACCGGAAGTCAGCTTATGGATGAAAAGGATGCAGAGGGCGAAGAACCGGAAGTGAGCCTACAAATGGATAAGGATGAGCTGTTGAGGAAATTAAAAGAGAGGATCATTGAAAATGATGAGATTTTTTCGACTTGGAAAAGTCAGAAGGTCGTGCAGAGGACGAAGAACCGGAAGTGAGCCTACAAATGGATAAGGATGAGCTGTTGAGGAAATTAAAAGAGAGGATCATTGAAAATGATGAGATTTTTTCGACTTGGAGAAGTCAGAAGGTCATGCAGAGGACGACGAACCGGAAGTGAGCCTGCAAATGGATAAGGATGAGCTGTTGAGGAAATTAAAAGAGAGGATCATTGAAAATGATGAGATTTTTTCGACTTGGAGAAGTCAGAAGGTCATGCAGAGGACGAAGAACCGGAAGTGAGCCTGCAAATGGATAAGGATGAGCTGTTGAGGAAATTAAAAGAGAGGATCATTGAAAATGATGAGATTTTTTCGACTTGGAGAAGTCAGAAGGTCGTGCAGAGGACGAAGAACCGGAAGTTAGCCTACAAATGGATAAGGATGAGCTGTTGAGGAAATTAAAAGAGAGGATCATTGAAAATGATGATATACGATGAAAATTCGTAAAAAAAAAGTCAACAAATCGAAAAAAAAAAATCCATAAATAAACAAAGTAAAATAATCGAAAATTCAACAAAAAGCGAAGATGAAAATGAGAAAAATTGTTATTGTCATCAGCAATAAAAAAAGATTAAAGATCGTTCACACGAGCCAGCATCATCAACGTCAGAAAAATCTTCTCACTCTTCCCTCATATCAATGCCCAAAAATTTCACTCACATTATCAAAAAGGGCCCAAATTTCGGCACTCGTCTCGTTTTGGAAAATCCCAGAATCGTGTGAAAAACTCTTAAGGGGGTCAGACAAAAGCCCTGTCGAGTTTTTGATGCAAACGACGAGAGCAAGAGAGAAAATGAAATGGAATGAGATGTAAAGAGAGAGAGAGAGAGAGAGAGAAGACGATCGAGATTGATGAGAGAAGAGTTCTCTCATGGCTGGACTCGATGCCCGCATATATCGCTATCCGGTGGATGGACTTGGTCATTTCTCTCTCTCTCTCTCTCTCTCTCTCTCTCTCTCTCTCTCTCTCTCTCTCTTCTTCGTTTCGCGGGACGCGACATGATTGGACGAGAATCGTGTGCGTGGGCGGTGACGATGGTCTCTCGTTAAAATATAAATTTGTGTGTGTGTCGTGTTATTAGCTCAGTCGCTCGGTACAGACGAGTGACGAGTACGTTATAAGAAGGTTTAACGAACACAAAACGTACGTTGGTCGGGACAATTTTTTTTCTCTTTTTCTTTGTTTATCTCAATTTTGTTTACCATACGCAGAGCAAGGTGCGTGCAGTTGATACGGGCCAAGGGGAGGGGGAACATAAAGCGAAGATAAATTAAGCGGTGGAGTAGGAGGAGAAGAAGAAGAAGTAGAAGAAGAAGAAGAAGAAGAAGAAGAAGAAGAAGAAGAAGAAGAAGACGAAGAAGGAGAGGTAGAAGAAGAAGAAGAAGAAGACGAAGAAGAAGAAGAAGAAGAAGAAGAAGAAGAGGAAGAAGAGACCGAAACGAGAGAAACTACGATAAACTGTTCGGAAAGGATATTCGAAACACACGAGGAGAGATCACGGAGAGAATCAGTCGAGCTCCAAGGTCCGACGACATCGCAACTAGTTCACTTCGTTAACTCTCCTTAAAACTAATCAAAATTAATCATAACCGGCAACAATTGATAGCAATTGGTTGAGATTCCATTACGCCTGAACCGGTATATATAACTACATCGTGCAATAATCATCCCTCTCTCTCTCTCTTTCTCTTTCTCTTTTTCGATTCGATTCTCTCTCTCTCTTTTTCGATTCGATTCTCTCTTTCCCTTTTTCTATTCGAGTCTCTCTTTCTCTTTTTTGATTCGATTCTCTCTTTCTATTTTTCGATTCGATTCTCTCTTTCTCTTTTTCGATTCGATTCTCTCTTTCTATTTTTCGATTCGATTCTCTCTTTCTATTTTTCGATTCGATTCTCTCTTTCTATTTTTCGATTCGATTCTCTCTTTCTATTTTTCGATTCGATTCTCTCTTTCTCTTTTTTGATTCGATTCTCTCTTTCTATTTTTCGATTCGATTCTCTCTTTCTCTTTTTCGATTCGATTCTCTCTTTCTCTTTTTCGATTCGATTCTCTCTTTCTCTTTTTCGATTCGATTCTCTCTTTCTATTTTTCGATTCGATTCTCTCTTTCTATTTTTCGATTCGATTCTCTCTTTCTCTTTTTCGATTCGATTCTCTCTTTCTATTTTTCGATTCGATTCTCTCTTTCTATTTTTCGATTCGATTCTCTCTTTCTCTTTTTCGATTCGATTCTCTCTTTCTCTTTTTCGATTCGATTCTCTCTTTCTCTTTTTCGATTCGATTCTCTCTTTCTCTTTTTCGATTCGATTCTCTCTTTCTCTTTTTCGATTCGATTCTCTCTTTCTCTTTTTCGATTCGATTCTCTTTTTCGATTCGATTCTCTCGTTTGGATAATTCCTCAAGTGCCAAGAATATCATAAAAATCGACGCGATAAGGAAAAAAGGATCTTCGATCGCGCTCGAAACTTTGTGAAAATTGACAATTTCGATTGAATGAAAAACGAAAGGAAGTTGTGAAAAAAAAAATTAAAAAATTGTGAATAGAATTGAATTTTAATAATAAATGAAATTTTTTTAACGCGAGTGAGAATTGTTCGTTTTGTTTCGAGATATTATTGCGATCGATTCGCGATCGTAAAAGTGAAGTGAATTTTTTTTTTTTTCGAAATAAATATAATTCGTTTTTTTTTTTTAAATAAAAAAAAATTGTTCATCAAGAAAAGTAAATAAAATTTGGCGAAAGTTAATCCGTTAACGTGTATAAAGATAATATAAAAATCGTCAACCTGGAAGATACGGGCTTTTTGTGTCAAGTAGAACACACGTGGCGTCAAACGAATTTTTTTGATTCTACACTGAAACTTCCTCAAGTTAGCACGCTGAATAGAAAATTATTTGACTATCGGATCGATCGTAAAGATTACGCTGTCGATTATTCAACCGCATCGTTTGTCTACGAGCCAACGACGAGCTCATCGTCGTCGTCGTACGAACGCGAGACATCAAATAATACGACGACGACGACGACGACGACAACAACGACAACGACAACGACAGCAACGACAACGACGAATCAAAAAAGTTCCTGCGAATACGCGACGAGTGTTGAAATGGACGGTGGTCCATTCGATGATCCAATTTTTTCGGATTTTGGTGGACGAGCTGGTACAGGAGTTCACAGCATTCAAGTTATGCTTGGACTTCATGGTGGACATCACCCGGGTGATTTAATGCCACCTGGTGGTCATCTTCACAAACTCGACTCGTCCAACAGTCCACCACCGTCGCATCACCAAACCTCGCATCACCATCTTCAACAGCAGCAACAGCAACAGCAGCAACAACAGCAACAGCAACAACAACAACAACAACAACAACAACATCAGCATCAACAAAAAGAACTCAAAGAGCTCGAAATGGCTGGAATTTATGCCCCACTGTCACAGGCTCAGGATGTCACGACCTCTACGTCGACCTGTCCACCGACCACGACATCCTCCTCGTCTCTTCAGCAAAGTCTTCAGCTTGGCAATTCACTCAAGAGAAAATCCGACGATCCCATGAATTCTATGACGCCTGGTGAGAAGATTTTTCTTTTTTATTCTTTTTGGTTTTTTTTTTTCTTTTTTCGATTAAGCGTTGAGAACTTTTCGTGTGAATTTAATTTTCAATGGCAATTAAATTACTCGATGCGTCGAATTTTTCGTTGGCCATCAATTATTATGGATAAAAGTTTGAGTGGAATTAAAGTGATAAATAAAAAAGGACCAGTGAATAATTTTGTGAATTTTTATTTGTCGAATCATCAGGATGAGAATTTGGAAAAAATAAGGATTGGAATGAAATTAATTACATTGATTTTCGCCACCTTGAAACGATCGTTATTTTTTGTCGCCATTAAAGATTAAGTCATTTTTTTATTTGGGGGGGCAAAGTTCCATTTTTGTTTTTGAAATCATGAGAAAATTTGTGGCAAGAGAGAAAAAAAAAAGTCCTTTGGATGAATTTTTTTATTTCTCAAAATGAGAATTTTTTTACCGATTTATTTTAATCATGAAAATTTCGTAATTAATCAATGCAAAAATTTAATCAAAATCAAATATGATCAAAAGATTTCAGGATATTATGATTTATTTTCAGTCAACAATGAGGCGCAACCAGCTAAAAAAGATTCCAAAAAAAAACCCTATAACAATGGAGTCAAGAAGAAGAAAACTCGGTAAGATATCTTCTCCCATTTTGTGTGAAATAATTTTTTTTTTTTTCATTTTTTTATTACATTTGAATATTAGTCTGAGATTAAAATTTTTATGTCGTCCCGTCAAATACGATACGATCCTCGGTACGTCCTTATAGCGAGGCATGTTTTTTGAAGATTTTATTCAACGGGGTTTTTCCGCCTTCATTGAAAATCACGAGTTCGTAATGTCAGCTGGTGGTGGAGAAAATTTCAACAATTCTCTCTCACACTTACAATTGACATTTTTTTTTTCCGAAATATCATTTGATCGATGATTTAAGCATTTTTTTATGTTCCAATGAGATTCTCGCGTATATATTTTTCTTGTCACGGTAAAATTCGTAATTTTTCTTTTTATTGATTAAAAATCGCAAAATTAATAGGCGATTAATGATCGATCAGCTAAAAAAAATCGGAAAATATTTAGAGAATAAATTATCCGGGAAAGGAAAAATTGAGGAAATGTCTCCAGTCTACCCTAAATCTAACATTACCAGCCCCAAATCCTGCAACAAGATTTAATTTCACTGAAAAGAAAAAAAAAACAAAAATTAGCTAAAAAAAATCGGAAAATATTTAGAGAATAAATTATCCGGGAAAGGAAAAATTGAGGAAATGTCTCCAGTCTACCCTAAATCCAACATTACCAGCCCCAAATCCTGCAACAAGATTTAATTTCACTGAAAAGAAAAAAAAACAAAAATTAGCTGAAAAAAATCGGAAAATATCTAGAGAATAAATTATCCGGGAAAGGAAAAATTGAGGAAATGTCTCCAGTCTTCCCTAAATTCAACATTACCAGCCCCAAATCCTACAACAAGACTCAATGTCACTGAAAAAAAAAAAACAAAAATTCGGAAAATATCTAGAGAATAAATTATCCGGGAAAGGAAAAATTGAGGAAATGTCTCCAGTCTACCCTAAATTCAACATTACCAGCCCCAAATCCTGCAACAAGACTCAATTTCACTGAAAAAAAAAAGAACAAAAATTAGCTGAAAAAAATCGGAAAATATCTAGAGAATAAATTATCCGGGGAAGGAAAAATTAAGGAAATGTCTCCAGTCTTCCCTAAATTCAACATTACCAGCCCCAAATCCTGCAACAAGACTTAATTTCACTGAAAAAAAAAAAAAAAACAATAATTTATTTTTTAATTACAGAACGACCTTCACCGCATATCAGCTGGAGGAGCTCGAACGAGCTTTCGAGCGGGCCCCATATCCGGATGTCTTCGCGAGGGAGGAACTGGCTCTGAAGCTGGCACTCGACGAGTCTCGTGTACAGGTCTGGTTTCAGAATCGTCGTGCAAAATGGCGAAAGCGCCAGCCACCCCGAAAAACAGCTGGTTACATGTCAACTGGCTCAGCAAGTCCAGGTCTGACTGGTTCGTTCACGTCATTGAACAACAGTCTGAATCCATTTGCATCATCGGCAACATCATCAGCGCCACCAGACGCGTGGGCGTATTCGCCAGCTTATGATTTGGCGCCGCACATAAATCTTTTGAGTCCATCGAATTCACCATACTCGACGTCTTTCGGTGGTCCCGGTAACAATGGGACGGCATACTCGTATGCCACGATGTTGCCACAGCACGATCCATCATTGTTCAATCCACCGACGAGCAACACAATGCGCGTCCATCAAGAATACATGAGCACAAACAATAATTCACCACCGTCGCTGAGTCGTGCTGATTATCAGACAATGGTAACAGCTCACTCGTCACCCTCACATTTGGCCGGTTCGATGTCCGAGGATGAACATCAGCAGACGAAGCAACAGCTCGATTACGTCGATGCTTTGAGTCCAGCTGACAAATATCAGCACGAACAAACTGATTACGTCCATCAGGGACATGAACAAAAGAATGATTATGTCATCCATAATTCACCACCTGGACGTCAACATGCAATGAAGGATCACGTTCTCGTTAAAAGTGAGCCAACTAGTCCACAGAGTTATGTACAGTTGCCACCTTTTTTGAATTGACTCGGAGCCTCCTCGGGTTCCGTTCGAGATCATCAATCATATTCAATCCCGTCAATGCGTTTATAGAAAAACGGGATGAGTGAGATTCGCGCCTAAGCGATTCATAAGAAGAAGATTTTAAAACCACCCAGTCAACATCGTCATATGACGCTAAACAATGAGATAATTCTTCTCATCTCTCTTTGCCACATTTGTGTAGCTTCTCTTTGATTTTTTTTTTTTTTACCTTTTTACTGGTTATTGCGAAAAAGATTTTCTCATCATGAGAGGAGCTCATACGTGTCAGAGAGAAGGAAAGAAAAACATATTATGAGCGAAAATATTAGTCTATCGTCATTGCTTCCACAGCATCGCTCTCTCATCTTGTCAGATAAAAGCATAAGAGCGAAAAAAAGGACGTACAGTATAAGAGGAAAAGACGTATATATATATATATACATATATATGTATGTATAAGAGTTGGAACTATAGGATAGTAGAGACTATGCCCGCATATCGCTGACCGATTCCAAGTCTCTTTTCTCATCTCGTTGTGCTTCACGATTGGTCCATGTACGTTTTGTGTGGGCGGAGATATTCCAGCCCCTCTTGTTAAAATATTAAGTGTATGTTTGCTTGTGTATGTCTGTGTGTGTGTCAGAGTATTTTTGTGATTAGTGTTGAGTTTTGCTCGGATAAGGGGAGTGACATGAGGGGGATAAAGAGATAGAGAGAGATAGAGGGAGAGAGAGAGAGAGAAAGATCTGTGGTCCAACGGTGTGGGCAGACATAGTAACGATGGAACGAACGGACAGTCGAGCTGCAAGGTCCGCCGGCGTCACAACTGGGGCTCACTTCGTTAACTTCGCTTAAAACTAATCAAAATTAATCATAACCGTCAACAATTGATAGCAATTGGTTTAGATTCCATTACGCGCGAACGTTTTATCGCGGAGCGCAATCATCGTCTATCCCACCACTCTTCTCTCTTCTTCCTCTTCTATTTTTTTTTTTTTCTTTTTCTTTTTTTTTTTACATAATTGCTCAAGTGCGAGAGGAGGTGCCCTTTTAATACACCTATCGAGGAAAAATCTCGTTGGTACTTTTTTACCGATCTTGAATTTTGTTCTCGTTGTCCTACAAGCTCGACGATTATTCATTTTTTTTTTTTTTTTTCACCTTTCGGAGTAATTGCCGATTACTGGGTCAGCGAGAAAACCGAATTTAGATTTTTTTTTTTTGCAAACTTCCGCAAAAATTGGTACGATTGGTGCGACGAAGAAACGAAAAAGCTAAAAATCCACGTGTCTGAAAAAAAAAAATCAAGTATCATCTGATCGTTTTGAATTTTTTTCCATCGTTGCATCGATAATTATTGCACTTCCGGTATACGAATTATCGCAATCATCAAATCTGCGATAGTTGATTTGTGCGACAGCGGAGAAAGTGAGAGAAAGAGAGGAGGAGTGAAATAATCCGTAAACCTGGAAGACACGGGCTTACCATATCAGGTGAATTATTTGTGGCGTCAATCAATCATCAACACAAATTCAAATTACGAATATCAGGAGAATAGTACAAATTACGCGGTCGATTATTCTACCGCATCTTTTGTCTACGAGCCAACGACGAGCTCATCGTCGTTGTCGTACGAACACGAGACATCAAATAATACGACAACGACGACGACGACGACGACAACGACAGCAACGACAGCAACGACAACGACGAATCAAAAAAGTTGCTGCGAATACGCGACGAGCGTTGAAATGGACGGTGGTCCATTCGATGATCCAATTTTTTCGGATTTTGGTGGACGAGCTGGTACCGGAGTTCACAGCATTCAAGTTATGCTTGGACTTCATGGTGGGCATCACCCGGGTGATTTAATGCCACCTGGTGGTCATCTTCACAAACTCGACTCGTCCAACAGTCCACCACCGTCGCATCACCAAACCTCGCATCATCATCTTCAACAGCAGCAACAGCAACAGCAACAGCAACAGCAACAACAACAACAACAACAACAACAACATCAGCATCAACAAAAAGAACTCAAAGAGCTCGAAATGGCTGGAATTTATGCCCCACTGTCACAGGCTCAGGATGTCACGACCTCTTCGTCGACCTGTCCACCGACCACAACATCCTCCTCGTCTCTTCAGCAAAGTCTTCAGCTTGGCAATTCACTCAAGAGAAAATCCGACGATCCCATGAATTCTATGACGCCTGGTGAGAAGATTTTTCTTTTTTATTCTTTTTTTTTTTTTCGATTAAGCGTTGAGAACTTTTCGTGTGAATTTAATTTTCAATGGCAATTAAATTACTCGATGCGTCGAATTTTTCGTTGGCCATCAATTATTATGGATAAAAGTTTGAGTGGAATTGAAGTAAAAAATATAAACATTGAGTGAGACAATTTTATAGATTTGCATGAACATTTTTATAAATTAAAATATTACAATGAATATGCAGAAAAGTCCAAATTTCAATGAAATAATAGCGAAAAATTGTCAAAATCGATCGATATTCACTCTACATTTTTTTTTTAACGATAAAAATTTATATCATTTTTTTCGTAGAGTTTTTTTGTTTTTTTAATGAGTAATTAATTTATTTGTCTTATTTGCAGTTAACAATGAGGTACAACCGGCAAAAAAGGACTCGAAAAAGAAGGCAGACATCAGTGGTATCAAAAAGAAAAAGACTCGGTATGTTAAATTGAGAGTGTACAAAAAAAATACGATTATAGGCGAAAAAAAAAGATGAAATTTTAGATTTTTTTTTTTTATCAATAGTTCGCTACTGTCATGGGTGTTATGATTTTTTAGAAGTTCCAATTGTCAGATCAGCCCAAGTTATTCGAGAAACTTTAGGACAAAAATATAATTGTGACTCAATGAGTATTTAAATAAATGATAAATCACGAAATTGTGTCACGAACCTCCCTTGTATGAATAAATCAAAAGAAATTTATTAATATATAATTTCAGGACTTTCAAGCCAGATATTATTGTAATTAAAAATGATAAAATTTTTGATTCGAGACTTTTTTTCGTCAGCCTTTCGTGTTTGCATAATGGCCATTTCTATGGAGACTGTAAATGCTGACAATTGCCATTTTGTTTATTCTTCGCCACGACTATTATACAGGGTGGCCTTTAATGCTTTTTGTTGTTTTATTTATTTTTTTAATCAACTTTTATGAAAGAGCAAAAGCTCAGTTTGTGTTTCTTCAATAATTCCAGCAAAATGTTCATTCGCTGCGTCATTTTTGGGCTTAAAAAAGAAAAAATGTCAATTTATGAAATTAATGGGACTCGATCAAAGTTCGATAATCGACAAAAAAAACGAAACGTGGCGGTGACCTAACGGTGAAGGAATTTCTGTCGCGTATTGTGTACGATAAACGGAACAGAGCTCTGTGCTCATAGGGGTCGCCCCTATTTCGCCGCATGCCTCTACATTTTATACGGTCGGGGTCACTCGGCAACTTAATAGCTCGACCGCTTGACTCCGTGTCATTCATCGAGATGCAAACGTCATCTGGCTGGTCAAATGTTTTTTTTTTTTTTTTGCTACTCATCCCTAATAGCAATCGTTTAGATATGCTCGTGATAAAGTTCACTCTGATGGGGGAACAAATAATTTCCTACTGAAATGAAAAATCAATAAACACAAACATATCGATTATAGGTGTTTGGAAATCCTAAAAAAAAAATTTTACCCTTAAAATGCTCTAAAAATATCCTCAAATTATTCCATTAATTTTTTTACCGAACTGAAAAATATTTTATAAATTTTCCCAAAATCCTCATTAGACGAAAAAATGTATAAAAATTTGTTTGTTCATCAACGAAGACTCAAGTTACATGAATAAAAAAATTAACATAAATTCTTTCGAATTTAATTTCCTCGTAATGCTCGTAAATTGTTGAATAAGATGAAAAAAAAAACCATTATACTCTGACCGAGTGTTTATAATAATTGGTATGAAAAATTTTCTCATTTCTTTTTACAGAACAACCTTCACCGCCTATCAGCTGGAGGAGCTTGAACGAGCTTTCGAGCGTGCCCCATATCCGGATGTTTTCGCGAGGCAGGAACTAGCTCTGAAGCTCGCACTCACCGAGTCTCGTGTACAGGTCTGGTTTCAGAATCGTCGTGCAAAATGGCGAAAGGGCGAGCCACCCCGAAAAACAGCTGATTACATGTCAACTGGCTCAGCAAGTCCAGGTCTGACTGGCTCGTTCGCGTCATTGACCAACAGTCTAAATCCATTTGCATCATCGGCAACATCATCAGCGCCACCAGACGCGTGGGCGTATTCGCCAGCTTATGATTTGGCGCCGCACATAAATCTTTTGAGTCCATCGAATTCACCATACTCGGCGTCTTTTGGTGGTCCCGGTAACAATGGGACGGCATACTCGTATGCCACGATGTTGCCACAGCACGATCCATCATTGTTCAATCCACCGACGAGCAACACAATGCGCGTCCATCAAGAATACATGAGCACCAACAATAATTCACCACCGTCGCTGAGTCGTGCTGATTATCAGACAATGATAACAGCTCACTCGTCACCCTCACATTTGGCCGGTTCGATGTCCGAGGATGAACATCAGCAGACGAAGCAACAGCTCGATTACATCGATGCTTTGAGTCCAGCTGACAAATATCAGCACGAACAAACTGATTACGTGCATCAGGGACAAGAACAAAAAAATGATTATGTCATCCATAATTCACCACCTGGACGTCAACAGCTAATGAAGGATCATCTTCTCGTCAAGAGCGAACCAACGAGTCAACAGAGTTATGTACAGTTGCCACCTTTTTTGAACTGACTCGGATTCTTGGCTCCCAATCAACATTCTATTAATTATCCACCCATAATGATCTTGGTCGCCACGAGATAACAGGCTCTGTGGCACTTTCTCACGTGAGAACAAAAAAATAGAAAAAAAACAATCGTATCACCCGCGCTAAATTTTACGCAGCCAAAGATTATTGCTTTAAAATTCTCCCCACCAAACATGGATTAAGATCCGATGTATGTTAACAATTCATATAGTTGATTGAATAATTTACTAGATTATATTTGAATTATAGAAGAGTGTAAATAGTGGCATAGTACTGATCATGAATCACACGAGGCAGTTCGATAAATGTTTCTTGTGAAATTCCGCCAAAAAAGTACGATGATTTTTTTTTGCATTAGAATTAGCAATTTCAGTGTAGGTTTTTTTTTTGTTTTTTTTTTTTTTTCAATAAGTATAAATGATCGAGATGTGCCTTAAAATCGTTGAATCTTCAATGTGTGTGTGTGTGTGTGTGTGTGTGTTTTTTTTATCTTCCTTGGACGAATTTGCTTGCCACAGTCATTGAAAGAAAAGAGACTGGCCAGCTGTGAATTTATAGTGGCAAATGATCAAGTACGTATCACGAGTTGACCAAAAGTGTCTTTGAAAACGTGCGGATAGTCAGGAGGTTGAAAAAACAAGACAACTTGTTTTTGTTTTTTTTTTTTTAAATATGTACTCGATGTTAACGTTTAAGAATTTTTAAATAAAATCATTGATGAAGGAATGCAATTTGGAAAAAAACCAAATTAATGCCTTTATTCAATTAGCTATTTACACCTTTATTTTTTACATTGGTAGAAGACTGCTCGATTGTTAATTCATAATTTTTTTCGGATTCCAGACACTCCGAGTCCGAAAAAACTTGAGTGTTTTCTGATAAATTGTTTTCCATGAGTTGAGGAGTCTCGTGTTTCCATATTCCATCACCAGTGAAATGATATTCTCGCTCAATCTCGTACAATGCGAGAGCCAAAATATCCTTTGGGGTGTAATAAAAAAAATTCTCCTCCGATTTCTCATTTATTGTTTCAAGAGACTTTAAAATTTTTTCGACTTTTTCTCTGGAAAAAAAAAAAGAAAACGTTACTATTTACAATATTTCAATGGCGGTATAAAATTATATGACGAAATATATTTTTTTACCTGGGATAGAGAAATAATTGTACATTATCGAGAAGATCCTCGGGTTCAAAACTTTTGAGCAAAAAATTTACCGTCTCGTTTATCGAGACCAGATCGACGTAACGCCAATAAGAATGTTTTCTTATCCTACGAAGCAACTCTTTGCCATCGAGACTCAACAATTTTTCCAATAAACTAGCGATCTCCTTTCCTTTCGAGTTATCGATATTCGTTTTTATGTATTTCTCGAAACTCTCCGAAGATCCAATCAGAACTCGGACTGTAACAGATTTTATGTTCAAATAGTCCAAATAATTCAATCGAAGTTGAACCCTTTTGAATCTGGGTATAAGATTTAGAACGGTTTCTCTGTTCTTCAGTACGAGAAGCTCCGGTGTTTTTTCAATATTTTCAAAACGCGGAATCAACGAATCTTTTGGAATTAACAAAATACTTGTGCAAGCTAATCTCTGTCTGTTTGTGAAGCCAAACTTGTCAAGCTGCGCCGTCAATTCGACGACACTCTCGTAATTCATTCTGTGCAATGTTGGATTGTCCTTTATTAATTTTTTAATATCGACACCACCGAATGTTTGCACCTCGTCGATTATTTTTCGCAAACTGCGGGGTGTGCCAGTTGCTAAGCAATTATATTTTTTTATCTGTAAAATTTGAACATATTTCATTATTTCATATTCAAATGATCAAAATTTATCAAATTTTTAATACATTTTTGCCAAAATTTTATTTTTTCATCATTCATACTTTTAAGAGCTTCAATTCTATACACGAATATTTCATATTTCATATTATTTTGCAAGAATTGTGCTAATTTCTAAATTTATAAATTTTTCGTA
Organism: Dyspetes luteomarginatus; assembly: GCA_963669185.1. Classification (NCBI taxonomy): domain Eukaryota; kingdom Metazoa; phylum Arthropoda; class Insecta; order Hymenoptera; family Ichneumonidae; genus Dyspetes; species Dyspetes luteomarginatus. The sequence goes on from OY769903.1 coordinate 1,161,755, forward strand.
TTACAATATTTCATAAAATTCGCATAAAGTTAATGATTGTTTATTAGGACATAAAATTAATATTATCTATCCTGGAAATATGAGAAAAATTATAAAATAGGTTGAATTTTTCATATTTTTATACCTGCTCAACGCTCAGTCCTATTTCATTTTTCAAAATATCAAAGAGCTTCCGCAGCAGGGTGAAACTTCGGCAATTTCGGTGAACCAAATATCTCATTTGTTCATCCTCCTTTGAAATCTCCAATTTCCACTTAATGTACCATCTTAAGCAACGCTCGTGGTATTCAATGGCGGACAAATTTTCGCTCAATTTTTCCAACGGTGGAACACCATCGGGTACAGGACCGACGTATTTCAGTAAATTTTCAGCTACATCTTCATCTTTCGGTATTCCCATGAAAGCTTTGAACAATCTCATTTCCATATGCATCACATGGCTAAACCTGGAGAAAAAAATATATCCATGAAAATTTTATTGCTTAGGAAAATTCCAACAAAAAAAAAAATCATTCATCAAAATTAGACTCAATGAAAATTCGCAGACTACTTATCGATAAAAATGTGAAAGAAAATCATCTGTGATACTAAGAACATGGATTAATAATAATAATTACAAACGTTATTTAAAAATCATCGTAAAAATATCTTTAAACTGAACGTGATGGTGACTTTTTTTTTTGTACCTATTATGAGTCTCCTCGCTGATCTTTCTCAATGCAAATGATTTTTTTTCTTTAATTTTTACAAACTCATCAGTCAATGAGATTAAAACTTTACGGGGCTAATAGTGGAGCCACTGTATGGAAACATATTCAAAATTCAAAATATCCAAGAGAGAGAGAGGAAATACCTTGAAATGGATGCTGCATGAATTTCCTTGACTCCCATCTCTTGAAATAGCAATATTCGATTTACCAATTGGTCTTTAGAGCAGCTCAAGAGATTAGCATCGATGCGAAGAGTTGTCATGTCAACCTTCAATTTCTAAAAATTTGAATAAAATTACTCGCTCGTCACATGATATAATTAAAAAATAATGAAATTGTATTTGAATTTTTTTTTTTTTCCATTCCTTTTTTTGTTTTATCAAATACCAACCTGACACAATTTATACTGTTCAATTATATGACTTGACGGTATATTTAAGATATGTAGTTGTCCGCGGAGTAATTTATAAGCGTCGTTCCATTTTAAGTTAACTTTCCTAATCAACAATCTACGAATCTTGATAAATTTAAGGTATTGATCATATGGCAAAAATTCTCTTTCAAATGTCGATTTTCTTTTGCAATTTATCATTGCTTGTCGATTCTTCATTGTTACACTGAGGAGATATTTAAACATTTTTGAATAATCATCGCATCATTTGATTGTCAATTAAAATGAATAAATATGATTTTGAGGTTATGTCGTGTCTACGATCGAATGAATATTTCTTATTGCAACAAGAGCACAAATAGCGAGTTTTTAATTGTTTTTTTCGCACAAAAATACAAATTTCCTTGTATTGCAAGTACAATTAATAAAAAAAAATTGCGGTACTCCGAATGACGACATGTAATAAAAGCAACATGGTAGAGAGATAATGTTTTTTAGTTCGTAAAAGATGAAAACGAGATGCCAGATAAAAGATAATCATTTTATTGTACAGTGGCGCCCTCTGGCTTACTGGCAATGCGGCTTCGTCGCTTGCACCAAAGCTACAAAGGTGTATATGTATATAAAACATGTATAACATGTACATAATATATAATATATAGATAACATATATATATATACACTGACGATGAAAAATTCGGCAAAAATGATTCCGATCCTCATGCTAACCTAAAACTCCACCCCTCCAATTTATTCATTCACAACACACTTTCTCAAGGCCACCTCACGCAATGCTCGTGCTAGTACACACATTGTACACGATATATACGATACAAATTTGACAGCCGCCAACACCAATACGCCGATATATAAATATCAATCTTATACAAATGTCAACATGAGACGTTAACAAAGAAAAAAAATTCACTCGTGGATAGCTGACGATTAAATTGAAAATTTAGTAGACATGCAAGACATTTGTGAGGATATTCGAACTGCGATAGAACACGGTCGAACCGACATAATAAGATCTCTCCTTGGTGCATGTACGTACGCACACAAAAATTGTAATGTATAACCTCAAATTTTCATTTCATTTCTTTCCCTAACAACCTCGATGTATTATCAAGTTTTATCGATATTTAATTTCAAACATTGCTATTAAATTTCCGTTATAATTTCTTTCAACTCTAAAATTCTGTTCAGACTCTTTCTTTTTACTTGTAAAAAAAATAATATTTTTACGAAAAAACAAAACAGGTGAAAATGGCAATACAGGGGATGGTGTGACCAAAGATGAGATACTCAATCAGCCTTTTCTCGAGGAAGGAACTTTTTTATCTTATGCTTCAAAGGTATGGAAATATATACATATATATAAAAAAATAAATATTCTCAACTTGGTCTTTTTATTTTTTTTCTCATGTAAATTAACCAGATAAACCAGGTCGATGTTGTGAGAACCTTGTTGAGTTGTGGCGCAGATCCGACTATAAAAAATACACATGGCCATAATGCTGTAGATCTTGCAGCGAGTCAAGTTATTCGATTGATTTATGTTGAAGAATTACTGAGGGCAACTGCAGCTTCAGAGTGAGTTTTATAATTATAATTTTTATTACTCCAATTGTATAAATTGTTATGGCAAAAAAATTATATTTATCTGTAAATAATAATAATAATAATAATATATCATTAATGCATATTTTTGAAATATTGGAATTATATTTGTAAAAAGTTTTATTGAAAATATATATTTTTGATATTTAATTTTCAGAGTTGACAGAGTTGAGCAATTATTAGGTGCAGGCATTGACGTTAATTCTTGGGACTCTGAGGGAAGCAAAAATACCCCCCTGCATTGGGCAGCTTGCTATGGAAATAAAGAAATTGTCGGTTGTCTTATAGGTAAAAATTTGTACAATTTTTAAAATATATTCAAAGTTATTAAGGAAAAAAACTGTAGAAAATTGTAAAAAAAAAATTGACCATTGATGGTAAATTTGTTGTTTTACTTTATCCATGCAGACAGCGGGGCTGACGTTAACTCGGAAAATGGATGTGGCGCAACACCCTTGCACGATGCAGTGAATCGTGGCGATGTTGCAATTTGCCAAGAACTTTTACAAGCCGGAGCTGACCCTCATATAAGAGCTGTGCAAGGGTAAATAATTGTGTAGTATCGAAGAAGAAAAAAAAATCCCAGCTATTGAATTTGTTAAAAAAAAAATTGTATTTTTATTTTTTTAACGCAGAACTTTTGCCGGAAAAACACCGTACGATTTAGCACGAACAAAGCCAACTATACAAACTGTGATGCAACGTTTTGTACCAAATTCTATAAGCAAGGAGAACGAGACAATACAAAATGCAACAGCCGCATTTACCGATTCAAATTTTTGTCAAAAAAGCATGTCGGCCAATATGAGCCAATTATCAATCGATTCGACAAAATCGACCGATCCTTTGTACGATATATCGATACGGGAATCAAGCGTCGAGAGTCCGATAAGATCGGTACTCGACAAAACTGGCATTTACAATCTGATATGGCCAGAACCAAAAAATATTATTGAATTGGGAAATATCTCGCCACCTTTTATTGCCGGCAAGGAACTCTTTATATCAATTATTCAGGTGAGATAAGAATTTTTTTTCATTTGTAAATTTAAAAAAAATTCATCACTCGTTTTATAAATTTTGTGAATTAAAATTTTTTGTTTTTTTTTTTTTTTTAAATAAATATTTTACTATTTTCAGGGTAGCGAGTCTATTCATGGAATTTTGGATGTATGGGAGATAAGCCGAACCCACTTGTTGGAACTCGGGCATAATGTTAAAATTGGCGAAGTTCAGCCTGGCTCAGGTCGTGCGATTGGCGATAATAGAATCGAGTGTATCGTTAATAAAAAATTATTTAACGTTACACACGGTTATCAACTTCACATATCGCAAAATTCGATTAAAGTTAGTGCGGCGAGTCTGGCCGGTTTGCATTATGCAGTTTGTACTTTTGTCCAAATATTAAGATTGAGCAAAAATTCTGATACACCTCAAATCTGTGAAATCGAGGCCGTCCTCATAAAAGATGAGCCACGATTTATTCACCGAGGTATATTACTCGATATATCGCCAAGAGGACGAATACCAACGTTGGAATATCTTTTGCACACGATTGACCTTTGGTCATCATTAAAAATATCACATTTGCATCTTTATTCGAGATTAACGCCGAGCTGCGATTGGCAACTTTGTTATTCACGATCTGAAATGGTCACACTTGATCGTTATTGCCGGTATATATATATAATTAATTCAATTTTTTCTTCTTTTTTCTCAATTTTTAGTAACAAATCATAATTATTTTTATCCTCAGAGATCGACATTTGGATCTCGTGCCAGCATTGGACGTTGATTCAAACGTCAGCCAGCGTCATTTGACCCAAATGTGGCCATTGTTTCAAGAATTATTGGCAACTTTTCCCAGTCTCAGTTACGTTCATGTTGGTCCCAGATTGGCCAGTCTTCTTGTTCAACCGGACAATCTCGATATGAGCTTGAGTATTAATGAGACTGTGGAAACTGACATGTCCGAAGTATTCAAATCGTATTCTTGCCTTCAAGAACTCTGGCATATACTCAATTTAAATTCGGACACGACACTTTTACTCTGTTCCAATGGTTTACATTCCAAGCCAGAATTTCGCAGTGTACCAAGCAATGTCATTCTCGTCGAGTATGGTTTTCAGGTGGGATTTTTTTATATTTTTTCCTGATTGCAAAAGGAAAGATTTTTTTTTCTTTTTTTTTTTAATCCCGAGAATCTTTCAGGCCGATTATGATTTTTCCGAATGGACCGAAGCCTTCAAAATTGCGGGTGGAAATGTTTTGCCCAGTTCGGGGACGGCGAGTTACAACAGCTTGGCCGGATGTCCCGCTTCTACTTCCGCTAATACGAAAAATGCCATAAAAACTGCTATCGAACAAGATTCCATTGGAATCGTTGTGGCTCATTGGTCCGGAAGTCATCATTTAACGCCTCATCCATTCTCCTGGGTCGGTTATCTAATCGGTGCTGGACTCGCCTGGAATCCATCCACGGAGATTCAGCTCGGTCAATCTGATAATTATGATGCTGCCGATGCTTCATTGGCTATTTCTAAACAGTAAGTATCGCCTCGAATTTTTTATTCCGGCAAATATAAAATTGAAAAAAAAAAAAAAAATTCCATTTTACATTTGAAAATTTTGAATAAAATTTTTAGTTTTATTTTATTTTTTTCTTCAATCTTTATTTTTCAACAGCCAACGTACGATTATGAATATTCTTAATATTCACGTATTCCAAGATCCAGAGCATAAAATCGGCAACGCCATTTTAGAACTTGGTCGTGTCGACACCCTCGTACTGACATTGAGCAAAAATCAAGACACCAAAGATTTGCAACAAATCCCAGACAATCGAGGATCAACGCTCTACAGATTATTGACCGATCCTGATAACGTTAATCTTGAATATCTTTCAGCAGATTTATTTGCGGTATGTAATCGAAGCTTAAAATATTAAAAATATATCTAACGTAATAATTGAACGAAATATTATTTATTTTCGATCGCGTATTGAGTTGTATGAGAAATAAATGTATATCCGGGGGGGGCCCGAAATATATCTGAAATATATTTTCGATACGTAAACCGGATAAATATTGCTTTTTTTTTTCCTACAAGGGAATTGCATTTTATTTTACTAATTTTAATTTTCTGTTTTCACAATTAGAAAATGACAAAGCAAATCAAACGTGTGGCTCACTCGTTGTACGAGGGAAATGTAACATCGAAATTTGGCTCGATGGAGATACAGGAATTACAACTAACCGCTGATCTTATGCTGACTGCGTGTCGAATTGGAAGAACGCTCATCGGCGTTGGTGTAAATCCAAACAGTAATATGGGATTGGCCGTTATTAATTTGGGTGTTTGCAATTTGCCACCAACTTTTAGAACGGACATTGCTAATAAAATGCTCGCTCATATCGAGCAATATAAGGGGGCATGGCTGCAGCGACATTTGCCACAAGGCCTGCAAAGTTCATTATTGGTACTGACTAGTGCATTGCATCGATTCGTTCCAGGACAATGAGAGCCTTGAATAAGATTTTTTATTTTTTCTTTTTATACATTTTATAGGGTCCACACACACACACACACACGGGAAACGCAATTTTTTTTGTTTAAATATAATTGACGCCATTAATTCCATAAGAGTGTCAAGTCGATGAGATCGTCTTTTATTTCGAGAGCTAAACATTCGACGATTAATGTTTATCGCATAGCTAATAATTTGTCAAAGACTGTTGTATAATTAATTAGTAATAAATATACCAGTATTGTACAATATGTGAGGCAAATTTTATGTACAAAAAAATATTAACCTCATTGGTGAAAATTCATTTTATCATTTTTTTTTTGTTCCTTCAATGATTATTTTAGTTTAGTTTAGAATTAAAAATACGATATGAGAGCGATATGAGGCGTTTGGAAGAGTTTGGAAGATTAAAAAAGAATATATATATATTGCATCTTGAATGAATAGAAATTTACAAATAAATTATTGTGATTAATCAGGCACGTTTTTCCTTACTTTGGGACAAGCTGGGTAAGCAGTAAGTAATTTGGGATTTTTTTTTTTTTTTTCATTTTTTTTTCAGCTACTCTGGATTCGTTACTGCCGTCTGTGATATTAAATTATTTCGATGACGCTCGTTCCATCCACCCATCTCTAGATCTTGCGCCTGAGCTTCGGCATTCTGCATCGCCTGCATTCTCTTGTACTCGTCAATTTCGAATTGATATTTTGGCGATGTTATGCCCAAAAAATCAGCCAAAGCTTCGCCCACGTAGTCGCAACCATTTAATAGCTTGCCACTGACCCAGATAGTCTGATACCAAGCCCATGGCATCCAGCTTAAAGTTTTCTGTGAAAAATTTTAATCGCTACGTCTCAATAATTGAACTCTGATTAACCCATTCGAGATGGCGATTTTTTTCCAACACGGTCCCCAGGAGCGAAATTTTTCTTCTTCTTTACAGTGTTCATGTTTAATTATTGCACACATGGGGTGCAACCGGTCTTATAGCCTCGGAAATCAATTGCACACACGGTGTGCAATCGGTCTGGAATGGGTTAAGCTAATTTTGCCAGGTTCCAAGTACATTGGAATATCTATATAGATATAAATCGTCAAATTCCAGGATTCAAATTTTTGATCAATCCTAGAATTGCCCACAAATATTTATTTCTCAAATATTTCATGCAATTTCGTCCATAGTTCATAATTTCAATATTTTTTTTCATCAAGGCAGCTCAAGTAGAATGAAATATTTAAGGGTTGAAAAATAAACGTATGAAATTGAGTTTTTATTAGAAAAAAAGAAAAAAATTAAGATATCAGGAATGTCAAGGAGCAATAATAAATAAAGTCCATCAGTGCGAGGAATGCGAAAACCAAATTGTCATTCAAAAACCATTGATTCTAGTTGAGCGTCAGACGCCTAAGGTCGAGTGGCGCAACGATCGAGGACCTTAAAACGCTCTCAAGTGTGCCAACACGAAAGTTCAAATGTATGCATGCAATGTTTATGTTCGATTTCCGGAGCCAGCACTAAACACATAATAATAATAATAATAATAATGTTTTTCATGTTTTATACTCACAGGATCGATCGTAGCAACTCGGGCCTCTGCTTTTGGAGCATCCACCTCGTCTTCGGATGAATATTCAACCATTTCACCATCAGAAAACCGCAATATTCGTTTTGGCCTCTTTTGACGTTTGCACGAGTTCTTCATAAATAATTAAAGAGACATTGCGCGAGGTCAGTTAGAACGACTAGTGCGTCATTCTATCACAATTAATCGTCTTTTAATAGTGTATTTACCTGTTCAATAGACTCCGTATTATCGCTCAAAATTATTCCTGGACAATCAGAAATGCTCTCAATATCAGCTTGTGATGGATTTTGCCCGTTCATTTTATTTTCTCAGGGTAAAATTACAATTAGATAAATATGTGAGCTACACGTTGTTTTTTCACATTCTCCCATGGGACAGCTATGAAAATGATTCTTTAACTCGCCGCTAGTGTCGCTACTCGCGCGTCGCTCGCGACACTCTATTGCTTTTCAATGGCGTCGGCGCGCATACGGCATGGGGGTGCCGTGGTGGTAGCGAGCGAGGCACACGGTGAGACATAACCACGGTCTTATAAGAACCGTGGTCACCACACATATAAATCTCAACCCTCTCAGAGTTTTCCCAAATTCTATGACAGTTGCCCTTCTTAGTATTTATTTCCACGGAGTTTTCGAGTGTACAGATATCAGTATGTTGACGCGAATGTTTGAATTACGCGCTCACCGCTATGATGCACTCGTACCCTCTAGCGGCGAATCTCCGCATTCGTTACAGTTTTTCGTCACCATTGCCATCTAGCGGCGGTGAGAATAATTAAACTTGCGCTGCCCTCTTTGCCCGTTTGTTTATTCGTGTTCTTAAAGTGTCTTTGCTTGTTGCCAACTTCATATTGTCAATAGCTTGGCGCCGCGCCGCCGCGCGATTGCAGTCGATTGCAGAGTTGTAAACGTCCTCGATCGTCCATGGTGGAATTCATTGTACTGCATTCTACTGTCTCGTACTCCAAGTGAGTGCATTTTTACCGGTTCAAATACGTGAATTGTGTCCATTACTCGTGAATATTGAGCCCAGAATATCAACCGGCTAAAAATTTACCGTAATAAAGTAATCCATGTTAAGATTATATCATAAGTTTTTTTTTTTTTTTCCACCGACCTGCACTCAGTGTTCGAACGCGTGTCGGTGATTCGAAGCGCGGGTGCGTGTGTTACAATAGGAGAATAAAGAATTGCCCATGACTATGCACGTACAAATTTCCCGGAAATTTTTCGAGCTCTCGCCATTCTTAACGGTTCTTTATTTTCCCATTTGGTGTTGATGAATTTTGTGAAATTTTCTGGAGCCTTTGGCGTATTTTGGATCACAGAGGGGTTACATGGTACACACGCGGCATAATTTTGGGCCCTCTAACGAGCGTCTCTTAATTGCTTTGTTACTTAACCCATTTATCCATTTCGCGACATTACGATTATAATTATTACAGCAGTAAAATTTTATAATTCATTTGTTTAAGAAAAATACTTAATTATTGGAAATTCAGCTTTTTCTCGCATACATTTATAATATCGTAAATTTTACCGTTAATCCATTAACCAGCCTTTTCCATCTGGACTTAGTTTCCTGCGTTCACCACCGGCGGCAGCACCAGTCGAGGGGCCAAACGTGGGGCTAAGATCCGTGTTTCACTGAAAATGAAATATTTGTGATTAAACATTTATTACGGAATTAAATATTCGGATCGTGTGTTATTTGTATTATATATTTCATTTAAAAGGAACAAAAAAATCGGCATTAGAATATAAACTCATTTGAGACTCATTTATTATTTGGCCCTATTAGGAGAATTTCAAACAAACTGGAAGTTGCGTGGATTCAGGAAAAAAAAGTGTATTTGATCACTGGCTTATTATCGAAATAAATAGATGTATGGCCTTCAATATCCTTAGTTCAACAGCTAAGGATATTCAAGGATATTCGATAATATCATTAGTCATTCGATATTCGAAATGTCGTCCTCATGCTCGCACAAGTCCACAATTTACATATTTTATACGTAACCGAAAAATACTAATATTTGATGTTACAGGATCAACGATCTATAGGCGAATAAAATAATGAGTTTTTATTGGAAATAAATAGATGTGTGGCCTTGAATATCCTTAATTCAACAGCTAAGGATATTCAATAATATCATTAGTCATTGTTTGAGATTCGAAATGTCGTCCACAATTTACATATTTTATACGTAACCGAAAAATATGTGGCCTTGAATATGCTTAGTTCAATAGCTAAGGATATTCAATAATATCATTAGTCATTGTTCGATATTCGAAATGTCGTCCACAATTTTCATATTTTATACGTAACCCAAAAATACTAATATTTGATGTTAGAGGATCAAAGATCTATAGGCGAATAAAATAATGGGTTTTTATTCGAAATAAATAGATGTGTGGCCTTGAATATCCTTAGTTCAACTGCTAAGGATATTCAATGATATCATTAGCCATTGTTTGAGATTCGAAATGTCGTCCACAATTTACATATTTTATACGTAACCAAAAAATACTAATATTTGATGTTGCAGGATCAAAGATCTATAGGCGAATAAAATAATGGGTGACTCAGATGACGAATATGATCGGAAGAGGCGCGACAAATTTCGAGGCGAACGTCCTGAATCTTATTCACGCGAAGGACGTAGAGATGATCGTCGTCGGGATGAGTGGGTCGATCGGTAAGATTTCCATTAAATCTCAATAATTACATTCATTACGTTTACACGGTGTTTCCGGTTCAACTATAACGAGTCTAGTGTAAAACCGGATGTAACGCGCCGTATAAATTGGCGTATTACATCCGCCAACATTAACATGCTCGAAAAAAAACAAACGAAAGGACATCAGTAACTTTTAATGCCGATATTTGTCGCGGATTACAGAGAATGGTCAAGCAGACCCCGCGCAAGGCCCGATTACCGAGAGTACCGTGGCGGGGGTGGAGGTGGAGGACGCGAACGTTACAGCCCAGCTCGATCTCAAGAGATGGCGCCACCTATGAAAAGAATGCGAGCAGATTGGGACGACAGGGGTCCTCGTTACGGCGGTCATCCTGATTATTACGGTGGCGGCGGTGGTGGAGGCGGCGGGGGTGGCGGTGGAGGCGGAAATGCATGGGGCCCAGATCATTTTGCACCACTTCATCATGGCAATCATCACTATGGTGGTAACCATGGAAACGCCAGCAGGTTTGTTTACTAAAAAGCCTCTCGTCTTTTCTTTTTTTTTGTTTGTTTTTTTTTTTTTCCTCATTTTTCATTGTAAAGATTCAAGTCATGTCGATGGCACGTTATCGCGGTAATTACGGAGGTCCGAGGCAAAATATATTTCATGCCATGAATAATATTGTCAAGAGAAGCCGTTTGACCCCAAAATTATTAGCCAAGTTGAGGTATCCTGGAAAAAAACGAAGGACTTTTAATAATTTTTTATTTTTTCCTTCAATTTCGTCCTCGCATGTCAAACGAATCTTTAGTCGCGAATAACGTGAATTAATGTTTCTTGTTACAGTCGCGAAGTTGCAGGAAACTTTAGCAATTCTAACGTCGAGACTCAACCCCCGATGATGACGTTCAAGGCTTTTCTTGGCACTCAGGAAGACACGATTACCGATGAGGAAGCTATCAAGCGTTACAACGAGTACAAGCTAGAATTTCGACGTCAGCAGCTCAATGAATTTTTCGTTGCTCACAAGGATGAAGAATGGTAAGTCACTGATGGGAAAAAAAAAATCACTGTCGTCTTATTCAAATTCTCCTGAGTCCTTTCTTTTGTTATTCTCACAATCCGTAACTCGATGACCCGAAAATATAGACAAAAAATATAGATGTATAAAAATACTTGCTGGAAACTTAAAGATTGTGCAATCTTCTCGATGATTATCTCTCATGAAGACGCTAATCGTAACATTTTATATTTTGGGTCTTTGAGCTGGAGCAACGAAATTTTTTAAAAAAATTGTCTTTGAGAAAAAAAGAAAAAAAAAAAATCACTGTCTTATTCAAATTCTCCCGAGTCCTTTCTTTTGTTATTCTCACAATCCGTAACTCGATGACCCGAAAATATAGACAAAAAATATAGATGTATAAAAATACTTGCTGGAAACTTAACGATTGTGCAATCTTCTCGATGATTATCTCTCATGAAGACGCTAATCGTAACATTTTATATTTTGGGTCTTTGAGCTGGAGCAACGAAAATTTAAAAAAAAAATTGTCCTTGAGAAAAAAAGAAGAAAAAAAAAATCAGGAAATAATAATGAGAGATGCCTCGCTAACTTTTAACAATGTTACAAGATCTCTCTATCCCTACAGCACACACACAGAGCCATCAACGACATATGCCTCGAGCACAGATCATCTCGGCGATTTATTTTATTCGCTCGATAACTTAAACCGACTTCGTCGCGTAAACGCGGCATCGACGAAGAATCTGCCAGCGTCTTGCCGTTTTAGCTAGGATTTTTATAAACGAGGATTATATTTACTGCCGAGCTGGGCGCGCAAAGCCCAAACACGCTCGTTTAGGCCGCGTTTTAAACCCGCATATTATATTATATTATTGAAAAACAATATTTAAAAAAAGATTTAAAAAAAGAAAACGAAAAACTTTGAACGTTGTGCATTGCCACAATGCGTTCAGTTAGGATAGACAATCAGAAAAACATCGGCAATACCGAATGCGAGCAAAAGTATAATACTACAGGTGAGGCTCCTAACCGTACCCGGCAATTTCAATATTTTCCACTTCGTTATATTACCATTATTATTATTATCAATAATAAAAATATTATTAAAAAAAATCGACGATGATCGCTCACAATTACGATGGGCCTGTACTTGAACAATTGAAATGAGAAAAATTTGTCACTCCATGCATTTGTCGATACATCATTATTTTTCATTAATTTTCCAACAGACAAATTTCACTTGTAATTCTCAATTTGCGATGAAAATGCGAATCAAGTATCGCCGCTCTGTATTTTTTTTTCTTTCCACTAAAGTTGTGACTCTTAGCAAAAAAAAAAAAAAAAAAATGGCGATGCGTAAAATGGAAAAAGTTTTTAAACAAAAAAAAAAGAAAAAAAAATTAAGGAGAAATTATATTATGCAGAGCAGCTTCAATCCTACAATTGTGACTCTGCCTGCAATTAATTGATCTACGATTGGGATTACCAAAAAAAATCCCTTAATATCCCAAATCGGACTGATGTCGACTAATGTCACATTTTTTTGTTTTTTTTTTCTTCTCGCCAATTTGTCAGGTTCAAGATAAAATATCATCCGGAAGAGTCGGTCAAGCGAAAGGACGAACAAGTGTCGGCATTGAGGGTAAGAATATCAGATCTGCAATATGTGGAAAAAAATTACGAATGAATTTTTATTTTTTTATTTTTGCTTTTTAATGTAAATAATTTTGAAATTATCGCGTTTGCTTGTGCGCAGAAAAGAGTCGAAGTTTTTTTGGAGCTACTCAACACGGAACAGATAACGAAAGTTTCCGTTGATGCTGATCAGGCGGAGCCTTTGCTGCATCTTCTCGATGCGGTTGTTATTAAATTGGAAGGGGGTACGGAGGATGATTTAAAGATTCTCGACGTAAAGCCGCCCTCCCTTTTGTTATCTAAAGAGGCGATAGCAATGCGCAAGGAAAAGGAGAGGGAGAAGGAAAAGGAAAAGGAGAAGGAAAAACAAAAGGAAAAAGAGAAGGAAAAGGAAGAGGCCAAAGAGTCGGTGGATAAACAAACGACAGAATCCAAGCCTGAGAGCAGGTAAGTCGAATATATCGACTAAAAAAAAAATTCTCGAATTTATTATTTTGAGAATTTTCAATAATAATGAAATTTTTGTTAAATTTCCTCAGCGAAGAGACGAAAAATACCGAAGAAACGCCCGAAGATGAGGATAAAACTGTCGAGGAACAAAATGGTGATGTTGAGATTAAAGAGGCCGAAGTTACTGAAGAAAAGGAGCAATTTGAAGAAAGAAAAATGGAGGAAAGTGCAACTGAAGAGCCCAAAGAAACGAAGGACGAAACTCCTGCTGTGGAGGAAAAAAGTAAGGTCAAAGTTTTATTCAAAATATTTATAGATTTATTTATTTTTTTCTCCAGTTCACACACTTACCGAGTAATTGTTGTTTTGATAAATACAATTTTAACATTCTTTTTTTTTTCTTTTGCGCGATAGTCGTCGAACCACCGACCGAACAAGTCAATACGAAAAAACGTAAGCGCACAGATAGCAATAGCAGCTCAAGCAGCAGTAGCAGCAGCAGCACCTCGGACAGCGATAGCAATAAACCACCAGACACACCAAAAGTCGAAACGCGTAAGAAATGAAATTTATAAAATTTCCCATTAAAATTTATAAAATTTATTAAAAAAAAAAAGAATTGAGACGATTTTTTTCGAATTTTCTCGAATTTTCCACAGCAATGGAAGAAAAATCAAACAGAACTGAGGAAAATGTCGAGGAAAAGGAAAGAAAAGCAGATGAAGAAGAGGACAAGGAAGATGACGTCGAGTGCGTTGACGCAAAAAAGCCCGAAATTGAGCCTGAGGCTGTTATCGATTTGGCAAGCGAAGACAAGGAAAAGGAGCCCCGTGCTCTTCACAAAACGAGCAGCATTTTCCTCAGAAATTTGGCACCGACCATTACCAAAGCGGAAGTTGAAGCGGTAAATTTCTTTAAAAAAAAAAAAAAAAAAACAAATTTAATAAATAATCAATAAATTTTCATTCTCTTATTCTCATATGAATGAAATTTCAAATTTACTTTTCAGATGTGCAAACGATTCCCAGGATTTCTTCGTGTCGCGATAGCCGATCCGCAGCCAGAACGTCGATGGTTTCGCCGTGGTTGGGTCTCGTTTGAGCGACAAGTCAATATCAAAGAGATCTGCTGGAGTCTCAACAATATTCGGGTAATATTAATATTAAAATATTAGAAGAAGCAAAAAAAAAAATTTAATTCAAATATTAAAACGTTGATATTATTATTATTATTATTGTTAAAATTTCAGCTACGTGATTGCGAGCTCGGTGCAATTGTCAATCGTGATCTCTCGCGTCGTATTCGAACCGTAAACGGTCTGACTTCGCACAAGCAAATTGTTCGTCATGATATTAAATTGAGCGCTAAAATTGTTCACAATTTGGACAACAGAATTGGTTTGTGGAACGATGAGAATAAACAAAACACGGAGGAAACAAGCAAAGGCCCAAAAACTAATCAAAATTCGAACGAGGCCGAGCAAGCTGTGAGAATTATTTTATAATTTTTTTTGTCTTATAATTTACCATTTTCTATCGAGTTTATTTTTTATGTTATTTTAAATGTTTAATGATACGATTTTTTTTATCATTTTTGCGAAAGGCTTTTGGATTGTCCTCGAAAAATCCAGTATTGAAAAATATCACTGATTACCTCATCGAGGAGGCATCTGCCGAAGAGGAAGAGTTATTGGGCATGTCAGGAGATCATGAAGAGGGACAACTCGGTGGAGATGGCGATGGACCCGTAGAAAGGGATCCTGTTCTGATCAAAGTAATTATTTATAAATAAAAAAAATTACTTAATTCTTTTATTTTTCAAATTATTATCATATTTATTTTAGTTTTTTTTTCGTATATCGGAAATATTTTCACAAGATATTATTGAGTGTAAAATGCATTAAATTTTTAGGTTTTAGACCGATTAGTATTGTATTTGCGGATAGTTCATTCGGTTGATTATTACAATCACTGCGAGTATCCGAATGAGGACGAGATGCCAAATCGTTGTGGTATAATGCACGTCAGGGGACCCCAACCAACAACGAAAATAACATCAACCGATTTGTCAGAATACTGCCGAAATTTTGAGAGTAAAATGGCCGCATTTCTCGCTCCAATCGCCACATTGACTATCGAGGAATTTGACAAACTTGGTGCTAAAAATGCCGAGGCGTATCCTTTTTTTTTAATTTATTTTCAAAAATGTTATTTTTCCATATGAATTATCGCTAAAATTCTTTTTCCTTAATGAAAAAAAAAATCTAGCGAGGTCGAGAAATTTGTTCAAGCCAACACGCAAGAGCTCTCAAAGGACAAATGGCTGTGTCCACTGAGTGGTAAAAAATTCAAAGGGCCGGATTTCATTCGCAAGCACATTTTTAACAAACACGCGGAAAAAGTTTCCGAAGTCAAAGCCGAAGCCGAATACTTTAATAATTATCTAAAGGATCCAAAGAGGCCTCAATTGTCTGAACATCCGGGAAATAAGACGCCTGTTCGCGAAGGTCCGCGGGAAGGATTTGCGCCTTATCCTCCTGCTGGGTAATTTTTTTATCGTTTTTCATTGATTATTGCTATTTTAACCTCCGTTACTCCGTGCTCCGTTACTCCGTTACTCGCGTGGAGCAGCCCAGCGTTTTTATTTTTGGCACTGCGCTCAGAATTTTGATTATCTTGAAAACTTCATTTTTAATTATCTCCTGATAAAAAAAATTGATTTTC
Organism: Dyspetes luteomarginatus; assembly: GCA_963669185.1. NCBI lineage: Eukaryota > Metazoa > Arthropoda > Insecta > Hymenoptera > Ichneumonidae > Dyspetes > Dyspetes luteomarginatus. The sequence goes on from OY769903.1 coordinate 1,178,105, forward strand.
CGGCTCAAATACGAATGAATAATGTTTCTGGGGGCCTTAAGATTAATAAAAAAAATGGAATTTGTTGGAAAAGTTCAATTTATTATTGAAAAATATATAATTAAAGTTTTTCACCTGAGTAACGGAGGATTTATCAGCAGAAAAATTTCTATCGGTGTGAGCGACAATATTTTTTTTTTTACAGTTTTGGCGGTTACGGAGGTGGATACGGCGGTGGACGAGGAGGAGGTGGAGGAGGAGGAGGGGGTGGCGGTGGCGGAGGAGGCTATGGAGGTGGCGGAGGATTCGGTGGTGGTTTTGGTGGATTCGCAATGCCACCGAGACCAAATCGTGGTGGCTTCAACAGAGGACGGTAAGACATATTTATTTTATCAATAAATACCACAAATTCAGCTGTTGCGAGCTTTTTTTTTTTTCGTCGAGCCCTTGCCACGAATATACAAAAAGGACGAGAAGAATCAATTTTGTCGCACATAACAATAATATCATTAAATTTCTCGTCTCTCTTATTCATCAAATTATAATTATTCGTTTTCCACGTTTCTATTCTTCGTTCAAATTCAAAGACAGAGTCGAACATCTCACATATGAGTACGTGGTATATATAATGTTTCCAGGGTGGCTCCAGATTCGACGGAGAGGTCTGTCATTAGTTATAATGATTTGGACCTGTTGGACACGTTTTCATGATTTTTTTTTATTTATTTTTTCTATTTTTTTATTATCGTAAAAAAATCTTTGACAAATCGTAAATTCGTGGAACAATTTTTTTAATTAAACACAAATTCAGAGTTAATCAGTGCCATCAAATGGTTAAATTTGAATTAGACGCTAGGACAAATCTTGCCAAGAAATACCTTCATTTGTAAATATTTCTTATTGACGATTTAACGATATCGAGCAAGCGCATGTGTGTATTGGGAGATAATCTTTCCGTTTTTCTGTTGATTAAAAAAAAAAAACACAATATGCTTTACCCGAAGATAGTCTTTGCGGGAAAAAAAAATGGATCCGATTAGAAAAAAATAAAAAATAATGTACGAATAACAAAAAAAAAAAAATGATTTGATATCTGATGAGTGCAGAGATAATTCATTGATGTAAAAACAATGAAATAAAACCGCAGGAAACTTGCGTGAGAAGCAAATAAATGTATTTATCGGTATTAAATGTTGCTCTTTTTTTTTTTTAATGAAAAAAAAAAAATCATTAATCCACTTCCACTCGTACATCCTCCGTCCGGTTGATCCTTTTTTACCAATTTTTTCAATGCAATAATTTTTCCTCAGTATGAAAAACATCAGTGAAGAGTCAAATTTATATTTAACGAGAAGTATCATTTTTATGAGACCGAGGATGAAATTTTTAATCGTAAGCTTGATCATAAGTTGAGTATCAAGTTCAAGCTTGGGGTCGCGATGAAGATAAATTATAGGATTTAAGCTCAAACTCGAGTTCAATCTTACGATAAAACTTGTAATTAAAAATTCAGCTCTAATTAATTTTATATTATTTTTCGAATATTTACCAATTGGGCCTTTTATTCTTAATCACACTCACACGTACACACACCCACACAGCCAAAATAATTTATCGATCTTTAATGTTCTTTAACATTGTGCAATTTTAAAAATTTGCAGTGGTGGTGGTGGCGGTGGTGATTTCCGGCCCGTCATTCATTATCGAGATCTCGACGCGCCCCGTGAGCCAGATGAATTTTTATAAATCAACCGACAATAATTATTTGCAGTGACGTCAACGAGAGAGAGAGAGAGAAATAAAGTTGCGAATCTTTTGCAACTTGCACAATTTATCGTTGAAAATCATATAATTTACAAAAATAACAATTGCATTAAAAAAAAAAAAAAAAAATCGTTACAATTTTCATTTCCAATATACTACCAGTGTGTGTGTGTATATACAGAAATTATAATTTTTTTCAATAGTTAAGAATTATTATACACAATAAAAATAATTCAATTCCTGATTAATACCCAAATCTGTCACGAACAAAAAAATGTGAATAATCAGAGTAAAAGTGGAGTCGCTTAAATTAATTTTAATGACCAATAAAAAATATTGTACGTCGTGAGACTCGCTATGAGCATAATAAACAAGGGGAAAAACGGTGAGATTTTTTTCGAAAAGGTAAATAATGAATAAGTTTAAAAGGAAAAAAAAAACCTTTTATAACGATTCCGAATTTACATAGAAAATGTATTATCCGTAAAATATATCGACAAACATTATTGCGTTCATATATATAAATATATACATAAATGTATCAATAAAGAAAGACAAATAATGGGATAATATTGGCTACGTGCATTATGATTATTGATTTGTTATATATATATATATATATATATATATATATATATATATATATATATATATATATATATACGATTAACTATCTATGTATATAATATAAATGTATCTATACAATTATTTGCATGGCTTTTAGCTCCGAATACCGGGTTTTCGTAGTCATTCCTGACTCCATTAATACTTGGTTCATTTTTTTTCTCCACCTTTGGTAAAATTACGCGGGAGGTTTTTTAAAAATTCGATCTCTGCAATGTTGCTCGTCGCTATTATCGCCACAATCATCAATTCCGTTGCATTTCATCGATTTTGTGATGCATCTGCCATTTCTGAGGAGAATTTTTTTAAAAATTTCCATTTTAGTTTCGTGCAACAATAATAACAAAAAATTGTTAGTCTTATTTTGCGATACCCACAGACAAGAATATTCATGCTTGTTGCACCGTCCTTGACATCCATGGGGCTCATCAGATCCATCTGAGCAATCTCGCAGTCCATCGCAAAATCTCGCTTTTAATATGCACTCGCCATTGCTGCATGTGAATTCACTGCTCGATGGACAGGCTGATAAAATAACGAAACGTTTTAATAAAATTCCGCTATTTTAACGATCTCACCACATGGCAAAAACAAAATAAAGGAAAAGAAAAAGCGTTCAAAGGATTGCAGCAGGAAAACTTGGAAAATTGAACTGAAAAAAAAAATTTCGAGCAAGAGAAAGCGACAGTTTGCGATTAATCGATTAATCGATAGGGGTGAAAAAAATAATATACATATATATAGAAGCAAGCGGTGAAATGAAAATACAAAAGTGTACTCACACCAACCAAGATCTTGACCTACAATGACAAAAAGAAACAACAAAATAAGAAATGAAAAATAAGAAAACCAACACCACGGATAATACTCGGAAATATTTTGCTAGAATAATTGTCTACTGACAAAAAGGGGATTTTTTTTTCAATCTTGCGAGTCTCGAAAAATAGCACGAAATATTTAAAAATTTAATTGTGGCAAAAATTGCGATTAAATTTTTAGCGATACGTGTAAGAATTTAGGCTACTTGACTGGTTTTATATTAAAATTCTCCTGGACCCAATAAACTCTCGATAATTAAATAATTACAATTGATACTTGACAATTTAAATCGTATTTTATTAAATTTTTATTACCAATAATCGAACTTACCGAGAGTGCAATTTATCTCGTCTGTTGCGTCCCAGCAGTCAATTTTTCCGTCGCATCGCCTCTCAAGAGGCAGACAGGAAGTTTCATTGCCACATTGAAAATGTGTCTGCTGATCACAGACTGAAAAAAAAAAGAAGAAAACAATTTTAATTCAAAGTTTCACTATTTTCCAAGAATCTTCAGTGTCATTTGATTTTCGATCTTTTTCGATTAGATCGCGATAATCGTAGATTGGATTAAAAAAAAAAAAAAGTTCTTCGCGATATTTGACGTAAATGTTAAATTGGCTCGAAACGATTCTCATTTAATTGCAAAAAGAAAGAAAAAAATAAATATTTAAATCAATACCAAAGCGAAGCCCCACAAAAACATTAGTAAAGTAGAAAAGCCAATAGAAGAAACATTCTCTGTCGTTACTAAACTGGGCTAATGCGACCATTGTGCGCTAAGCAAGATATACGTCGAAATGTAAAAATAGTACAAAAAAATATTGCAAATCAACTTAAAAATCAGAAAAAATAATGGAAAATAATAATAATAATAATCTTCACCACAATCGTATTCGTCCGAATGATCGTAACAATTCATATGACCGTCGCAGTGCTTGACCAGCGGTATGCAAAGAGTATTGGAGCATGTCCACTCGTCGTCCAGACAATAATGTTCCACCTCGACGCATCTAAATTCAAATCAAAGTAAAAATTAACAAAAATTTCAAAAAAAATATATAATAAACTTGAATTTTTATCTCTTCACGTTTAATTTTTTTTTCGACCGATTCGTTTGAGAGAAAAAAAAAAGAAACGCATGGAAAATTCATTAGACAGAAAATTTGTCCCGGAAAATAAATATCTGAATACAAACAAAATTTCCTCGAATAATAAAATTTTTATTTTTTCATTTCTTATATTTACATTTATTTCGTATAAAATTATTGATTTTAAATTTGAATTAGTGAATTTATGAGATGTCTTCCATGGATTAATTTTTTGTCTTCGTTTTTTTTGTTGTTGTTTTATTGCAATATAATTCACCAGCTGATTTTATTTACGAACCTAAATGCATCAACATCAAGACGATGGCACTTTTGTTTGTTAATGAGACACAGGCCAGAACATCCGGTTGGATCGAGAGGATCAGGGCCAATTCGGCAAATTGGCACTTGCTCATCTACGAGAGCAACGCAAACTTCTGTATCGTAACAATCGTCGCAGTGTCGGGTCGAGTTACGATCGTTGACGAGCGTTATCTCGGTGCTCGTTGGTACGATATTTGTTTCCGTTTCCGGTAAAAAAGTTGTCTCTCGAGAAAGCTCCGTTGGTATGTCAGTCAGCGCCACATCCGACACACTAAATGTCGTAATTTCGAGGTTAGCCTCGTAACCAAGTAAACTTGGGTCAAACGTTGTGTTTTTTTCCGACGTAACATTTGTCGTTGAGGATCTCAAGTATTGTTGAATTATCTGAAGTTTTTCCGGTTCTGTAAATACAAAAAAATTTCAAGTCATTGAATAATTAATTATTAATAAAATTCGATAAAATTTAATTCTATAATTTATCGTTACAGGCTAATATTGGAATGGAAAATTTTTGACACACAAAAATAAACTTTTTAAATTGCTTCCGTATAGTTTTGAAAAATCACAAGCTAATTCGAGCAATATTCATCAAAATATAAAACTCATCAAATTACGAGAAAAACTCGAGATTGGCTTAAAATTTTTTAAAATAAAAATAAAAAAACATTCGCTTAGACCCGAGGCTTAAGTATTGTTGAATTATCTGAAGTTTTTCCGGTTCTGTAAAAACAAAAAAAATTCAAGTCATTGAATAATTAATTATTAATAAAATTCGATAAAATTTAATTCTATAATTTATCGTTACAGGCTAATATTGGAATGGAAAATTTTTGACACACAAAAATAAACTTTTTAATTTGCTTCTGTATAGTTTTGAAAAATCACAAACTAATTCGAGCAATATTCATCAAAATATAAAATGCATCAAATTACGAGAAAAACTCGAAATTGGCTTAAAATTTAAAAAATTAAAATAAACATTCGCTCAGACCCGAGGCCACGAAATGTTCCAACTTTTTCGTCCAATATGTATTTGAGAGGGTGAAGAGCTGAGAAAAAGTAAAAGAATGAAAACGAAAGAGAGAGAGAGAGAGAGAGAGAGAGAGAGGAAGAGAAAGAAAGATGAACGAGGATCGAAGTAATTCGTGATGAAACGTGTAGCGTCCAAGATGTCCGCTGTTTCAATCTCGATGAGGACACACGTTACGGTCATCAACGGCGAGAGGGGCAGCTATAAAAAAGAAATTATTCTGCTTTTGCACCGCTTGAGAGATCTCTTCTCGCAGGTGTGCCTATGTGTGTATTTGCAATTATATATATACATACATACATATATATATATATACATATATATGCATATATATATATATATATATATATATATATGTGTGTATGTATATAGGTATATATATATGTATGTATATATATATATATATTCGCGGTGTCGGTTACGATTCGCTGGCTTCTGATCTTACTTGGACTGTTCCTTTGAGATATTGCATCTCGACCGGGCGGGCGACAAAAAGGAATTGCAGAGAACCAACAAGAGAGAGAGAGAGAGAGACGATGCGATACAGGTAGAAAAGGAAAGACAATGAAATATCAAACAAGATCGAGAGAGAAATTGCAACGAGGAAAGGAGAAGCGATGAGAGAAAAAAAATGACTTGGAGCCACACTCAAAGCGTGCATGCTTTCTGCACCTTTTTGCATCCTTTCGTCCCTTCAATGCTTCATAATTCATTCGTGACGAAAAACCGTCAAAGGAATGCCCGCGGTTATCTCTCACGTGAACGATAAAAATATCAATTAATTTTACTACAAATGGAGAATCGAAAAAATTCTACAAATGATAAAGGAGAAATATATATGTGATATATTTCAGTCATTTGACCTTGATCCAATTTCGATTATTTCAAAGAATAATTTTCATTTTTCTTTGATAAAAATTCGTGTGATTTTTAAATAAATATAAATTGAGTCTTAAATTCTTTATATTCAGGAACAGTGGAATATTTTAACGAGAGAAACTTGTCGTTTTGTTGTTTTAATTGAAGTATTTTCGTGATTTCTCTTGAAAATAAGGAAAGAAAATTAATTGAGTTTTTTTTTCTTACCGAAAACAATGTAGAGGGCAATTCCGCCGATACCGAGCAATGCTAAAATAGCGATGAGAAGAAGAATTATCGATCTCGTGCATCCCGTACCATCCAATGGTCGAGCAAAGTGTAATGTCCATCCGTGACGATTTTTTCGTAAACGAGCCGGATGGGGTGGTGGTTCACCCCTCACGCTTCTTCGTAAATTGGCACGATTTTGCGACGAGGGTGTTTGTGTTCTAGTTGGTAGGGAATAAGCCCTCTGAAATTTAAAAATATGGAGAAAAGTGTTAGGGGTCGTTTTTTTTTCATATTTTTATTTTTATTTTATTTTATTTTATTTTATTTTATTTTATTTTATTTTATTTTATTTTATTTTATTTTATTTTATTTTATTTTATTTTATTTTATTTTATTTTATTTTATTTTATTTTATTTTATTTTATTTTATTTTATTTTATTTTATTTTATTTTATTTTATTTTATTTTATTTTATTTTATTTTATTTTATTTTATTTTATTTTATTTTATTTTATTTTATTTTATTTTATTTTATTTTATTTTATTTTATTTTATTTTATTTTATTTTATTTTATTTTATTTTATTTTATTTTATTTTATTTTATTTTATTTTATTTTATTTTATTTTATTTTATTTTATTTTATTTTATTTTATTTTATTTTATTTTATTTTATTTTATTTTATTTTATTTTATTTTATTTTATTTTATTTTATTTTATTTTATTTTATTTTATTTTATTTTATTTTATTTTATTTTATTTTATTTTATTTTATTTTATTTTATTTTATTTTATTTTATTTTATTTTATTTTATTTTATTTTATTTTATTTTATTTTATTTTATTTTATTTTATTTTATTTTATTTTATTTTATTTTATTTTATTTTATTTTATTTTATTTTATTTTATTTTATTTTATTTTATTTTATTTTATTTTATTTTATTTTATTTTATTTTATTTTATTTTATTTTATTTTATTTTATTTTATTTTATTTTATTTTATTTTATTTTATTTTATTTTATTTTATTTTATTTTTATTTTTATTTTATTTTATTTTATTTTATTTTATTTTATTTTATTTTATTTTATTTTATTTTTATTTCATTTTATTTTTATTTTAAATTTCGACGACCAGGCGAGGACACTACGGACTCACCTGAAGTCCCGCCATCGTTAAAGCATATTTCATAGGGGGGGGATTCCTTGTGTTCGTTTCGTTTTTTTTCTACATCCGGTTCGACGCTTCGAGCGACTAGTCACTTCCGTTCGAAAATTCACTCGCGGTCCAGACTGACAAATAATTATCGAGCATCGGACGCGTAAATAATTTAACGAAAATTATGGTACAGTCGGATAATATATGAGCAAATGGCGCGAGTCTACACCAGTGCAAATGAGGAAGAGCCTTTGGAGCAAACAGGTGCAGAGCAAAAGTTTATCGATTCTTGGTAGAAGCGAAATAGAACGTCGAGTAAAAACGACAATTTTAGTTCGCGCAAGAGCGAGAATCGTCTGATGAGAATATTTCCGTATTTCCTATAAATATTTTTCACTCTAGGTCTTTTGAATTTTTCACCTCACCTAATTCAAAATTTTCCCTCTTACTTGTATTCGATATGGAATTTTTTTTTTATAGTTGTAAAAAAGAATTTTTTGTTAATTATAAAAATAAAAAAGAAACAATTAAAAATTGGCCTTATCGAATCTGATCAAATTCCAAAATGTTGATTACGAGTATTTTTCGTCTATATATATATATATATATACAGTGTCAGATTTAGGCTTTATCGAATCTGATCAAATTCCAAAATGTCGATTACGAGTATTTTTCGTCTATACTCACACACACACACACACATATATATATATATAGTTCAGATTTAGTGCCAGCAGACGGCTATGTAATAAATGCTCCGACACTTTGAGCCACGCACTTCCGTGTGTACAGGATATGGAGCGTGCCCGTCCGCAGTGAGGCCGAAAGCGTTTATGCGCCTCAATCTCGGAAATTAATTCGAACTACATCTCGTAAATTCACAAAGTTTGACCGGCTG
>OY769903.1:1191874-1194374 GCA_963669185.1 Dyspetes luteomarginatus
TATTTTTCGATCGATCGATATTTTCGATATTTTTCGATCGATCGAGATTTTCGATATTTTTCGATCGATCGATATTTTCGATATTTTTCGATCGATCGATATTTACAATTTCTTGGCAGATATTACGACGATCATTATTGGCACAATTGGCTGTATTTTCCAATGAAACACGAGATGAATCATCTGTGAATTTTTCCAAACCGGAAATGACAATGTCCTCGTAAACATGAGAATCCGGATCGTTGCGCAATAATGGATTTAAATTCTTTCGAGTTATTTCTCGAATGACTGTTGATGACCTTGAGTTCTCTTGCTGGCTCGTGTTCGAAGATTGCGCAAAATATCCTCGTTTCTTGCACGAGGATGAACGCGTGCAAGTTTCCTCCTCGTAGCCCTGATTCTCCATCTGGAATGCGTAAATTAAGTTCCGGGATTAAAATGTGAGTATGTGAATGAGGTCGATTGATCGTTGCAATTTTTTTTTTCTTTTATAAAATAATTTTTTTCTTCAGATTCATCCACGTGATTGTATTTTATTTTTATCGATCAGTAATGGAAGGTCTGTGGGTTTGAAATTTTTCAGAAAATATTTGCCGAGGTATCGAGAAAATAATAATAATAATAATGAATTATCGTGTGCGATCTCTGCCTGAGAATATTGGCAGAATATTCGGTTATGTATTTCATTTGATTGTTTTTTTTTTTCATCCCAGACAGTGTAACTTTTTTTTTTCCTCAGTTTTAAATTCACTTGGGGTACATTTGTCCCCCAGTTATTCTTTCCAGGGTTAAATTAGTTTGACGCATATGCGATAAATAGTGCAATTACTAATAATGAAAATTTATAAATCGAGATTATTATCATATTTTTTCATATATATTTTATTTTTTTATATTTTTTATCATAGATCATCTATTATTTTTATAAAATATTATAAAAATCATGGATAATTTCATAATTAGTCTCGTAGAATTCATTCTGGAATTTCGTTTCGTGCCTTCTCGCTACTTTTCATTATCGTAAAATAATCATCGCCTGCACATAAATTAAATGATTAATGTAGCAACATTTTTCCGCGTTTTATTTCTTTTTCACAACTCTATTCTTACTTAATAAAATTTTCCAAGCTCTGCAAACTCGCAGCTTATTTATTTTTTTATTTTTTTTACGTCCCCGAGCCGGCCGCATCATCCGTCCACAAATCATCGAGAATTACGTCTAATAGAGCCGGCAAAACGCACGACGAGCATTCGCCGCCTCGATGCGATACAAATATATGACGAAAAGACGTTCTATTTTGAGAATTGTTTTTTTTTTTTCAAAACACTCTTTGCCTCATATATATATATATATATTACATCAACAGCTTAAAATCTTTTACGATTTCAAATGTAAAAATAATTCGTAATTTTCATCGTCACTTTTTCACATGATTAATCCCGAATAATTTATACCTCAACTCATCCTGTACCATCTTCGTTATATATATATATATATATATATATATATATATATATATATATATATATATATATATTTTTTTTTTAAATTTTTTTTACATCAACGGCTTAAAATCTTTTACAATTTCGATTGTAAAAATAATTCGTAATTTTCATTGTCACTTTTTCACATGATTTATCCTGAATAATTTATACCTCAAAGTCATCCTGTACCATCTTCGTTGATGTAATCAAATGCGCCGGAGAATTAAAAAAAATCTTCCGTTTTCTTCACAAACGAGTCAACGAACAAAATTAAGAATTAATCAGAAGACGTAAAAAAAAAAAAAAAAAAATTGAAATCACGCAAAGTTTTTTTTTTCGAAGCACCGTCACATTTTTTTTTCAAAATTTTAGCTCCTTCGTCGTCTAACGATTTCTCTCTCTCTCTGTTTTTTTTTGTTCATAACTTTTTCACGATAGGATTAAAAAAATATTTCTCATTGATAATTTTGTCTCCCTTCACTTTCATCAGCGAGCAATGAAACATTTTTTCAAAATAATTCCTTCGAATATTAAACGAATTCGATAGAGATCCACATTGATATTCACAGGTGGAAAAATTTTCAAATCTACTTTGGCTCTCCGAAAAAAAAAAAAAAAAATTAATCAAAGAAAATAATTATTTGGATTAAATTGTTCAAAATCTTTTTTCATTCGTTTATAATTTAAATAAATATTGTCAAGTATTTTGTTGTTTATTTTTCTTTCAAATTTAATTAATAACAATGTGATGTGATTTTTACGAAAGTTGTCCGAGTAATAGAACTAACACGCGCGGCTTTCTAGCGACTACTATCAACTCCAAGCTTAGTTCGTTGGTCGTCGTTCTCGTCCTCGGGACGGCGAACGCGCGTATGGGGCTAATCTTCGAGAATATACCAGAGCAGCCACACTCTCGAGTACACTGTCTCTTGTTTTGAGACACTCTTCGTGAACGGAGAGAGAAGAGAGCGTCGAGTGGAAAACTCGCACGCACCATTCCCCTTGCGTCTGTATT
>OY769903.1:1196874-1198221 GCA_963669185.1 Dyspetes luteomarginatus
AATTGCGAGAATCGCAGTAGCGCTCCAGGCCTCGCGTACACGCCATCACTGAAGATCTACAGGATTGATTGGGACGAGGTTGTCGAAGCCCTACATATATATATGTCGTATATACATATATATGTATATATATATGTGTGTATATGTGTATATATATATATAGTAAATCCAACGCGCTTTCCATCTCGTTTCACTTTTTTCTTTTTATCGTCGATTACACAATATATATATATATATATATATGTACATAAGAAACTCATTGAGGTCAATAATTTACAATTAAAATGGACGGTCAGCTCGATATAATTTAATCGAAAAATTAATTTTCAATCAATAATCCCCAATAGAATTTCGCTTGGCTAATAAATTATTGCGTATCTTATTTATTTTAATAACTTATCGCATGATTCATTATTATGATAAATTTTTCCTTATTCATTTAATGATGAAAAATGAGTTTTTTTTTTTATAATTTAATAAACATCAGCATTTGTGAATAAACATCCGGTTAAAAAAAAAAAAAAGAATAACAATTTCGCAGTTTATTATTTGATGAATTTTCGTTTAAACAATTGTTGTTGATAATTAAAATAAATAAAAATGGTAAAGTCGCAATTTCAACGAGCTGTCATATACGTATATATATACATATATATATATATATATATATATATATTCAAAATTGCGTCCAATTTGGTCTCTCAAAATTTTCAAATATCACTCGATAGAATTTTGCAAATTTACGAGGATAATTTAAACAGTAAAAATTTCATAATTTCAATCAAATCAAAAAAGTATGTAACGCATAATTAATTCCGTTCTGTTGATTCATGCTAAAAAATTAACCAGGTCAATATTTTCAATTGACAATAATATGTAAATATAAAGTTTTTTTTTTTTACGAATCACAAAATAAAACGAGAAACGTGAAAATTTTTCGCAATGCAACTTTTCTTTTGCATTTATGTGAAAAAAGATTAAAACCTGCGTGAGGGAAAAATAAACGAGCGTGACTCGTGATGTGTATTGACTGACTATATATATATATATATATATATATAGTGATGCTCGTAATAATAACTATCGAACGAGAGGCAATGAGACAGGAAAAAAGGTCGGTTAACGTGCGTCAATATATATATATATATATATATATATATATATGTGAAAGAATCGACGCAGTAATTAGCGAGTGTACAGTATCGACAGCAGTGCCACAGCTAATTACTCGGGCAAAAAAAGAAACCGTGCGATTGTGCGATATAGCCTGAGGCATTGGAAAAAAAAAATTTACCACATATCGAGTGTAGTAAATTTTTCTAAATGTATAAAATTCATATATACATT
>OY769903.1:1198421-1203421 GCA_963669185.1 Dyspetes luteomarginatus
GCAGGGCTTTCGCCCTAGCATATCATGAGGGATGCATCAGTTTGAACTAAATTATCCCGTCTATGTAATTGGGAGACCCACCAAAACAAAGCAAGAATCCTCGAGAAATATATATATATATATATATATATATATATATATATATATATACCCACCAAAACAAAGCAAGAATCCTCGAGATATATATATATATATATATTTCTCGAGGATTCTTGCTTTGTTTTGGTGAGTCTCCCAATATATATATATATAATAATAAATATAATATATATATATATATAAGCTCTAGTTCTGTATTTTGAAAAATAAATATGAGATATATATATAAATATGTATATTTAGTTCGTTTCTATTTTTTAAAATTTTATATATTCCAAAATATAGTTAAAAAAAAAATTATATATATATTCTGGAAATGAAATATTTCATATGGAAAATATGCGACCGTAATCGTCACTTGGCGAGAATGTGAGAATTTTTTTTTATTTTATTTTTTCTTCTAAATCATCAATAATCATACTTGGATCGATAACGAGAAAAGATTCTTCCAAAAACGTTTTAGTATTTTTTCTCGAGAAAAAAAAAAAATCATGAGCCATCATATAGCTAATCCTCCAAGAGGATGAGTCGAGCAAATTGGTTCCTGCTAAAACGATCGAAAAATCACGATAACAAAAACCATCACAATTCCATTTCTTTTATTTTTTTATTTTTTTTTTAAATATATTTTTCGTTGTATCATAAAAATTTGTATACTGTAGGCAAGCAGAGATTGAAGAAATCGCACAAAACTCTCCCAGCTTAATTTTTATCAAAGAGAAAGAGAGAGAGAGAGAGAGAAAAGATGATTTTTTTTTTCGACTTGTTCCTGGAACTGGAGAGTCGCGAATTATACATTCCACGTAGAGAACGTTTGTGGATTTATATTAGAGAGTGAGAGAGTGAGGGAGGAGAGAAGGAGAAGGAGAAGGAGAGAGAGAGAGAGAGAGAAAAAATATTCAACCGCGAGTCTCCCGGGTGAAGTACGTGATTCCGTTTGGTGAATATTTATTCTTCTTGTTTTGCATCTCTCTATCCCGAGTAGAAAGGAGAGCGACGAGATGAGAAGCCGCACATAGACAATTTCACAGTAGCGAGATATTATGGGAGCGATCTCTCAATTGTTGTTTTGTTTTGTTTTGTTTTTTTCTTTTTTTTTTTTTCCCCTTTTCTCACTGATGCACCGAGAATTGGCCAACAAACACAGAGATATTTATATATATATATATATGGTCCATTCGACGTTCAAAGATATTTGACCAAGGAAATTATTTATCGAAAAAAATGTTTAATATTTTATTAAATAATTAAATTTAATTCGATTAACGAAAAATAAATGAAAAAAAAAAGAACGATTAAAAAAACCATCTTGTTTTTTTTTTCTTTCCATTTTTCATTTCTCAAATAATTATTCAAAATTACGTATAGAATGCCCCATATAAATATTATATATATATATATATTACATGTACAGGGGAAACGAGTGCTCGAGTCGATTTTTAGCGGATAAATCGTCGTGGTTGGTCGTCACGACGAGATTTGTTCCTGTCTATTTTTGATGGTACATAAAATCTCTCTCGTATATATATATATATATATATATATATATATATAGATGAATATACGTATATATGTATATATATAGCTGTATAATACAAAGAACTCCCTCTGTCCCTCCGGTCCGGGTTTCGTGGAATAGATAATTCCACCTTTCGACCCCCGGGCTTAATTACGGGTGGCCCATGAGCTATGTAATTACCCACTTGGCTCAGAAATTATACACTGTATAGACGCGAAAATATTGTGCCAAGCGTGCACCTCCTTCACGGGGTCCTCTAAATGTATACCTGACAGGTAGAATTCGTGGCGACAATCATTGCTCTTATATATATATATATATATATATATATATATATTCATCGTATATTATATATCTATATATATTTTTTTTTTCGTAAAATTTATTCAACGAGACAATTATCATCATTCAAACTTTATGCTGTGGCTTTTCGATGAGAATTTATTCAATCATAAATTTTGTCAATTGTATCAATTTTATTTGAAAAAAAAAAAATATAAAAAAAATCTTTATCTCGTTTTTTTTTTTTTTTTTTTTTGCGGTAAAAAACACACGAGAGTATAAATTCTTCTTGAGAAACTTCGAGGATTATATTTCTAGATTTCCGTCGCGTTTGGTAGGAAAAAATTCTTTTGCCAAATGCCAGCAAAAGATCGGCGACGATCGCGCGATGAGCAAGCGAACGGTCGAAACAAAACAAAAAACAAAAAACACAAAACACACACACAGCGCGGTTAAACGTGCCGATGTATGTATGAAGGCAAAGCGAGAACGTTATATCGCGTTTTGCCCACCACCGGGGCTCTCCATGTCTCGTCATACTCGGCCCGATCAGTAAAAATCCGCGTGTGTGTGACGCATCGAGTCAAAACGCACTCGGAAAACATACACGATAGATAATGGCGCTATTCTCGACATAAAAATATACGAACAATTTTTTTTATTTTATTTTTTTTATACAAATATTTTTTTATGAGAATGAAATCGAGTACAAAAAATCGTCAGGGATAAAATAGCGATTACTTTTATGCGATTCATCGTATCGATTTATTATTTTTTTTTGCTCGAAATTTTAGGAAATATATATATATATTTTTTTTCCTCAAATTTCGAGCAAAAAAATAATTTTATAAAATAAAATAATAATAAAATTAAGTAATAATATAAAATAGAATAATATTATTCTATAAGATATAATATAATATTATAATATAATAATATTAAATTATATATATATATATATAATATATATAATATTATATTATTCTATTTTATCATCATTATATTTATAGCTGATGTTGCAGAAGGTAAAAAAAATGCATCGAGAGAGAGAGAGAGAGAGAGATTCCATCAGGAGAATCCGATATAACAGGCATTCGCGATCTCGAAATACTCGAACGTTCGCAACAAGCTCGTTTACTCGTTTCCCGTATAAATTGTGCAACTTCTTTTTATTTATATTTATTTTTCTTATTTTTTATTTTTACAATCAGAATCCAGTTTCTGCCTTCGTTTTATCATATCCAATTTGCGGTCTCGGTGAAGATCGAGAGATGCCGCATGAGATCGCAAAGCATCTCGATACCAGAAATACTTATAATAAATCTTATGCGGGTAAGAAAATAGAAAACAAAAAAAAATCCTTTTTTTTTTTTTTTTTCATTTTCTTTTTACTTATACGTAAAATTTATTGTTGGCCAGACTTGAGGCTACAAAAAAAAGATCGCGACCTAACGATGTGACGTTTTTAGCGTTTTTTTTTTTTTTCATCGCTCACAAGTCCATATAGTAACTAAAAAAAAAGCAAAAAAAAAAAGTATCTCACAAAAAGCTCAAAAAAAATTATCGCAAAAAAAAAAAATAATAAAATCGCGAAAAAATCTCACCTGTTCTTTTTTTTTTTGTTTTTTAATTAAATGGCACAAATGTAATCATTTCATGGGAGGATGAAACAAACAAAAAATTTCCATATCTTGTTTCGTATTCTCATCAGAGCTCTCGGTACATCCCACGTGGTATGACTCACACGTGTACGTCGCAATAAAAAAGGGAAAGAGAGAGAGAGAGAGAGAGAGAAAAATCATGCCACGTATTTCCGTGCAAAACACGGGCAGAATTATTGAGAGAGTCTCGTTCGGTGCGTTCAAACCGCGAGAATTTTTTTTAAATCTTTTTATTTTCATTCTTTTTTTTAATTTAACCAAACTCAAGCCGTGCAACTTATTATATATATATATATGTAAACGTCCTCTCTCGCATTATATATATATATATATATATATATATATATATATATAATGCGAGAGAGGACGTTTTGCCGAGGCATCTCGAGCGCGCGCGAGTACACGGCCGCCTCGCGAAATCGTTTATCGTTTCAGGCTTTATTGTTCGAGAGAGCCGACCCTATAATCCTTCATGGTTTATTGTTGAGCAAATATAAACGCGCGTGCGGTATAAAATACGCCCTCCTTTTCCTCGCATCTTTCTCTCTCTCTCTCTCTCTCTCTCTCTCTCTGTCTCTCTCTCTCGATAAATTAAAAAGGGTTGCGAGTTTATGATATACATATATTACAACTCTCGTGGTGACGAGATGAAAAGAGAGAGAGACGAAATAATAATAAAAATTAAAAAAAAAAAACTATGTGCGTATATCTGGCCGATCGACGGAAGTGGGCAAGGGTGCTTCGACCTGTTTCTAACTGCTATGTAATATTATTCATACCACATATATGTATATGTATGTATATACATATATAGGTATATATATATATACACAAAGATATATATTTATCAAGCTCCGAGGGCGTGTCTGATATAAAATGTATTTGCGGGATGTTCGAGTGCATGAGAAACTCCGTTGGTGGCCACGATATATATATATATATATATATATATATATATATATATATATATATATATATATATTTTTTTTTTTCTTTGATTGAAAAAAAAAAAAAAAAAAAAGACGAGACAAGACAAATAATACAAAAAAAAAAAGTTTTCACCCCGTGATGCATTGTCACTTTTTTTTTTTCCATATTTATTAATGGGCTTCGCTCTCGTAACGGTTTGTCATTTCATTCACGAAATCGTTAAGCGTAGAAAGAAAATTTACGCGAACGCGTCAATAAGGGGGATTTTCCTCGTCGAGGGATGTCGTGAATCGGGGATTCTCCATTTTTTGACGTCGGGGAGGGGGGAGGGGGGGGAGGGGGTATATTCACGAGTATCAATGTGATGAGAAAATGAGCAAGAGGAGAAGGGAAAGGGAAAGACACCTGGAATAAAGGACGAAAGGGTAGAAAATTAAAAATTAGGAGAAAAAGGGTCTTTTTGCTATCATTGCCTGCGGAAGGCAATCGACGAGTTAGCTGGAGCGTCT
>OY769903.1:1210921-1218421 GCA_963669185.1 Dyspetes luteomarginatus
TCTTTCCTCACTTTAAATTCGTTCTCATGCAATCTGAGGTGATTCATTCATAAATAATACACGCTTTGATAATCGCCTTAATTTTTATTAATAAGAATTTTATTAATAAGAAAATTTTATTAATAAGAATTTTATTAATAAGAATTTTATTAATAAGAAAATTTTATTAATAAGAATTTTATTAATAAGAAAATTTTATTAATAAGAATTTTATTAATAAAAAATTATCACGAGCTTTTGTGGGTAAATTTTGACCTCCCACTGTGGCTTTGAGAGTTAGGTTCTCGTTTTAATGAAACCGCAGGAATCAAAAATGAATTCAATCGAACCGGATAGGAGGGTCTGAAAATCTCAGAACTGTGAGGAATCGTGCAAACATTGTCGATACTCATTCAATATATAGATATAAAAAATGTACATGAGCCTGTATCAAATTATGATTTTTTCAACGGAGGTAAGAGTTTAATATCGTATCTGGTAGAGAAAGGTTTACAGGATATAACGATAGGGATGAATCCTCGTAACTCTGTCAAGAGAGAGAGAGGGAGGGAGGGAGAGAGAGGGAGAGAGAGGGAGAGAGAGGGGAGAGAGAGAGAGAGAGAGAGAGAGAGAGAGAGAGAGAGAGAGAGAGAGAGAGAGAGAGAGAGAGAGAGAGAGAGAGAGAGAGAGAGAGAGAGAGAGAGAGAGAGAGAGAGAGAGAGAGAGAGAGAGAGAGAGAGAGAGAGAGAGAGAGAGAGAGAGAGAGAGAGAGAGAGAGAGAGAGGAGAGAGAGAGAGAGAGAGAGAGAGGAGAGAGAGAGGGGGGGAGAGGGGGAGAGGGGGAGAGGGGGGAGAGGGGGGAGAGGGGGGGGGGGAGAGAGAGAGAGAGGCAGTCGAGAGCCAGAAGTGTATCCGAGAAGCGGCCCCATACACGCCCGGATAAGCAGGTAATGATATACAGAGCACGAACAACGTTTCGAAGCTCAACGAGGAGAGAAGAAACAACTTTGCTTCACCTTCTCCTTCTCCGTCTCCTTTATTTTCGTTCGAGCCTCTCTCGCCCCACCGCAAAGACAACAAGACAGAATGAAATAGCAAAGAGACGAGGAGAGAAATGCCGCCAAAACGGATCTTGGACGGTTTGGCTTGGAAAAAAAAAAAAAAAAAAACGAAAAATCTTCACTCTGAAGTTGAGATTTTTTGAAGCGGCCACAGAGCGAGAGGGAGAGAGAGAGAGAGAGGGAGAACGCGATCATTATATCCGCTAATAAGTATGGTATATCGCCGGCGATTACCCGCTAAGTATAGGGTTCGAGGACTCTGGGTGTATCGAGATGAAAGGGTGACCGTGTAAAAATCCAAGGGATGTATATATAGGATGGATGAGAGAAAAAGTGAAAGAGAAAAGAAAGAGAGAGAGAGAGAGAAAGAGAGAGAGAGAGAGAGACAGAGAGAGAGAGAGAGAGAGAGAGAGAGAGAGAGAGAGAAAGGAATAATGTGTGCATAAGGGAGAAGAAGGAAGAGCGCCATTGGCGATGAACGCACGTCATTGGCATCCCAAAAACACCAACAGATTTTCATGGGTAATTTATATCGGCAACTTATTGTTAGTATACATGTATCATATATATGTATATATATAGCGCGAAGAATATATATATATATACATACACATAGCGTGAAGAATATATATATATATATATTCTTCGCGCTGGTTACATGCAACCGTTATATATATATATATTTCTCATGTTCTCTCGTCACAATGGAGAGCCAAAGGAACATAAACAATATAAATTCATAATTCTCAACTTGAGCACGCTCATTTTCCTTCATATCCACATCATTTTATTTATCTCCAGAATTCCTTTTTTAAGTAATTTTTTTTTCTTTTTTTTCGCCATAGAAATTGCATTTTATTTTACTTTTTTTTTTGACAATAAATAATAAAACGTCTCTAGAATAGAGAATAAATTTTTTTCGAAAATCATTCGTCATGATATATAAGTTTTTTTTTTCGCCATAAATACGATTCGAATTTTGACCTCAAGGGGTGGAAAATTTTCAATGGGTTAATTCTGAAAAAAAAAAAAAAAAATAGCTCGAATGGACAAAAAGGTAAAATTAATGGTTGGATAAAAAATTCTACAAGTGGACGATCATATCTCGAGGGATATTTGGCTGTTTGAGATTGTAAAAATTCTCAAGGGGTTTTTTCCTATCAAGACGAGCATGCACACAACGGGGCATGGAAATGGGGATATGAATGTAAACAAGATACGAGACGAGAATATTACGGGTTTGTGATGATTAAACAATCTCGCTCGCCTACTCGAGCCACAGACACATTTCCTCCTTTACTTTACTGTCTCCGGATAAAAAAGAAAATTTCATGCCCGCGACACAATTATCAAGTCTCTGTTGGTTGCCAGAAAAAAAAATCCTTTGATTATTCCAGACCGGTGGATTTTTTTTTTTTTTTCACACCCAACAAATACTAATAAATTCTAATTGAATAATTTTACGCTCAATTTTTTTTTTTCATAATTGGAAGAGTCACAAGAGTATAATAAATCAGAGAAAAATTGTGTCTCAATGATAAAAAAATATATTTTTCCTGAGCGTTGAAACGAAAATTGAAAAATTCTTTAAAAATTCACACATATCGCAATATAAATAATTTTCTACCAAAATAAAAAAAGAAAAAAAAACAATCATTTTTCTACTAATAAATCGGGATAGAATAATTTTACTCTCAATTTTTTTTTGTTTCATAATTGGAAGAGTCAGAAGAGTATAATAAATCAGAGAAAAATTGTATCTCAATGATAACAAATTATATTTTTCCTGAGCGTTGAAACGAAAATTGAAAAATTCTTAAAAAATTCACACCTATCGCAATATAGCTAATTTTCTACCCAATAATTTTCATACACAAGAGTGTAATAAATCAGAGAAAAATTGTATCTCAATGATCAAAAATTATATTTTTCCTGAGCGTTGAAACGAAAATTGAAAAATTCTTTAAAAATTCACACCTATCGCAATATAGCTAATTTTCTACCCAATAATTTTCATACACAAGAGTGTAATAAATCAGAGAAAAATTGTATCTCAATGATGAAAAATTATATTTTTCCTGAGCGTTGAAACGAAAATTGAAAAATTCTTTAAAAATTCACACCTATCGCAATATAGCTAATTTTCTACCAAAACAAGAAAAGAAAAATCAGAGTATAGGATGACGAAGAAACGAAGAGGCGCGAAGGCCGCATCGACGTGCTGATGGCCAAAAGGGAAAAGTGCAAAACTTTTGCAGGCATCCAGTCAGAAATCTCTTTCATTCTCTCTCGTTTACTCTGAGGGTGTGACAAGAGAATTACTATTCTCTGCTATTGCATATATATATATATATATATATAAATTATATAATAAATGTTTTCTCTTCACGTTTATATGAATAAGGGCGGGCATCACATGCGTCTTCATTTGTATAATGAAGCTGTTGGTTTGCTTTCGTCTGTCCTCTCCGACCATCTCGACTTTCTCGCTACCGAAATACGCAGCTGCATATTCGAATATATATATATATATATATATATATATATGCATGTGCCTATATGTGTATAAACGAGCAAACGAACAGTACAACGATCTCTAAGTGGCACGTTATATATATATATAAATATATATGTACATACAACATCACTGATGCTCATTGTCTCGTTCTTGTCGCAAAAACTTACTCTTCGTTAAGAAGCCAAAAGCCAATAAAATTATCTCTACCAATGTTTTACTCCACCAAAATGATTTATCTTCTCGATTTTAACGTGTGTATATATATACACGTTAAGATCGGGAAGACGAATCATTTTTCAAAATATCAAATTGATAATTTTTTATATATATATATATATATATATATATATATACATATAACCTTGTCAGGATTATATATATGAAAGCATTTCATAAAATCTTCCTCATTATGCAAATTTTCAATTTGACTTTTTGATTTTGATTTTTCGTCGAAAATCAGAAGGAAAAAAAAGCAAATATAAGAAAAATAAGATTTTTTGGTGTTTAAATTTGGAAAAAAAAATAATGTTGATTACAAATGCGTACAATTTATTACCGTCAATTTCTTTCACCTCAAAAATTTACTCTCTGCTCACAAATAATACGAGATTAAAGCGACGATCTCTCTCTCTCTCTCTCTCTCTCTCTAATAATTTGTCTCGGGGCAGAGCTCAATGGAATGAAGAACGACACGTTTCTGTCTCTTATGCTCGTTCTCTCAATTGTTCTCTTTTTCTATGGATCATCCAGAAGATGGTGCTTTATAAAGATCAGGCCCGTTATGTGATGTGTGTACCGCTTTTTTTTTTTTTTTTTTTCAATTTCTAGCCACAGATCGGTGTATAGAGATTTTTTTTACGGGTATTGTGCGATATATATATATATATATAGCACTTTTTTTTTTCAACACCGGACTCGTTATAGATATACGTTTTGTGCGAGTATTATGTTGTTTGTTCTTTCAAGTACATACGTAAGGTCGTTCCTAACCGACGACTACACAGTTCTCTCTCTCTCTCTCTCTCTCTCTCTCTCCTTATATATATATATATAGCTAGCACGTGTCAAGAAGAAAAGAGAGGTTGGATGTGCCAGTCAACCCCGCGGACACTTGACTTCCCACGCGTTTCCGCCATTTTTTTATTATACGAGATTAACGAGCTCGCACAACCATCGTCAAAGACTCTCGAGAGTGTATATAAAAAAATCCTCGTCGAGTCTCGTTGCATGTTGGATAAGCCAAGCCTGGCTCATATTTTCATCTCTCTCTCTCTCTCTCTCTCTCTCTCTCTCAATCTCTCTCGTTTTACGCACAGGACAAAATCATCCCGATGAACGTACTCGAGAGCTGAGAGCTGAGAGAGAGAGAGAGAGAGAGAGAGAGAGAGAGAGAGAGAGAGAGAGAGAGAGAGAGAGAAAAGTGCACATGGAGAGTGTGCTAGTGCGGTGATTTTGTGATGCTGCAGCCAGCTACTGCCTCTCATCTTCAAGATGGGCTAACTATTTTTAACCCCGTAAGGAGGTATAAAAATACTGTTCCCAGAAACTTCCGGTGTCTTTCTACCTCTCTCTCTCTCTCTCTCTCTCGCTCTCTCCTTTGGTCGATGGCCCATCCCACTATATATATATATATATATATATATAATGCTCCTATTTCTCATATCCTCTAGTCTCGATCTTGTTGACGTAATTTTGATAATCAAATAATTGACTCTTTACATCCGTTCTTTTCCCTGCGAGTCTATCTGTATATTCGCGTATAAAAAAATTGATTTATTATTCATGAAAAAGTAATAAAACAATTGACACAATAATAACAATAATTATTATTGCAATGCAATAATTGAAAGTATTAAATTTAATTCAATTTATAATCGATGTTTATACGTTAATTAAATATTTCATGAATAATAAATAATAATTTCATGAATAATAAAAAAATTATTTTATTATTCATGAAAAAGTAATAAAACAATTGACACAATAATAACAATAATTATTATTGGAATGCAATAATTCAAAGTATTAAATTTAATTCAATTTATAATCGATGTTTATACGTTAATTAAATATTTCATGAATAATAAATAATAATTTCATGAATAATAAAAAAATTATTTTATTATTCATGAAAAAGTAATAAAACAATTGACACAATAATAACAATAATTATTATTGCAATGCAATAATTGAAAGTATTAAATTTAATTCAATTTATAATCGATGTTTATACGTTAATTAAATATTTCATGAATAATAAATAATAATTTCATGAATAATAAAAAAATTATTTTATTATTCATGAAAAAGTAATAAAACAATTGACACAATAATAACAATAATTATTATTGGAATGCAATAATTCAAAGTATTAAATTTAATTCAATTTATAATCGATGTTTATACGTTAATTAAATATTTCATGAATAATAAATAATAATTTCATGAATAATAAAAAAATTATTTTATTATTCATGAAAAAGTAATAAAACAATTGACACAATAATAACAATAATTATTATTGCAATGCAATAGTTGAAAGTATTAAATTTAATTCAATTTATAATCGATGTTTATACGTTAATTAAATATTTCATGAATAATAAATAATAATTTCATGAATAATAAAAAAATGATTTTATTATTCATGAAAAAGTAATAAAACAATTGACACAATAATAACAATAATTATTATTGCAATGCAATAATTGAAAGTATCAAATTTAATTCAATTTATAATCGATGTTTATACGTTAATTAAATATTTCATGAATAATAAAAAAATTATTTTATTATTCATGAAAAAGTAATAAAACAATTGACACAATAATAACAATAATTATTATTGCAAAGCAATAAATGAAAGTATCAAATTTAATTCAATTTATAATCGATGTTTATACGTTAATTAAATTAAATCAAATCAAACCCAAATTAAATAAAAATAAAAATAAATTCAAATTTTACAATTTTGGTAATTCTAATTCGAATTTTTATAATTTAAATAATCCATCAATTATAATACTTTCGTTTATTCACTTTGTACCTCACGTGGTTAATGTCAGTTTGGCAAAGTATTTAATTTTCATTCATAATGTCCGATCGTGAATGCCATCACCAATATCTTACGAAATATTTCTCAAGTTGAATTCTTGTCTCAACATTGTAGGCCGAAAGTAACCGGCCATCTTTCTTTATACAGCACACACACACACACACACACACATATATATATATATATATATATATAATGTACAAATAGTTTAAAGTGAATAACAAGTGAAGGCACATCGGACATGTACGCCGTGACTCAGTTCGACGGTCACACGCGTTATTGAAATACGTGAAAGTAACGAGGAATTGTCATGGTAATGCCTAATGTTTCTTACAATAGACTGCTTTATATATATATATATATATGGGGTTTTGAGCATTCCTCGTTCGCAGCAGTTTACGAGAGAGGCAAAATGGTGAACGACATATATATATATGTATAGAAAGGTGGAACAAAAAAAAAATAATAATAAAAAGGACTGTTAGGACTCACAGAGGGCACGTTTACTGAGCAAGCATTATGTGGTCATATTTACGTGTGTGAGCTCTATGAGCTCCTCGACGTGACTGGTGAAAAAAGAGAGAGAGAGAGAGAGAGAGAGCTGCCAGGCCAAACGGTGGCGACGGTGGGGACAAAAATGTTACGCTTCGATGCTCCCAGAGCCTCGGGCAGGGTTTATATACCCTCGAGAAAGAAGTTGGACGCAAATGTGTGTGTATACACCTGGCCAGACGCCTACACACTCTATTACTGCTGTTCTCTCTCTCTCTCTCTCTCTCTCTCTCTCTCTCTCTCTCTCTCTCTCTCTCTCTCTCTCTCTCTCTCTCTCTCTCTCTCTCTCTCTCTCTCTCTATATATATATATATATATATATATATATATATATAT
>OY769903.1:1225921-1233421 GCA_963669185.1 Dyspetes luteomarginatus
CGAAAAAAAAAAACAGAATATAGTCGGCAGAGTATTTATAAAATATATAATCAAGATTAATTGACTTTTCATTTATATTATGAATGATCGGCTTGAAGCCAAAAACTTTTGAAAATTACAATTTCTCAATAAACCTGCTAAATTTAATTCCAAACTTTTTCCCACAACTCATAATAGCTTGGACGATTTAGTTGAAATTGCGGTGAGATGAAAATTACGCTAAATTCTCTCCACAAGAATATATATTCCATCTGCTCTCTAGATATTTTTTTTGAACAATTAATTGTCCAAATTACATGTAAAACTTTTCGTTGTACGAGTTAAAAAATTCAAATGGGAATATTCTCTCGTCATCATCGCATGCCAAACACCCTCATAACGAAGAAGCCAAAATACCGTATATATTTATATATATTGCGTGTATATATGTATATATTACGAGTGTGTATGTATATATATGTATATATGTATACATTTCGAGTATATATGTATATATTACGAGTATACATGTATATATTGCGAGTATATATGTATATATTGCGTGTATATATGTATATATTTCGAGTATATATGTATATATTGCGAGTATATATGTATATATTTCGAGTATATATGTATATATTTCGAGTATATATGTATATATTTCGAGTATATATGTATATATTACGTGTATATATGTATATATTGCGAGTATATATGTATATATTTCGAGTATATATGTATATATTTCGAGTATATATGTATATATTGCGAGTATATATGTATATATTGCGAGTATATATGTATATATTGCGAGTATATATGTACATATAGCGAGTATATATGTATATATAGCGAGTATATATGTATATATTGCGTGTATATATGTATATATTGCGTGTATATATGTATATATTTTGAGTATATATGTATATATTGCGAGTATATATGTATATATTTCGAGTATATATGTATATATTTCGAGTATATATGTATATATTGCGAGTATATATTTATATATTCCGAGTATATATGTACAAATAGCGTGTATATATGTATATATTGCGTGTATATATATATATATATATTGCGAGGTATAAACGTCGGAGGGCACCTCGCAAAGCCAATTATACAATAACGGTAAACTCTCGTGAGCAGAGAAACGCATATGTGTGTGTGTGTGTACTCGTCATTATAACTCTGACGTTTTCCCCACTTTATAAGACTCTCTTTGGCACACGAACGGGCCATTATAATATAACCCACGAGAAATATTCGGGTTGTCGAACCGAAAAATTGGTCAATAGCCAAGCTTCGCTGTGGCGGAGGTGGGGGTGGGAGGAAAGAAAAAACATTTAAAAACATTTAGCAGGACACAGTAAGAGCGCGCTCGAAGCGCTCGCGCTCATTCTCACTCCTCGCAAACCCACTAACATGAAAGTATAAAGTATACATTGCAGTCAGTATACGCAGAGCCGTCACACGGGTAGGCGGGGAGGTCTCGTGTGCTCGTCCTGTCATTTTTTATTATTATTCCTTTTTTTTTTTTTCCCCAACTATCTGTCTTATTTATTTGTTTTGTTTTTTTTTTTTCAATTTTTAAACGACGAACAATTGTAAAAATTATCGCAATCGGATCAAAGTGAAATAACAAATGTGATGATATATATATATATATATGTTTGAAAAAAATTTATAATTAACTCTCAATTATTGATTATTGATAAATATCGGAATTTGTCCAATATCAATTTTTTTCAACTGATTTTTTTTTTTTTTTGGTGCAAAGTTTACAAAGGATTTTTGCCACGAGTAACAAATATCAAATAGGAGTTTATGATATCGTGAGTTTTAATTTTTTCATCTATTGAGATTATCGTTATTATTATTATTTAATTTGTAATTTTGTAAATAAATCTCATTTTGCTTCATTAAACGATGGAATGTTAAAAAAAAAAAAAACATAAAACGAATAAAAAAATATACATGTGTATGTTTACATTTTCGTATTAAATTGGCAAAAAATTTATATATATATATATATATATATATATATATATATATATAAATATTTTCGTATTACATCGATGAAAATTTACATTGATTTGAAATTCATAAATATTGCCAATGATCGAGCACAAGGATCGAGTTGAGAAAAAAAATTTTTTTAAAAAATCTCAAATTCAATACGATAAATTGTTCAACTATTTAACATGCTTAAACTTTATATTTTTTGATGAAATGCGATAATGGAAGTCTTTAACGCGTGGGAATTGCATGACGGGAAATCACATCACGCGTTGGACACTACGAAGTTTTATTCAAAATTCGCAGAATTCTTTCCTATACTTAATTCTTTGTTCAAGTCTGGCACTTTTTTAGGAGTTACGGTGAGGGGAGGAGGGGGGGGGGGGTTGTACGTCATGATGAGTGTGCAAAGTCAAAACGTGCATTAGACAATGCACGTTTTTGCTCATATATATATATACGTATCATAGTCCACGTGGGGCGAAATGGCTTGACAATATAAAATTGAGAAAATTTCAATTCAGAATTTACGAAAATTTTAATTTCAATAATTTTCTTTTCTTTCTTTTTTTTTTTTTCAATCTTTATAAATTTTGTACAATTTTTGTTTTATTTATAAGACAAAAATTATTGTCTCGTCGATAAAAAATTCATTCGCAACATGTGCAAAAGTGAAATTTATAATTTTCTTTCTTTATTTGTTTTTTTTTTTTACGTTAAATATTTTTTACATTGGCAAATTTTTTTTTTTGGCCAAAAAAAAAAGATAATTCATACGACAATTAAAACTAGTTCAAAAGTGCATCGTTATCGTTAAAAGCTTTATCATGATAAATACTTCACTTTTTTCAAGTTCAATGTTCCAATGTTATTCTCATATTCGAACTTGAAACTCGAGCAGAGGAGAAAAAAAAAAAAAAAAAAACAAAAATTATTTTTTAATTATTAAAAATTTACCCTGGGGCCTTTTTTTGTCATGGTCAGCTCTAAATCTTCCGTTATCTCGCGCCGTTTAAAAAAAATCTCGACAAATTTCTCATTCGAGAAATTTATATGTATATATATATATATATATATACAGCTATACAGCATAACAATGAGTCCCATTTTTTTTTATAATGCTGATAAGAGACACGTGGTAAATTAATTTGGGCCATTTTTTCACATTCACTTTGTAAACATAATTGTCAACATTCAGTATTTTTTTCTTTACAAAATAAAAACGGTATTTAAGAGGAAAAAAAAAAAAAAAAAAAAAAAAAAAAACCAGGACGCGAGTTCAGAGAGAAATGCAACGTGAATGTACCCTGTGCGTACATGCCAACTTCTCGAGTTGTATACTTGTAGTTTTGCTCTGCTGACCCGTTATCAGACTATATACGATATATATATATATATATCTATTTTTATAATCCATTTATATATTGGGTCGTCAAGGATGAAATTTGTAGTTGAGAAACCAACATTGCCTTTTTTTTCTACAAATTTCATCCTTGACGACCCAATATATATATATGAGTAGAAAATGCGTTTGATTACTGGGAAAGTGCAAGAGTTCTCTGGGTAAACGAGTGGCGAGAGAAATTGACATTGTTTGGTTACCCCCCTCGTATTACTGCTGACTAAGAACCTCGAGTTCCACTTCCGATATCGGATATGCGTTATATATATATATATATATATATATATATATGAGTGTGTGTATACTCGGCAACACGATTAAAATTGGAACAACCAGATTTGCACTCTATAATAATATTATATGTACAAGTATAATCTGTGTACCAATATAAGGTACAGATAAAAGACACATAATTTGAGTTTGAGTATGAGAACGTTACCAATTATCGGCACAATACTAATCCACCGTTACATTACAGTTTATCAAACTCTCAGAGAGAGTCATATTAATGGTCGAGCTCAATTTACGATTGAAAGTTCGAAACGAGATAAAGAAAAAATCCCTATTTATTTATGAAATAATATTTACACGAAGAAAAGTGAAGAAAGAAAAAAAACAACCCAAAGTCTTCTTTTTTTTTTTTCTATTCTCATCTGAGTAATGAAAAGAGAGGAAAAATTTAACGCTACAAAGAGAATACTCAGGCACGCGACTATCGTCATAATAATTTTGTCATTGTTTAATGGTTTTTTTGTTTTTTTTTCTCGTCTCCCTCTCTGGCCCTCTAGCGGATTTCTACGTGTACCACAAAGTGCAGAAAATTTTCAATCAAAACTTCCCCGCCCCAGACGATTGATATCTCGAACAAAAGTTAAACTTTTCGGAGACATTTAATTTGGTAAAGATAAAATGCAGTTTTTTCTCGTACTCGTGGTGGCTTATGGGGGGGGACTGTTTTACCGACTGAGAAAATGGCACATCGCATCAATGCCATTGCATTCGCCTCGGTGTAATCTCTCTCTCTCTCTCTCTCTCTCGCGACCCCTGCCTGTCCTTCGCATCATCTCACAAGACGACAACAAAATGGGATCTCCTTCGTGACGTCATGAAAGGAGTCAGGAAAGGAGAGAGGGCGGGGGAGAGAGAGAGAGAGAGAGAGAGAGAGAGAGAGAGAGAGAGAGAGAGAGAGAGAGAGAGAGAGAGAGAGAGAGAGAGAGAGAGAGAGAGAGAGCGGGAGGGCGCGCGAGAGAGAGAGAGAAAGAGAGAGAGAGAGAGAGGGAGGGCGCGCGAGAGTGAGAGAGAGAGAGAGAGGGAGGGCGCGCGAGAGTGAGAGAGAGAGAGAGGGAGGGCGCGCGAGAGAGAGAGAGAAAGAGAGGGAGAGAGAAAGAGAGAGAGAGAGAGAGAGAGAGCGCGAGAGTGCGGCGGTTTAAACGATGTGAAACAGAAGTAGGCGCGCGTAGTGGCAATCGCGGCAGTGCGAGAGAGACACAACCGAGAATAGCCGTTCCACATCGTCTTACAAATATAAGTAGGTTATGTGGCTGTCGCCGCGGCCGCGTCCACTGCTCTGTGCGCCGGTCGTCGCGGGACACATCATGCGGGGCCACGTAAAGTTTAAAACTTCCCGACAAAAATCATCTACATGAGCTCGAGGCTCCAAAGAGTTTGGGTCAGAGGAGCTCAGGAAGAGAAGCATACGAGAAGTCAACAAAAAAAATAAAAATAAAAATAAAAAATCATCAACGCCAGACGACGCGAACGATCGAAACTCGTACGAACAACTTTTCTTCGAAATATTTATACTGCGCGTATATCTGTTATGGACAAAAACAAGAAGAAAAAGAAGAAGAAGAAGAAGAAGAAGAGGAAGAAGAAGAAGAAGAAGAAGAAGAAGAAGAGGAAGAAGAAGAAGAAGAAGAAGAAGAAGAAGAAGAAGAAGAAGAAGAAGAAGAAGAAAAAGAAAAAGAAGAGGAAGAAAAAGAAGAAGAAGAAGAAGAGGAAGAAAAAGAAAACATCTGTATATAGACGCATTCATTTGTATATAAACGCGAGTGTTTCGTTTTGGGTCAATCGCCTCGTTATTCTTTTAGTCAAATCCTCGTGACTAACTCGTTTTATATATATATATATATATATATATATATTATGTATAAAAATCGTGTACATAATTAAACCCGATGCTGGCCACAGGTTAAAACTAGCCGAGCCCTCGTTAAACCAAAAAAGATGCAACCGAAAAGCTCTCCCTCTTTTGCTCTTTCTCATTCTCTCTTCCCCCCCACTCTTTATATATATATATATACACAAACATCCGACACCGGATGAGAGAGGCCTTGACCGTTCACGTTTTTCGTCATCGAGGCCACATTCTTCAACAAGTTCCTTCCGATCGTTCAAATTTTAGCGGAGATAACATCGTCTCTAGTTACCTTATTATATAATATATATATATATATATATATATATATATATATATGCAGTTTGTGCAATTGTTTTTTTTTTCTCATTTGTCAGAGCAATTTGTAACAATTATTAAGATTTTGGCAAATTTGCATTTATTATTATTATTATTATTATTATTATATATATATATATATACGAGGTTTGAATGAATCGATATTTGTATTTTTGTTTATATATTGAAATTTTTTTATAATCAATCACATAAATTGCTTATTGCTCAAAAACTTTCACTCCCACGATTGATTTTCATTGATCCATTGATTTTTATTATAATACGAAAAAAAAAAAAAAAAAATTGTAAAATTGACTCACCAATTGCGCGACGAGAAATCATCCTCCATAATCGGCGTATCGCCAAGCCAACTTTCCCATCATCAAAGTTTTACATTCTTGAACGCGTAATAATAAGAAACGAAAACTTTTTCACAAAATCCAAATTTTCATTGTTTATTAATATTTTATTCCACTTTCACTGCACAATACACGCGCGTGTTTACCAAATCACCATATATATATATATATATATATATATATATATATATATATATACACCAATGTCACATTTTTTGGCTTTTGAATCAAAACACGAAACTTTTTGAGGCGAAAATTTTTTTTACAGATTGCGATACTTCTCGAGTTTGTCTTTCATTTTCACGAGTAAATATTTTAAAAATAGTTAGTATAAACACATTGTGCAAAGTTTTAATATGACATCCACAAACGAGCGTAGAATATCCGAGAAACGAGACTTTTTGTTGTGGTGGGCGGCCATTGTTGTTTTCATCATATGGCACTATGGGAAAAAATACAAAAATTCTTTTAGTTCAAGTTGCCTCTTTTTGCACTTTCGCAATATATATATATATAGCAATAGAAAAAGTACGCAAAGTGCAAAAAAGTAGCAGAAAATTATAAGCAAACAAGAACAACAAATAAAAATGTTCCAATGTCGATTAAGATAAAATGTAAAATGCAATAGAACCGACCACACATTCCTAGACGTTCGTAATTTGACACTTCAATCCGAATTTATACTGGCACGTGTCAGAGATACAAATTACGTTCAACATATATATATATATATATATATATAGTCGAATCAATTATTTAAACGCGCACTGATATTTCAAAATATTTATCACGTATCTCTTCAATGTCTATGATTTTTTTTTGTTTCTTTGTCAATTGCATGATTTTTTTTTTATAAATTAATGATCAGTGAAAGAGTTAACCACAAAGCAGCCATCTTGGATATTATATATATATATATATATATATCTGTATATAAAAATAATAAATAATACAAAAATGGCACAAATGAAATTGTCTCTCGATAATATTATCCTTTATCGCTATATATATATATATATATCGCAATAGAGAAAATCAACTTTACAGAGTTGAAAAAGTTTTGACGTCTCGTCGCGGTAAAACTGTAAAATTAATATACAAAAAATTTCGCCCCACGCCCTAATGGATGTGCGAGATAAAATTGATATGGAAAAAAAAAAGCAAAGCAAATCAAATCAAATCATGAGAGAATGGATATAAATTTTCAGATTGAAACTTGTGAGACTCCATGCATTGTGGATTGTTCCATGTGTGTGTGTGTGTGATATTTGCGATAT
>OY769903.1:1235921-1270276 GCA_963669185.1 Dyspetes luteomarginatus
ATCGCGTGTCTTTTGTTTACACTCAGAATGTGTATCGAATATAATACAAGATTTTTCTGGCTATTCTATTCCGTCACCTTATACAGGGAATAATATTTTCCAA
The DNA here is from genome assembly GCA_963669185.1 of Dyspetes luteomarginatus. Taxonomy (NCBI): domain Eukaryota; kingdom Metazoa; phylum Arthropoda; class Insecta; order Hymenoptera; family Ichneumonidae; genus Dyspetes; species Dyspetes luteomarginatus. The sequence goes on from OY769903.1 coordinate 1,236,025, forward strand.
ATACTTTTTCTCCTTAGCCACTATGAGTATTTTTTTTTTTTTAATATATATATATATTTATCTGAAAATAAATAAATATATATATATATAGTGAAAAACTCGTCATCGCATCGCGTGTCTTTTGTTTACACTCAGAATGTGTATCGAATATAATACAAGATTTTTCTGGCTATTCTATTCCGTCACCTTATACAGGGAATAATATTTTCCAAATACTTTTTCTCCTTAGCCACTACGAGTATTTTTTTTTTTTTTCTTTCATTCGACATCTCGTCGTGTCTGATGCATATGGAAATTGAATAATTGGCAATTCGACGCAGAGACAGACAATAATTGTATTCTTCGTGTTTTAGTGTGCAAAATTTTTTTTGCCTCAATAAAATCCTTTGGCACAACGAACAAAATTATTATGACACTTTAGATCATTTGATTAAATTTTTATTATGTCAATTTAGAATTGTTACGTCCTCCGCCATGATGCTGTGGTAAATTAATAACTTCGTGACGGAGTTAGATAAATATATATATATATATATATATATAAGCGTGGAATTCACATAATGGCCTCATATTTCAGTCTCTGCCAACATGGAAGTAATTGCGTGCTGCAGTTATATACTCTCATATGTATATATATACATATATATACAACACATATGTATATAAGAGAGTTTGGGTTCTCAGATGTGAAAAAAAAAAAAAAAAAAAACATCACGGATGGTCCCGAAGTATCCGATCGTGTCTGAGAACAAAGACGTTTCAATATATTGTCAAAAAGTAATTCAATAATGTTTTGTGTACCAAAACAGATGTGACACAAAACATTATTGAATTATTTTTTGCCAATATATTGAAACGTCTTTGATCTCAGACACGATCGGATACTTCGGGACTATCCGTGTTTTTTTTTTTTTTTAAATTAATAATTTCCTCCATTTTGTACGTCAGACACCCCCCCATAGTCGGAAAAATTATTGGAAAAAATTTCGGTTATCCCGAATCATACTAGAAGAATTATTTTCATCCGCCAATAATGATAATAATATCTGATAGAAATGAAATGGGGATGAGAAAAATAATAATAATAATATTCTGTAATAAAAAAATTGGAAATTTGATTAATTTTGAAAAAAAAAAAAAAAATGACATTCTGCGATAAATAAATAAATAACAAATGTGAAAATAATATCTATATAATGGAAATTGATAATTTGCCGTTCAAAGATAAACCCAAACGACAAGTGCAACGCAGTGGAGAATTGCTCGCAGCTCTGTCACCAAAGACCGGAAGATAATTTTTACATCGCGTCACACTCGGTAGTGCCTGACTCAAATTTCATTGCCTTGTCTCTCGTCGTTGTACAGTTTGAGCGTCCATATTACTCTCATTCACAATTACAACGTACCGGATCATTTTTTTTTTTTTTTTTTTACCTCGCAAGTCAGACAATGAAATTGATGAAAAAAAAATTAAAAATTAAAAATTTTAGTAGAAAATTAAATTTGCTCGCTTATAATTTTTTTTAATTTTTTTGAAATTAATTTATTATTATTATTATTATTATTTTCAAGGTTAATGATGATCAATTATCACAGTCATTGAATTGATGAAAATCATTCATTTTATTGTGCAATCGAGCCAAAATGGAATTTTTTTTTTTTTTTTAAATTTAATTCACAATCTAAACGAGAGGCTACGAAATAAATTACGAAAATTCAAGTCATCATAGCTCGATGAAGAAAATTGGGATACGTGCTGAATTTTAAATCAAGCATCCTCTCTATGTTGAAAAAAAAAAAAATTTCCAAAATTACCAAATACAATTCGTATTTCGTACACGTCGTACGAAATATATATATATATATCATATATATATAATCTATAGTATCTATAGTATATATATATATATATATATATATATATATATATATATATATATATATATATATATAAAATATAATATAATATATATATATATACATGTATATATATGTAGCAGCAACATGTGCACGTATTACTTAAATTTTCTTCAGCGTACAACACAAGATTACGTATAAGTTTTTTTTTTCTTCTCTGCCTTATCATAATTTTTTATTTTCACTATCAATTCATTATATATAGTCGATATATATATATATATATATCGACATATATATATATATACTATAGATACTATAGATTATATATATATGATATATATATATATATATATTTCGTACGACGTGTACGAAATACGAATTGTATTTGGTAATTTTGGAAATTTTTTTTTTTCAACATAGAGAGGATGCTTGATTTAAAATTCAGCACGTATCCCAATTTTCTTCATCGAGCTATGATGACTCGAATTTTCGTAATTTATTTCGTAGCCTCTCGTTTAGATTGTGAATTAAATTAAAAAAAAAAAAAAAAATTGCGTTTTTGCCTCGATTGCACAATAAAATGAATGATTTTCATCAATTCAATGACTGTGATAATTGATTTTCTCATCCCCATTTCATATATATATATATATATATATATATATGTATATCGATATCGATATATATATATATTTATTTATTTATATTTATTTATTTATTTATTTTCATTATCAATTCATTATATATACTCGATGAATTGATAATGAAAATAAATAAATAAATAAATATATATATATATATATATATATATCGTGAGCTCGTGAGGCTGAATACTATAGATATAAATATAAATAGAACGATCTAGGCTAAACGATTGGACTAATAACTGCCTATAGTGTAATTGGATCGTGTGTAAACAATTTTTGCAAAATTACTAAATAATATGATTTCTCAAGACTTGCCTTAATCGTCGTAAGAAATATATATATATATATGTATATATGTAACAGCAACATGTGCACGTATTGTTTAAATTTTAAGTATTTTTTTTTTCTCTATCTTATCATAATTTCAGCCAATCGAACAACACCGATGACTAATCGATGGTCAAAATAAACACATTTTCTCACGATTTACGAGATTATTAGCCACTTTGGTCAGCTTTACTTTTCTCCATTTTAGAATTTTACTCATTTGATGTAAAAAAAAATTAAAAAAAATATATATATATATATATATATATATATATATTCTGTCTGTAGATTAGAAAAATCTCTCATTTACAGAAATTAATTATTGAAAATAAACTAATAAAAATAATTTATTAATTGTCGATTTGATGATTTAGAAAAAAAAAAAAAAAAAAAAAAAAAAAAAAAAAAAATCGTCTCACAATTAACTTGTTTTTCCATTGCGTGTGAATATGTTTAATTTGGATTTGATTGTTCTCGATCAATTTATCACCGAAGCATTCGTACACCCTTGAGATAATAGAAAAAAAATGTTTTGTTTTGTTTTGTTTTTTTTTTTTTTTTTTAATTTTATTTTATCTCCAGGAGAGGGCAAAGCGACGGCGATAAGAAAACGAATCGTTTGGGTGGAAATATCAGAGACGGGCTCGGTTTATGGTCAACCGTCGATTCCAGTCAGTGACGCTCGAAATTTCGTCTCGATCGAACGTTCTCTCGTCATGCCGGGCACGGGCGGCTCTCTCTCTCTCTCTCATCGGTCTTTTCAAATCATTTCGGCAAAATTATTTCATTACGTTATTATTATTATTATTATTATCTCCCGTGTGTTTAAGTGATTGCGAGATTTGTAAAAAATTAAATTTCGAGAAAAATTAATTCAATTATTGAATTTAATATATATATATATATTTTTTTTATATTTATTTTTTTGCATCAGTGTGAATGGCCGAGTGTGAACGCAATTTATAGATTGGATAAATCACTTCTTTTTCACAAGGTGAAAAAAATGAATTAAAAAAATAATAATAAAAGTTTACAAAATTTTTGAGAGGCAGAGACGAATAAATAATTGTGGCTCATGAGTCAAATGGGATTCGAAGCTTCCTCTTCCTCTTCCTCTTCCACTCTTTCTCTTTCTCTTTCTGTCTTTCTTTCTTTCTTTCTTTCTTTATTTATTTCTCTCTCTCTCTCTCTCTCTCTCTCTCCCCCCCACCCTCCCTCTCTCTCTCCCTTGGATGGTTCGTGTTGGTTCGTTGGTGGGTCGAATAACGGTCAAACGTTATATTACCAACTTGGCCATCTCGCTCACTTTGCCAGCACCTCTTAGAATTTTATATATATATATATAGAGAGAGAGAGAGAGAGAGAGAGAGATATACATACATATACATATATATATACATTCGTGGCTCTAAAAATTTTGCTAAAAATATCATGACGAATGAAGAAAAGAAAAATATATTTTGATTTTAGTCGAGGCTAATTGTTAGAAAAAAAAAAAAAATTTTTTTTTTACGGATATAAAACATGCCAATTGTTTGTTCACCGATTTCGTGATAATAAATTATCGGGATACGATAAATGAAAATATATCATGGCCCAAAATAGAGGCCTGGCCAAGAAAATAAGCGAGTTTAAAACTTTCGCTCAAACGGATCCCATCGGTGACCCACTCTGCCATGTTAAAGAGAGCTGTAAAAACTTGTTTTCGACGTTACATTAAATTCGTGTACCATTCTCGTTATGGTGAAACAAAAAAAAAAAAAACCTACTTGTTAGTTGCAATAAAAAAAAATGAATAAAAAATTCCACCCAAATTACAATAATTTAATAGCGAAAAAAAAAAAAAGTATTTTTGACAAATAAATTATATTACAATGCAGATTTTATCATATATATATATTTCAATTAAAATATTATCCCTGCGTTAATAATTAGACGAATCAATTCGCGATTAATTTTTTTCAAAACCCTTGAGCAATTTTTACATATGCAATAAAAAAATAAATAAAAAAATTCCACCCAAATTATAATAATTTAATAGCGAAAAAAAAAAAAAAAGTATTTTTGACAAATAAATTATATTACAATGCAGATTTTACCAAATATATATATATATGTATATATATATATATATATATATATATATATTTCAATTAAAATATTATCCCTGCGTTAATAATTAGACGAATCAATTCGCGATTATTTTTTTTCAAAACCCCTGAGCAATTTTTTTTGTTTTATTTCAGTGAAAAAAATTTCTCTCATAATCGCCCTTAACCCCTTGAGCAAATTTTATATATGCGATAAAATTTTTTTTAAAAATTCTATCCAAATTATAATAATTTAATAGCGAAAAAAAAAAAAAAGTATTTTTGACAAATAAATTATATTACAATGCAGATTTTACCATATATATATATATATATTTCAATTAAAATATTTTATCCTACCGTTAAATATTAGGACGAAATTTAAATTACATTTTCCTTCTGTATAAAGGCACGTGAAAAAAATAAATAAAAAAAATCATCACGCGACGTAAAATTCAAAATTGCATAAAATATTTCCCTAAAAAAAATTACCTTTTCCTTAAAAATATTACTGATGGGGGGAAAAAAAACAAACAAAAAAAAAATCAGCATATTTTCATGCTTTGTGAATTATTGTCTTAATTAATTTCTCATACGAAATTTATATCTCTGACACAAAATATACCAACGAGAAAAAAAAAAAATGATTAAATTTTTGTTCCGCAAAATAATTGTCTAAAAGAAAAAGAAAATAAATTAAAAATCTCAATTGCAACTCATATTTGCGAGGTTTGATCGACCGTTATGAATTTTTTTTTTCTCTCTCTCTCTCTCTCTCTTCCTTCTTCACCAAAGAATTTGTAAAATTGTGAACGTGCGTAAATTTACAGGTGAGAATTGAACGGGACCGGTAAAAACAGTTACAATGCAAAAACAAAAATGGAGCTTTACAGCATGTGGCGGCCTCGTTATTGTCTGCCTCGCTGGATTAATGGCAAACGTATTTGGTAAGTTGGGGAGAAAATATATATTAAAACTGCAACGAAAATAAATAATTTTATGTAATTTTTATAAATAAAAAAAAAAAAAAAAAAAATGAAAAAAAAAAAAAATGAAAAATAAAATAAAAACTTTTTTTTTTCGCCTCTGCGGGGAAATTTATCAGGAATTCCGGTACGGGAATGTAGATCGAAGAGAGAAGTCGAAATAGCACGAACAAATTGGTCCCAATTGGCCGATGAATGGCTCCAGGCAAAGGAGAGAGTCGAGGATAAATTTGGGGTTTCTTTGTTATCATCGGGTGACAAATTACGGCAACTACCACCGACTGCTGAGACTGAAAAAGTGGAGATGAGCGACGAGCAGCTCAAACGTGTAAGTCGAACGAAAAATTATCAAATATTAAAATGAAAATTAAATTAAAATTTCAAATTTCAAATTTCAACGTGCCAAATTGAAATAAAATATTTCCCAAAAAAATTTTTTTTAATATTCAGAAAAAATATTAAAATTGAAGATAATTAAATAGAACAAAAAAAAACGAAGAAAAAAATAAAATAATATATATATATATACACACACACACACACACACATATATATATATATATATATATATATACACATATATATATATACACACACACACATATATATACAGGTAAAAAATGAGCTTGATAATCTTTTATCCATCCTGATGTACTTCTCGTATTTCAATATTATATATATATATATATATATATATATATATATATATATGTATATACCAACGTCCGCCACCGCTCTCACTTTCAATGCCGAATAATACTTTCACCTCGCCGTTGTGTTGCTTATGCACACGATGAATGCACACGTTAAAAAAAAAAAAAAAAAGCAAACGCGCGATGCTCTTGAGGATCTTAAGATCAATGAACTTTTATCGTCTGTGGAGCAAAAATTCCCACCCATGCAAAAAAAATTAAAAAAATAAAAAGAAAAAAAAAATCTTTGAAACTTGGAAAAAATATATATATATATATATATATATATATGACTCGTCCGCCATTACCTGTGAAAAATATTTCTTCATCGCTCTGGCAAAAGGATTTAAATAATAATAATAATAATAATAATAATAATAATTAAAGAGAAAAAAAAAACAAAAACTTTGATTAATCGAGCTCAACCGGAAAATTAGAAAAAAAATATATATATATATAACTCGTCCCCAATTACCCGTGAAAAATATTTCTTCATCGCTCTGGCAAAAGGATTTAAAAAAAAAAAAAAAAAGAAAAAAAAAAAAAAATAATAATAATAATAATAATAATAATTAAAGAGAAAATGAAAACTAAACATTCATTCCCTTCGTCACAGGTAAATTATTCACGAATGCTATGGGACATGGAAAATGTACAAAAAAGTGGTCACTTGTCGATGTTTGTTGACAAAGCCCTGAAACTTCTCGATCTACGTCAAGTTATGATGGAGGTCGAGACATCGGTTATGTCAAAAGTATCGTGCACGGCGTGCAAGGTCGGGGCTGGTCTTCTTCAGCATTACATCAAGGCCGGTAAAAGTGATCAAGAAATAATGAACAGTATTTATCACTTTTGCGTATCATTAAATATACAAAGTCCACGAGTCTGTCAGGGTGTCACGATGCTCTTTGGGGTGAGTGGAAAGAAAGAAAAAAAGAAAAAAAAAAAAAAAAAATCTATCGCATGTTGTCCATTGAAATGAAATTTCATTATATTCTCATTTCTCTGCTTCCCCTCCTCCGCCTCTCCCCCCCCCCCCCCCCCCCACCTCGCCCATCTCTTTCTTTCCCCCTCTCGCCTCTCCTTTCATTAATTTTGTATTATCTACTCGCTCTATTGCGAGCAAATAATACAAAAGTAATAGAAGGAGAGAAAGAGGCAGAAAGAGAGAGAGAAAAAAAAAAAAAATAATCAACGAGACAGAGCGCGTCCACACAGAGGCGAACTTTCTACTTGTAAATTATATATATATAGACAGTGATTTCACCGATCATACGTTATATTGATTTTTTTTTCCGTTCAAGTGTAAGCACATGCAATATTAGAATCGTTAAAAAAATTTATACCCTACTTTTTGGTTTTGGTTTTGGTTTTTTTTTTTTTTTAAATTTTTTTTGAATGAAATTTATTTACAAAATATTACGAGCTTCATAAAGCTATTTTCACAGCTTTATAAATAGCTTTGTAAGCTCGTAATATTTTGTAATTAAATTTAATTTGTTCATCATCAAATACCATTTATTGTTTGATTGGTTAACCGTGTAAATGAAGAAAAAAAAATATAAAAAAACCAAAAAGTAGGGTATAACATTTTTTAACGATTTATTTCTACATATATATATATATATATATATATATATATCACAGCTTTATAAATATTTATAAAGCTCGTAATATTTTTTAGAATTTTTTCTAAACGACCTTTAGATTTTTTAATCATGAAAATTGTTTAATTTTGCCATATTGATTTTATTAAATGGCAATTTGTATATATATATATAATAAATATATATATATATATATGGCAAGTTTATCAAGAAAAATTGAATCGAAAAACGTGAAATTGTTTGGAAAAAAAAACAAAAAAAAAAACAAATAAAAAAACAAAAATGAATTTTTCAGGGTGAGGTAATCTACGTATTGAAACAAGTGACAATGGGACCATCGCAAATTTGCAGCTTTGTAATCGGTGATGCATGCGACGATGCATATAATCCTCAGCATGAGTGGGAAGTTGCATTTCCACCGGTAAACAAGCCACCTATACAGCCACCGATACCACCAAAAGAGGGAGCCCCAACATTCAAAGTTCTTCATATATCCGACACTCATTACGATCCTTATTATCAGGAGGGCTCAAACGCTCTTTGTAACGAGCCACTTTGCTGCCGTTTGACAAACGGTGCACCCTTGACCGCATCAGCTGCTGCTGGTCGATGGGGCGATTATAGAAAGTGCGATACACCAAAGAGAACCATCGACCATATGCTCAAGCATATATCCGACACACATTCCGTAAGTGGTATATATATATATACACAAGAATTAATAAATTATAAAATAATAAATAATATAAATTATAATTCGTACGTCTCTGGGTCTGGCTTGGGTGATTGAATCGTGAAAAGTGTATTTTTTATTTTACATCATTGGCCAACTAACTTTGAGATATATAGAGAAATATACAATCCTTGTATATTTCTCTATATTTCTCAATTTATTAATATAAATTATAATTCGTACGTCCCTGGGTCTGACTTGCGTGAGTTAATCGTGAAAAATGTATTTTTTTATTTTACATCATTGGCCGATTAACTTTGATATATATAAGAATTAATAAATTAAAATTCGTACGTCTCTGGGTCTGGCCTGTCTGAGTGATACTCATATCTGTATGAGCTTTTTGTTTGGTTTTTTTTTTTTTTCTATCAGCTGTTATTTAATTTTGATTCCAATAGTTGTAAATTTTTCTTTTTTTTTTTCATTATTTCACGATTTCTTTATTTTGAATGGATTTTTTTTTTAATCTAAATTAGGTCGCCTTACGCTCATTCACACGGCTTCGGTTAATTATTCAATTATTTTATTAATTAATTATTTTATTATTTTATCATTTAAGTATTTAATTATTTAATTATTTTATTAATTTATTATTTTATTATTTTATTATTCAAGTATTTAATTATTTATTTCGTTAATTAATTGGAATATTTCTCGATAAACAGGATATCGATTACATACTATGGACTGGAGATCTTCCACCCCACGATGTTTGGAATCAAACGCGAGAGGAGAATCTCAAGATTCTTCGTGAAACGGTTACGCAAATGCTCGAGACATTTCCCGGTGTACCGATATTTCCTGCTCTAGGAAATCACGAGAGTGCCCCCGTTAACAGGTAAAAAAAATAAAAATAAAAACATCTCGATCGAATTTTTCCAAAATTTTCAAAATTTTCTTTTCATTTTAATGATTATTTATTTATTATTATTATCATTATTATTATTATTGATTCTCAGCTTTCCACCACCATTCGTTCCCGAGGAAAATAATATATCGTGGCTGTACGATGAGCTCGACAAACAATGGAAAAGATGGCTGCCAGCTGGTGTTTCACACACAGTTCGACGTGGTGCATTTTACTCGGTTCTCGTTCGTCCTGGTTTTCGAATATTATCCGTAAACATGAATTATTGCAACAATAAAAATTGGTGGCTCTTGATAAACAGTACGGATCCCGTTAGCGAGCTACAATGGCTCGTTTACGAGTTACAGGGTGCCGAAATGAACGGTGAAAAAGTTCATATTATCGGTCATATACCGCCTGGACATTCCGATTGTCTCAAAGTATGGTCGAGAAATTATTATCACATTATCAACAGGTCAGTGGGCGTGTGAAAAAAAAAAAAAAAAAATTTACCATAATTTTTTAGCCGATATATATATATATATTTTTTAATTTCTTTTCACGACTTGACGAGATGAAGAAACGAAAAAAAATATATATATATTTATTTATTTTTAGATACGAATCAACGATAACTTCTCAATTCTTTGGTCACACGCACTATGATGAATTTCAATTATTTTACGATACCGCCGATCTCGGAAGAGCCCTCAGCATTGCATACATTGGACCATCCGTATCGCCATACTACGATCTTAATCCAGGCTATCGAATATATTACGTTGATGGTGATCATCCAAAAACCACCAGAGTGAGATAAAAAAATTATTATCAATTATTATTATTATTATTATTATTATTATTATTATTATTAATTATTTCAAACCATAGATGGTCGTTGATCACGAGAGCTGGGTAATGAATTTAAAGGAAGCAAATTTATACGATTATCCAATATGGCACAAGATGTACAGTGCACGTCAGGCCTATCAAATGACTTCACTGTTGCCAAAAGATTGGGACTCGCTGATTGACAAAATGACAAACGAACCCTCAAACTTTGATCTCTACTACAAGTGAGTTGGATTTTGTATTTTTTTTTTTCATCTCTCTCTCTCTCTCTCTCTCTCTCATTCATTCTCTTTTTTTTTTCTCATCGACATTAATTTTCAAATAAGCAGAGAAAAGTTTGTTATTATTATTTATTTTTTTTCACACAAATTTCTTCAACGGCCAAATTCAAATTTCTTTTCACCCGTTGATAAATAATTTTATCTGCCTGATATTAATATAGTGAAGAAAAAAAAAAAAAATGTTCAATTTTATCCGGCTGATAATTGACTAGCTGGGAGATAATTAATCCTGATGGGTGAAGAGAAATTGGCCATAAGTGTAAAAAAAAATAAATAAAAAAAATTAAGATATAAAAAGAAAAAAAAAAGAAAATGAAAAATTTTCCATTTTCACTACGCAGGCATTATTACAAAAATTCACCAGTAAGACCGGCCTGCAATGAGGAATGTCGTAAAAGATTATTGTGCGATTTGAGAAGTGGCCGAAGTCACGATCGCAAAGCCCTGTGTCAAAGTTTAGAATCGAGAATCGATGGTGAGACAAGAACAACATGGAGAGAATGGATTTACAACGGTTTAGCATTGTCGTACGTACAAGATTGGTGGCTTCAGACATATTACAACGGCGACACTGATACTAATATGGTTGGCCCTGAAATGGGCGAGCCCGATAGCATGCCAGACCCAAAAAACATCACCAGTGCCTCGTAAATAATAATAATTAAAATAATTAAATAATAATAATAATTTGCTTCCAAATAAATGCTAAATAACTCTTTAATCACCAATCATTTTTTTTTTTTTTTTTTCTCTCCACTCGTCTCTCTCTTTTTTTCGTTTTTATCGGAGCACTCGGAAGGATGCAAATTTAATCGAAAGTAAAATTAAAAAATTATTAGTGCATGCGCATTTTATTAACTTTTAGAGTGTAAAAATTTTTAACTCGTGGCTTAGCGGCTTTTAAGCAAACTCTCTAGATTTTAACTGGCTGTATATATATATATATATATATATATATATAATGGCACTATTTGTGAATAAATAATAAGGACAACAATGAAGTAATGAGATTCACAAAAATTCATGAAAATTCTCATTTATCGTTTAAAAATCTTATCTAATTATCAATATTTAATATTGTCAAATTGTAACTGGTGTGTGCATGGAACATTCGTAGTGATTTTTTTTTTTTTTTTTTTTCCCCCCGCGATAACGATAATCGTCGCAGTGACGAGAAATATGATTTACTTGTGTTTCAGGCGTTTCTTCGCCAAGTACATTGCAGCAGGGCAGTGAAAAATAATCATGAATAATTTTATTTAATAATAAAAAAATTTTAACACGCCATTTTCATTTTTTTTTTTCTTTTTTTTTTTTCAAATGCCAAAAAACGTATAAATTGCCCTTGTGATAGATTATTTTTTAAATTTTAAATTTTTAGAAGGCACGTTTTTTGGCTATTTCTCCCAGTTATAAATCAAACAATCTTCAGCCAGTGTGAATAACGAAAGAAAAAGAAAATAATAATAATAATATCATGAAATTATTGTGTAGTTGGAAATTGAAGGCTTTTTTTTCTTCGCTCTAAAATATAGTTTAGATGAGTCAAGAGTTTATATTTTATGCCAATATATTATAATTAAATATATAAACAATTTTTATTTCATTCAATTGAAAAATAATTTTTGAACAATTATGAACAATTAGTGAAGTTGTTTTTTTTTTTTGTCAAATGCCAAAGAACGTATAAATTGCCCTTGTGATAGATTATTTTTTAAATTTTAAATTTTTAGAAGGCACGTTTTTTGGCTATTTCTCCCAGTTATAAATCAAACAATCTTGAGCCAGTGTGAATAACGAAAGAAAAAAAAAATATAATAATAATAATAATAATAATAATAATAATATCATGAAATTATTGTGTAGTTGGAAATTGAACGCTTTTTTTTTATTCGCTCTAAAATATAGTTTATATGAGTCAAGAATTTATATTTTATGCCAATATATTATAATTAAATATATAAGCAATTTTTATTTCATTCAATTGAAAAATAATTTTTGAACAATTAGTGAAGCTTTTTTTTTTTTTTTTTTTTTTTTAGAGATAATAAAAATAATAAAAAATGTATTTTTGTTTTCTTCTTCTTTTTGATATTTTATCATGAAAATAATTGCGTAAAGTAATAATAACGAGACAAAAATTACCAATCGATTTTACAACGAAAAAAAAAAAAAAAAATGTCCATCAAAAAAAAAATTATTCCTTCATCGTATTAAAATGGAAATTAATGGGCTGAATGAGTTCGATAAAAAATTGGACAAAATTAAATTTAAAAAAAAAATTACATTTTTGCACAGAGGTCGACATTATCGATATCGTTGTGACGGAAAAAAAAAAAAAAAAAAAACCATTTTTATACGCGTCATACACGTTTATAACGAAAATTATTATAATTTTTTCTTTCACCACAAAAGTCAATCAAAAATTATTTTTTGTCAAGAAAATTCGTCGCAGGTTAAAAAAAAAGTTTTAAAAGCGATTTTATAATTTTAATAATGTCATGTCAATCAATTTTCCTTTATCGATCGACTCGAATACGCCGATGCTCTGTACATTTGAGTGGTTCGTTTTATTTTTTCAATTTTTTTTTTCTTTTTTAATTTTTTCAATTTTTTTTTTTCTTTTAATTACGATTTTTGCTAATCAAAAATATCCAATGATGTTGGAGCATAAAAATTGCTAATAAAACATGTAAATATTATCACACGCTTACGATTATTTCAGCACAGCGATTAGCTTATTATTATTATTAATAATAATAATAAAATTACACCGAGGAAAAACGATAAAAATTAAGCGTTGAAAATATTGTGGAATATGCAAAATTTACAGGGTCACGCGTTTACTTGAAAAATTGGTAAATTTTTGTTTTTTTTTGCCAGCTAAATAAAATTCGTTATAAAAAAAATTTGAAAAAAATAAAAAAAAAGACGCTGTAAAATTATGCAGTTTCTGTTTTGAGATGAAACTCAATTATCAACTTCTGTATATATATATATATATATATATATTGGTGATGGATTCTAAAAGACTTTGGTCGGGGGTACTCTGGTCGGGGGATCTTCTAGGCAGAATGTAAGTAACGAGATGACTAATAAAATTTTTATTAACTAATAAAAATAAATAAAAATCATTTTTTTTTTTTTTTTTTTTTTTTTTTTTTTTTTTTTTTCCAAAAAGTGAAAAGTGAATTAATTTTTTTTTTTTTTTTTCGAAAAATGGTAGAAAAAAAGTAATAATTCGAAGAAAAAAAAAATGCCAATTTAATCATTTTGATTAATAATCTTCAACTAAACGGGAAATAAATAATAATAATAATAATATTAATTCATGCAAAAGTGAGATAATTTTTTTTTTTCTTTCTTTTAATTTCTATAGGATGTCTATGGTCATGGCAATTCCAAGATTCGCCTACAATCTACCGAAATACGTTTTAGGACTGGGCTAGCGTGTAAAACTGCAAATCTCTCTCTCTCGAAGAAAAAAAACAAAAAAAAAAAAAAAAGAGAAATTGAAATTGTGATGTTAAATTTCTAAGCGCCAAGACAATACTCGCTTATTTTCGTCGTCGTCGTCTTCGTCTTCGTCGTTTAAATAATATTTTGAGAAAAATATTTAAAAAAAAAAAAAAAAAAAAAAAAAATCGATCTCCCCGAATTACATAAAATATTGCAACTACCTGATGATTGTATTATCTGTATATTTTTAAATCACGTGGACAAGAAGTTGATCAATCCGCACTATTTAAATTGTTATGCCATAAAGGAAAGAAGAAAAAAAAAAAAAAAAAAAAACAAAAAAGAAAAACTAAAAAAATTCTCGACCCTCGAAAAAGTAACTAAAATATTCTACGCATAATGTAGTTGGGCGAAACAAAAAACATAATCGTGAAATTATTTTAGAAAATGAAAACGTTCATTGGGCGCCATTATTGAATTTTTCATTTTTCATTTTTTCAAATTTTATTATGAATTATCGAGAAAAAAAAAAAAAAAATTGAGAAAATTGGTGATTTTTTTCATCACTCGAATGAAAATAATTTCATTCGCTGACTTTTATTAATGCCGTCCACTATAGTATTAGCGACATGGTAATAATTGTATGGAAAAAAAAAAAAAAAAAAAAAAAAAAAACGTAAACGTTGATCCGTAAAATTTATATTGACGAAAAAGTCATTGAAATGATATCGAAGTATATTTTTTCTCATTTCCAGGTGGAATAAAAATTAAAAAAAAATAAAGAAAATAAAAAAAAAACACGACAAGGTCAGACAATGCTATGTATATAAGGATGTAGATGTTGTTTATTTATACACACTTTGTTGTGTTGTAGCTAATTTTGTTATCGATTATTAAAAAAAAAAACAAAAAATAAACGAAATATTTTATACGAATTTTGAAATATTTTGAATTTTGGATAACTTTGCGATGTGTGGCGGCCAAACGTCACATCGATGTGCCATGTTGCGCCCACGCGCCGGTGTTTTCCTCTACGTGCACTAACAAACCTGCCTTTTCTACTACTTTTTTGCTTCGACACCGTTGATATTTTTGGAAAAAGAAAAGAAAATTTTTCGTGCTGAACAAACGCCGCGCATTAATACCGATTTTGCTCTGATTAATGACGAACCGTTAATATTTTTTATAATCATAATATTAACGGTTCGTCATTCATCAGAGTGTCACATTGAGAGAACGCCATCTAGCTAAACGAAATATATTTTACGACGTATTTTGAAATGTTTTGATATTCACGTTACCTTGCGATATTACGCCAACACGACGATGTGTAGTCCTCTACGTGCACTAACAAACTGCCTTTTCTACCACTTTTTTGCTTCGACACCGTTGATATTTTTATAAAAAGAAAAGTCACTTTTTCGTAGTGAACAAACGCCTCGCATGAAAACTGATATTGCTCTTATTCAAAATATTAACGGTTCGTCATCCATCAGAGTGTAGCAAATTGAGAGGGCGCCATCTAGCGATCAAAAGCTATACTTTTTTATTGAATTACCAACAGTCGGCAAGCTATCGACGAAAATTTTACCTGACGACGGATTTTAATAATGCGCAATGAAATAAATAAATAAACCTGATACGAAAAAACTACTACGAAACAGGAAAAGTACAAAGAGCACAATAATAACAACAACAACAACAAAAATCTCCCAAAGACCTAAAACAAAATGTCAAAGAAATCTTGGCCCTATAAATAGTACTGAAATCGAAGAAAAAATCTCTAGAAAATCTTCCAAAGTGCCAATGTAATTCTCCAGAGTGGAGTCACATGCTTCAAGAGCTGAAATATTTTTGGCTCGTGGCCCAGACAAACCAAAAATTGTTAATTATTCAATTGACAAAATAATTACACATATATATATTTGAGCTTTTTTCATCACTTGGACAAGACCACTCGCGAAAGTTCTTCACGGCTATCGTTTATTAAAAAAAAAAGTATAATTATCATGAAAAAAAAATTTATCCCAAATGATAAAAATTTAAAATTGAAAGAAAAAAAAACAAAAATTGAAATTTTTTGATAATTCAGTCAAATATGCATCATTATCAATTCCCGCATTCAAGCCCGAAGGGAATAAAAAATTAACGTTACCATTATGAAATTCTTGTAGAATAGATGCATATTTTCCATAATTTTGATCTGCATTGAGCTGTTTTTTCTCTCCCAGCCCGACAAACTGCACACAAAATAAAATATTGTCAATTAAATATGAAAAATTGAAGCTGAAAATTTCATGGGTAAAAGGGAAACATAACCTCGTATAGATCGAAAAGAAATTCGATATTTTACATTGGAAGAAAAAGTATAAATTATAAAAATAGAAAGTTACCATATTGAAATGAGTTGAAAATATTAATCCACGGCATCAAAGTCATCGATTCGATGTGTCAATGACATCAGCTGTCGTTGCACTTTGTAATTTTTGGCAAACGAAAAAAAAACGCGAATACCGTCGATGCTTTCGCGTTAAACGTTTACGAGTATTAAAAAAAAAAATATTCGTTGACAGTTTAAAATAGAATATGAATTATTAACGAACACGTGCGTGGCCTTAAAACGAATTAAAAGTCCGAAACCCGATTACACGAGAGCTTGTACGAGCATCAGCTCTGACATTTATTTCATTGTAATCCGTTTGCGTCGCACTGTAATTAAAACACAAGTGTCACGAGACACTCGTATCGATAAACACGAGATTTTCGTCCGTTTATTTGCATACGACAAAGCACGAGTTAAAGCGCGACAGGACGTACAAAGACGTCCACACCGCACGACGGTCGGCGGAGAACTTCGCGCGCGCGCATCGCTCACCGCACTCATCCCCTCCTGGCAGCGTGAGTGTGAAGGGCGGAGAGTGGGGGCTGCGCACGACGCGTAAACGCGATGCACGCGCAGAGCACTGGCGAGTGAGGAGAGCGCGCTGAGTGGGGGGAGTAGAGGTACGCGGGGAGTGGTGGGGTCGCTACGTGCTGCGCGTACATCACGCAACGTGACGTCCCAATTATTCGAAAAATTTACTTACAGTTAGGCTACCTTAAGGCGCTTAAAAAGGCACCAAAATTGAAGCATTTTTTTGACACATCTATTGAATATAAAAAAATGTCTTCATTACCTATGTTTACAGCATATATTAAATAAAAATTTCGAGAGGAAATTGTTTTTAAATATTGAAATATGATCGAGTTATCTCTTTGAAGCTCCCGTTACGCCCGCTGGTGGCTTTCAAGGTCAAGTCTCGTCTGAAATTTAAGAAAACAAAGATTTTCTTATTGTCTGACAACATAGCTATTGCATATAGCATAGGAATGTACAAAAAACCGCACATTGCCTATATTATTATTGCTGTATTTTTTGTTATCTTTTTGTATAATTCCACATAAATTTTCTTGTATAATTGTAATTTAAATATCGTAATAGCAACAATGAGAATTCTATTTAACCGATAGAAAGCTTTTGTCAAAATCTCGTAACACTCGCAGCAAACTTCAACCTCAGGTCATATTCTACAGCTCTCATACATAACCTAAAATTAGAGATGGCGATAGCCAAATAAGGAAAAACAAAATAACCTAAAATTTGAGTACGAATGTCGAACATACATTAGCGCAATTCGATTTAAAAAAGAGTGAAAAGTCGTGTTTTACTATCACACAATTATGATAAGGTGTTGATAATTTAAAAAAATGTCTACATCGTGCGTTGAGATAATCGACGATATAGAGGATTTAATCTCGTCCCAGGACATAACCCCAAAACAGAGATACAGTAGTAGAAAAAAAGTGACTGTTCGCTCGAAACATAAAAAGTCGGATAATGAGACATTTGATTTTCCGGAGATTCCAACACTCACGAGTATCATACCAGGCTCGCAAAGTATTTATTTGAAAACGTGGGGATGCACTCACAATAGTTCGGACAGCGAGTACATGGCTGGTCAATTAGCCGCATACGGCTATAATTTGACCGATGATAAGCGACGAGCGGATTTATGGCTGTTAAATTCTTGCACGGTTAAAGCACCGGCCGAGGATCATTTTAGAAATGAAATTGAGGCTGGCAAAAAGATGGGAAAGTACATTGTTTTAGCTGGGTATGTTTTTGCACTTTTTACTGGTGTGGGTTTATATTGCGTGTGGGCAGTTGCGGTATTTCGCCACGAGGGTCGCGGCGATCGATCGCAAATTGTTTTTTTTTCACGTCGACTCGTTACAATGAAATTTCTCGTATTGTTACGCCCCCTCGTTTATTAATTATAATCATAATCCATCAATCATAATGAATAAATAATTTTATGGAAAAAAATGGCAAATTTAGTAAAGTAAAGTCTTACGAGAGATAATATTATATTGCATATGTAAAGTTGCCGATTTTCGCCACTAGGATCGCTGCGATCGATTGTCAACTTTTCTCGTGTTAATTCGTGGCATGTAAATTTTTCCAGATGCGTGCCACAAGGTGCTCCAAAGACTGGATTTATGCAGGGTCTGAGTACAATTGGAGTCCAACAGATCGACCGAGTTGTAGAAGTCGTTGAAGAAACCCTGAAGGGCAATACCGTACGATTTTTGGGCCAGAAAAAAGCCTCCGGCAAAAAAATAGGCGGAGCTTCACTCTCGCTCCCAAAAGTCCGTAGAAATCCTCTTATTGAGATAATAGCGATAAATACAGGTTGCCTGAATCAATGCACGTATTGCAAGACAAAACACGCGAGGGGAGAATTGGGAAGTTATCCACCCGAAGAAATTGTCGAAAGGGCCAAGCAAGCTTTTGATGAGGGAGTTTGTGAATTATGGCTGACCTCGGAAGACACAGGCGCTTATGGAAAAGATATTGGGACTAACTTGCCAGAATTATTGTGGCAACTCGTTGAAATAATACCGGAAGATTGTATGATGCGAGTTGGCATGACAAATCCACCATACATTCTTGAACATCTCGATGAAATTAGTAAAATATTAAATAACTCGAGAGTTTACAGTTTTTTGCACGTTCCGGTACAATCGGGAAGCGATCAAGTTCTCGCAGATATGAAGAGAGAATATACTCGTGAGGATTTTGAGCGTGTTGTGGATTTTTTGGATAATCGACTACCAGGAATTACCATAGCGACTGACATTATTTGTGGTTTTCCAACCGAATCCGATCAGGACTTTGAGGAGACGATGACACTTTGCAAAAAATATAAATTTCCCAGCTTATTCATCAATCAATTTTTTCCACGTCCTGGAACTCCAGCCGCTAAAATGGCCAAAGTACCCACTCAGGATGTCAAAAAACGAACGAAAAAATTGTCACAATTTTTTCAATCTTACGAACCTTATGGGCATAAAATTGGAGAAATTCAGAGAGTTCTCGTTACTGAAATTTCTCATGACAAAGCACATTATGTTGGGCATAATAAATATTACGAACAAGTTCTCGTACCAATGAGAGAAGAGTACATGGGAAAAATGGTGAAAGTTAAAATTTTCGAGGCAACGAAACACTCAATGAAAGGAATTCCATTGGAAATTAACGATTCAAATTCTCTGAGACTTCCAATGGCAAAGGGTCAAATTTCTGGTATACCAATGGAAATGAAACCATCCAAGTACAAAGCTTTTGCTTTTGTCGTCATATTTATTGCAATATTCGCGAGAATGTTGTGGAAATTTTTTATTCTTTAATTATTATGATTTTTAATGTATTTTTCAAAGATTAAGAATAAAATTGAGTTTGAAGCAAATTTCATTTATATCTGCGAGAAAAAAATAAATGGGACTGGGGGAATGAAATAAATAAAAAATTCACCTCGTATACAAATGTTATTAATGGCATTTTTCTTCTTTTTAATATTCAAATTGACGATTCAGGAACGCTCAGTGCCCTGATGGTCTTTACAATTACTTTTTTATCAGGGCAAATATATCAACAATCATCCAGAAACGCGTAGAACAAAAATTTGCGTTGCATTTGCACATCGTAAATACAATACATTACAATATTTGGTATCACCTTTCGTTTTTTTTTTCTTCAATTTTTTCTTCGTTTTTTTTTTTTCAAATTACTAACTAAATAAACCTATTAGCTTAAACGTTAAAAAGGCATCGGGTTCGTGCCAACGTTATCCTGAGTATTAAAAATTTGCACATTGTTGGAGCGGCGGTGCAAGAAAATGAAATTTTTGAAAAAAAAAAACCTGATAGAGAGCAATATTAATTTCGTATGATTAAAATCAAAGGAATCTCTCGAGACACAAACAATCTTGACATATTTCATTTTGTTTTTTTTTTTGTGTCTTTTAATGTTGTAATTGACCCCTGTTACAATTTTATTACTTGAGCAAATATTTTGAGCGACGATCGAGGGGACCAGATACAATTTATCGACGAGCTGAATAATGAAAAATAATGAAAATTCGTTGAGCCTAGGGCTTAAAAAAAACGTCTCGTATTGACCCTTTAACCCTAAAATTTGCCAATTCGCTAATTTTTCACGGATCTGAAGATTTTTTCGAACGAAATTTCATCTCGTCAGATCAATTGCGAATTCTACATCTAAATATTATTTTTTTATATTTCAATATTATTATATTCTTGAACTTTTGAGCTCTGGCCATAAATACTTGAAGAATTATCTTACAAGGCACTTGGGTTTTTTTTTTTTCAACTTTCCATTCATCGTTTCCGGACTCAATTGAGCAAAAATGAGACGATGAATTGGAAAAATGAAAACTAATGTTGATTCTAATGCGCAATAAAAATATTACATGTACACATAAATATTTATAAAAACTTCTTCATCATTAAGATCTAATTTTGAATTATTTAAAAAAAAAACTATACGAATTAATAAAAATACATAAAAAATAATATTAAAAAATGCTTAAAATTTACAGACGAATAAAACATTTGGATCGTATCGACTACATTTAAGTTTTACACTACATTAATTAGCTGTACGATATTATTATTATTATTATTATTTTTAAACTGGTATTAATTGAGCTTTCGCAATTCTCTGTGAATGACTCTTGAGATTTGTTTGGATATTTGCCAACCAAATTCAATGTATTTCATTCTTCAAGAGTCGTACGAGCTAAATTTTGAGCACAGCACGGATTCTCCATAAATTTCGTTCATTAATTTTGGGTCGTATGAAATTTGCGATTGAAAAAAAACACAGACACACGTCTGATGAAATTCAGCATGAAACTCATTCTAACGCTGTACAAAAAATGAATGATTTCCTTTTTTTCTTTTTTTTTTTTTTTGATCAAGCAAATTAAAGACGATCGTCAAAGTACATTTTAAAATTGGAGGCAAACACACATACATAAACACTGGAATGATAATCCATATCATGGAAATGCTTGGAATCTTTTTTTGTTTTGTTTTTTTTTTAATAAATAAGAATTTATGGATAAAATAATTATGAAAAAATGATGAGAATTAAATCGAGTATGAATAAATTAAAGTTTCAATTATTGGCGTTTTTATGTGTGCATCTCGAGCCAATTTTTTTGTTACAGCTTGAAATTTTTTTTTTGGGTTTGCATGAAATTTTTCGCTCTGCCGGTTAACTCATGGAGAAATCGGCAACGCTGAAGGCGGTTCTCGTGGAGAAATTGGGCGTGCATTGTAATCATCGAACGAGCCGCGATGCTTGCTGACCATTATTACTTTGGCAATTTTTTTTTTACCTTTTTTTATTTTTTTTTTTTTCAATTTTTTTTTTGTTTTTTTTCGCTCGCATCCTCTATCATTTTTTCATACGTGGGAACGATACGAAAAATAATGAAACTTATACACACGAGCACACATACACAACTCGTTCAAGTTAGAAAAAAAAAAATGTTTTTTTTTAAATAATCTTCGATTTTTTTTTTTCATTTCTTTTTTTTTTCACAAGTATCGACTATAAAGTTACGTCTGATAACTCTGATGATAAAAATGTTTGATAAAACTTCAGGAGGTATCAGTAACATAAGTTGAGCCGATGAAAAAAAAATTCTTATAGTGAACTTTTTTTTTGTTTTTTTTTCTTCGAAGGCAGAGATGACAAAAATATACAATGTGTGTATATATATATATATATTGCTATCTGCATTAATCATTTACATGCAGCAAATAACTAAGTTGTCTTTTTTTTCTTTTCTTCTAATCATTCATAAAATAACAAAAAAAGCGATCCAGTCATTCAAGAAATAACAAAAATATACGAAAATACACATAAACATCATTCCAGGCGATTATTATTATTATTATTATTATATATATAGCAAATGATGCAAAAATAAAGAAAAATAAAAAAAAATTGCCATTTCAGAAGACAGCGAATGATCTCAATTGGCTCGAAAACGTTTCACTGCTTCGTTCAAGACTTATTTTAAATTAATACATGGCGCAAATCTCATATATGGCAAAACTTATGGCGTTTCATTACGATGGCACGATATTTTTTTTATTTTTTTTTTTCTTCTTCTTTTACACTCCCAAATTATTCAAATTATTAATTAAACAAATCAATGAATAATGCCTCAGGCTTATAACTAAATGGCTGTGCGAGCATTAAAAAAAAAAAAAAAAACAAAATTACACCGGATCGTTGATCCATTTTCTTCTTCTTCCTCTTCTTCTTCTTTTCGCTTTCTCTCAATTCGCCA
This sequence comes from Dyspetes luteomarginatus, assembly GCA_963669185.1. NCBI lineage: Eukaryota > Metazoa > Arthropoda > Insecta > Hymenoptera > Ichneumonidae > Dyspetes > Dyspetes luteomarginatus. Next base: position 1,259,114 of record OY769903.1, read on the forward strand.
AACTTTTTCCCCATCCTCTTTGCGCTATCTCGAGTAATACTTTCGAGCTATTTTACCCACGAACGATCGAGACTAGGAAATTAAAAAAAAAAAAAATACAAAAATACAGAAATACAAAGAAAAAAAAATACAAAAAGAGGAAACAAAAATATTTAATACTTTCTCGTGACTCGCCGGTGATTGTTTCAAAGTGAAGAAAGCTCGATCTGACGCACTTTTTTTATTGTTGCCAGAGCCCGAGAGATGGCGCGAGTGCATCGTAAACGATCGCGGAGAGAATTCGTGGTATTTGGGAGAGGGAGGGGGGAGGTGAGGGGTGGGAAGGGGAGGTGGAAGCCAACAGAAACGTTTTTAAGGGAAAAAACTCGTCCAGACGGGACGAGTTCGCGTACCAGAATTGCTCGTATAAATTGCAGAGGGCAAGTTTTGGGGTGGGCTGGCTAATTTTTTGTTTTTTTTTTTTTTTTTTTTTTTTTTTTTTGCACGAGGACAAGAGTTCGATGCACGAGATATTTTCCAATACTCGCAACTCTGAGAGATTCAAGAGATGAAATTTAATTAAAAGAAATATTTAGGAGGCTGATAAGAATTTTAAATGATTTATCAATTTTAAAAGCTTCGCCATTTTTTTTCTCGCAATATTTTTAGCTCTTTTGAGAATTATGAATGGCTCGATATAAAGTTTTATTTATTTTAGTTTGTATGGGCTTTTTCATTATATGGATGCCACCTGCTCACATTCGATGAATTAATCACGGAATTATTATTATTATGAAATTTTTAATTAAATGAAAACGAAATTGACATTACGATGAAAAGAGGATAAATTATTGTAAATTTTCTTCTTTTCGCTCAAGTTTAGTCAAATAATTTTTATCAACAGACATAAATGGAGAATCGATATTTGTGAAAAAATAAATGAAGATAAAAAATAATTTGGCGAGAAAAAAAATGATGAGAAGCAAAATTTTGTTAAGTTTTATTTTTATTTTTTTTAAATGAAGAAATAAAAATAAACGATGTCTTGTTCAAATAGAATTTCAACGTTCCAACTCATTCGAATGTAGCAAAATGCTTTTTTTAAGGCTATCGATACGTGTTTGTTTTTTTTTTCTTTTCTTTCTTTATTTTTCATTATTTCGCACCTGCTCCTTTCGCGAATACCGGTTGTTTTATTTTTCTTCTTGGTCTCGCTTCCACCTGCCCAAAGACTCAGGCCCTGAGCGAGACGCGTGTACTCGGCACATTCGAGGGAAAAAAATATTTTTTTGAAAAATTCCATCGTTCGACGATCATTCGCGATTTTAATTTTTGATAAATCGATCTGGATTTTTGTAAATTTTGTCCACCTTAAATTTGGATTTTTTTTTTATTATGAATTCAAACTTGGCATGAATAACGTGGGAGGATTTTTTTTTAACCTCAGTATGGAGTTTGGAGTGAAAATTTGTCGCGAATTTAACAAAACTGAGACTGACCCTCGTGGGTTATCACAGCCTGGGAAAGGCTGAAATTTTTTTATCTCGTTGATAGAATGGAAGAATTATCGCGATCCAACCAGAGACTCAGCCAACCCTTTTTCGCGCTATCTCTAATTTTTTTTTCGGATGCATTAAATTTGAGGATTATTTGTCAAAAATACTGGATGGAAAATATTGTCCGCGAAATTAATTATTAAGTGGAGAAACGACAAATTTATATGCGCAATTATTTTATAATGAAAAAAAAAATTGGATAATACCATAAATAAAAATTAAATAAATAAAACTGAAATAAATAAAGCGTTAAATCGAGCCATTAATAATTCACAAATGAAAATAATTATGCGAGAAAAAAAATGGCGAAGCTACAAATTAAAAAATCATTTAAAATTCTCATCAGCCTCCTAAATATTTCTTTTAATTAAATTTCATCTCTCGAATCTCTCAGAGTTGCGAGTATTGGAAAATCTCTCGTGCGAATCGAACTCTCGTCCTCGTGCGAAATAAAAATAAAAAAATCTGCCAGCTCACCCTAAACCCTCTGCAATTTATACGAGCAATTCTGGTCCCTTCTGGACGAGTATTTAATTATTTATCGTAAAATAAAATCTCATAGTTTGTCGATTTATTTTCCAATGAAAAAGTTCCAACTTTTAAACCGTAAAATTATCGCATAAACTTCATACTAAATTTTCAATAGAATTTTTTTTTTTTTTCACAACTATTCGATCGTGAGAAATATATTTGAATAAATTATAAATTTTTCCTCGTCTCAGTTCTGCGTGAATTTTTTTTTTTTTCAATGAAAAAAAAAACAAACCGATAAACTCGAGCAAATGAATTATTCGATCTTGAATTCGTTACTGATTCAACTTTAACGATATTCTCGCTGGGGCGAGAAAAACCATAGAATTATTGCGGGGGTAGAAAAAAAAAAAAAAAGGGTACAAACTCGTGGCTCGATGTGTTTGAGCGAACGCTCGGAGGTAAAATGAGGAAGAAAAAAAAAGGAGTACAAGCGTTATACGAGCCAAGCGGTGAGAAATGGCGAGCTTGTACATACGAAGGAGAAAACAACAGGTACTCTCAACATTTTTCCCTCCCTCTCTCTCTCTCTCTCTCTCTCTCAACATTTTTCCCTCCCTCTCTCTCTCAACATTTTTCTCTCTCTCTCTCTCTCTCAACATTTTTCCCTCCCTCTCTCTCTCTCTCTCTCTCAATATTTTTCGCTCTCTTTCTTTCTCCCTCGACAGGTCTTGAGCGTTGAAAAATATTTTTTACGACTAGCACGCCGCGTCTCTTATTCCCTCCTCTCGTCAGACCTTCTTTCTTCAAAATTTTTCAAACTTCTGTAGAGTTTCTCTCAATTTTCCGGTGTAAATATCTCAAAGTATCCGATATATTTTTGAATCTGGCAGCTCGAAATTCCTCAGGAATGTTTTTCTTTTTTAGCGAGCGAAAATTTGTTTTTGGCCCATCGAAGCGTTTTTTTTTTGCTTTTCGATGAAACGAGGAGAATAGAAAAAAAAAAAAGAGCCACATATATTTGTCACAATGAAAATGGAAAAAATGGCGATAAAAAAAATTAATGGCCATAATGTGGTACTCGTTGTATCATCAGAAAAAAATTTGTGGACTGACTATTTTTTTTTCTATTTTTCTCGATAAATCGAGCATACGATCGTCGTTATAATCTTCGAAGATTTCTTTTACTCTGTCGCGAGCCAACGATCAGACGTTTGTTGCGTTTTGTCGGTGTGGCGAGAAGAGGCGTCTTGCATGGTCCAGAGTGTGGCCTCGACGAACAAGAGGTGCAAAATTCCATGCTGCATCCTTGCCTCGAGCATTTGCCAACGTTCTTCTTATCGTCGACGTGACACGGAAATGTGCAATTTGGGCAGGGCAGAAGATGCTCCCACGGTTCGAGTGTGCGACTCGCCTGAAAAACAAAAATTTGTACAATTTTAAAATTTGTTTTTTCTTTTCTGTATTTTTATCACGCAATTTTTCAAAATCTTATCGCGATAATGATAAATATTTATTTGCGATAATTGAGTAGATAAAATTCAATCGAATAATACAAAATCCATAAAAATAATTAGAATATTTTTGCCAATTTTAATCGCACAAATTTATTCAAATTCCTTTCTATATTTCGCAAAGTTCAAAGTCATTATGGATATTTTTTTTTTCAAAGATCTTTCATTGCCAAAATTGAGACGAAAAAAAAAGTCTCCGGTTAAAATTCATTAGATCGAAATGATTATTGCGAAATGTGGCCACGTTTATAAATTTTTAGCTCGTTTCTGTACATTATGAGAGTAAAATGAGAATTATGAGCTCGTGCCATTCGTCGAGTGCATCGCCCGCCCACACCACTCGGATAGGTAAAAGTATTATCAAGAAGTTTACTGTATCTCGTGAGGCTGATTTGCTGGGCGCGCGCGACCAAAGTGAAAGGCGCGACGAAACAAAACGTCAGAGATCATTACGAGTGATGGCGCTTTGGTCGAGATACTGTCAATTATCGAAGCGCTAAACTAGTGGTTATATTTTTTTTTTTTATCCCAGCCACCCAAAAATTTCAGATGAATTTTTATCTACTTTGACAAGTAATCTTTTGAAATATAAAAAAATATACAAACTCTGATAAATTCATTTATTTATTTTTATCATTTAATTTATTTATTTTTATCATTCAATTTATTTATTTTTATCATTCCATTTATTTATTTTCATCATTCCATTTATTTATTTTTATTATTCCATTTATTTATTTTTATCATTTCATTTATTTATTTTTATCATTCCATTTATTTATTTCTATCATTGGATAAAATAAAATAAAATGAGATAAAATTGATAAAAATAAAGCAAAGTGAAAGGCGCGACGAAACAAAACGTCAGAGATCATTACGAGTGATGGCGCTTTGGTCGAGATACTGTCAATTATCGAAGCGCTAAACTAGTGGTTATATTTTTTTTTTATCCCAGCCACCCAAAAATTTCAGATGAATTTTTATCTACTTTGACAAGTAATCTTTTGAAATATAAAAAAATATACAAACTCTGATAAATTCATTTATTTATTTTTATAATTTAATTTATTTATTTTTATCATTTCATTTATTTATTTTTATCATTTTTTTTTATCCCAGCCACCCAAAAATTTCAGATAATACAGATGAATTTTTATCAACTTTGACAAGTAATCTTTTGAAATATAAAAAATTCATCGAAACTCTGATAATTTAATTAATTAATTTTTATCATTGCATTTATTTATTTTTATCATTGAATAAAATATAATGAAATGAGATAAAATTGATGAAAAAAAAAATTAAGGACGTTCAATATTTGAAATATTCGAAATAAACCGAAGATATTTGAAATATTTCGAATCAAATTTTTGAAGCGGTCTCACAGCATGGGGTAGGGGAATAAATACACTAAAGATGCGTCTAATCGAAGTGGTCAGCGAAGCTATGATACCCGCGTCGTTATTATATTAAAAATTAAAAGAAAAAAAAAAACGTTTGATCCGATCCAAGGAAATTTACGGCACTACCGTTACGGCACACATGGAGAGAGAAAGAGAGAGAGAGGGGGAGAGAGAGAGAGAGAGAGAGAGAGAGAAAAAAAGAGAGAGAGAGAGAGAGAAGGGTGCTCGGATGGAGGAGTTCGACGACGTCAACGACGACGACGACGACGACGACGACGACGACGATGATGCTCCTCTTGCCTAGCAACAACGAAACAGATTCCAGCGAGTTACGCTTGTCAAGAGGATCGGACGAAGGTACAGAGCGAAAACTAGAATTTTTTTTTTATTTCATTTTTTTTTCGACCGAGGATCCCAATGACCACACCTTTGTCCCGAGCCCGACACGTTCCAAAAGCTCATCGATGTGGTAGAAAAAAAAAATAAAAAAAGAAAATGGATTCCATTTTTGCCGAAAATTTTTAAGATTTTTTATCGGCTAGAAAAATGAGCAGAAAATTAATTACCGATGGGGGGGGGGACTCGATTTTATGCTCGTCTTTCTGCCAGTTGGGAAAATCTTTTTTTTTCAACCTTTTCAAGTCAAACGATCGATTTTTGCAAACGTTAAAAAAAAGCACAAATAATAAATCTTTTTCGTGCCAAAAATATGGAAAATTTATTAATTATTAATTCATCTATTTTTTTTCTTCTTTTTTTTTTTTTTAATACAAATTTTCATTAAATTCACGGACTGTCTCAATTTTATTCGTAAAAATTACGTTTTTTTTTTTTTTCCCCTTCATCAAGAAACATCTGCACGAGAGTCATTCGAGAAAAGCATTTAATTTATTAATTATTAATTTATCTATTTTTATTCTTTTTTTTTAATACAAATTTTCATTAAATTCACAGACTGTCTCAATTTTATTCGTAAAAATTACGTTTTTTTTTTTCCCCTTCATCAAGAAACATCTGCACGAGAGTCATTCGAGAAAAGCATTTAATTTATTAATTATTAATTTATCTATTTTTATTCTTTTTTTTTAATACAAATTTTCATTAAATTCACAGACTGTCTCAATTTTATTCGTAAAAATTACGTTTTTTTTTTTTTTCCCCTTCATCAAGAAACATCTGCACGAGAGTCATTCGAGAAAAGCATTTAATTTATTAATTATTAATTTATCTATTTTTATTCTTTTTTTTTTTAATACAAATTTTCATTAAATTCACAGACTGTCTCAATTTTATTCGTAAAAATTACGTTTTTTTTTTTTTTCCCCTTCATCAAGAAACATCTGCACGAGAGTCATTCGAGAAAAGCATTTAATTTATTAATTATTAATTTATCTATTTTTATTCTTTTTTTTTAATACAAATTTTCATTAAATTCACAGACTGTCTCAATTTTATTCGTAAAAATTACGTTTTTTTTTTTTTTTCTTTTTTTCCCTTCATCAAGAAACATCTGCACGAGAGTCATTCGAGAAAAGCATATTAACGCGTGAAGCTCGTTACGAGCGTGAGTTAATTAAGCTCGTTTGTGTCGCGAGAGTTTCTTCGTCTCGCTCGAAGCTCGATCGTGAGATGGAAAAATATGCGAGGCCACACGAAGAGAGGTTTGAATTTCCGTGCGTGCCTCTCTCTCTCTCTCGCTCTTTCTCTCTGACCCCCTCGCACTCGTCAACTACACATGTGCATTATGTTTTCTCCCGAGACGAAACTCTGAGGTACGAAAAAAAAAAAAAAAAAAAAAACAAAAAAATCAGAAAAGGACAAAAGAAAAATATTCGAAGCAATCATTTTTTCGATCCGACCCACGCTCAGTTGTGACTTTGCGGTTGCATATCCGGCCCGACGAAAGTCGTTAAACGGACGTGAATAGTGGGAGAATCAAAAGAAGTCAAAAGGGCGGTCTGGAGGCGCTCACACGCGTGTGCGAAATACTCAAAGAAATTCATTTTTTTTGCAACAAGAGCACGATTTTTCAAACGATTTTTCAAACGATTTTTTAAACGATTTTTCAAACGATTTTTCAAACGATTTTTCAAACGATTTTTCAAACGATTTTTCAAACGATTTTTCAAACGATTTTTCAAACGATTTTTCAAACGATTTTTCAAACGATTTTTTAAACGATTTTTCAACCGATTTTTTAAACGATTTTTTAAATGATTTTTCAAACGATTTTTCAAACGATTTTTTAAACGATTTTTCAAACGATTTTTTAAACGATTTTTCAAACGATTTTTTAAACGATTTTTCAAACAATTTTTCAAACGATTTTTCAAACCATTTTTTAAACGATTTTTCAAACGATTTTTTAAACAATTTTTTAAACAATTTTTGAAACGATTTTTCAAACCATTTTTGAAACGATTTTTCAAACGATTTTTTAAACGATTTTTTAAACGAGATAAAATTAGACGAATAAAAGGGAGATTAAAAAATATCATTTCTAAAATCGATCAATCTATATCGATATAATCAATAAAATCGTTGTGAAATTAATAAATTTTACAATACCAAAAAATTAATAAAATCTCACTAAAATTTTTAGTGTTTTTTTTTTTTACGGCTCCAATAAAGCGAGAACTTTTTTGATACTCGTCGATGATAAATTGAAGGGGGAAAAAAAAATAAGCGATCGAAATAAATGAAGATGTAACGAAATTTCATTCTCTGCGTGTGATAGCGAATTATTATCATGCTAATTCATTTTTTTTTCTACTCTGTGAAATACGCTCTGAACCTTTTGGGATTAGTGAGAATGAGTAAAAAAAAATAATAATAATAAAAAATAAAAACCCTGACAAATATCGAACGATTTATTCACGTCCTTTCACCTATCGTATCGCATTAAGTTCTCATTGGTAATTCTATATATCTACATTTTTACCTATCTGTATCGAGTTACCAATTTTTTTTTTTCTTCTTCTCGGATTCTCTCTCCCTCTCTCTCTCTCTCTCTCTCTAACCCTTTTCCCTGCCTTCCTATCTTTATCTATATCGTGCTCTCGTATTTTATTCATTCTGATGAAATTATACGCTCGACTTGATTTTTTCAAACTACCGAATGGCCACGGCCAGTTGGCGAGAAATCTGTCGGCGTATTTTGTATACGAGCGTGTCTAACGTATTTGTCAAAAAATACATTTTTCGGGCCCCTTTGCGTGTCGACTCAAATTAACGTTGAGGCAACGATATAAATTTCTCGTGATTGAGAAATAATGCATCGAGTTTCCAATTTCGAGTGAAAAATAATTTAATAAATAAATAATAAATAAAAACTGCACGAAATACATAAAAATACATTTGTCGGGCGCCTTTGCATGTCGCTTGAAATTAACGTTGAAGCAACGATATAAATTTCTCGTGATTGAGAAATAATGCATCGAGTTTCCAATTTCGAGTGACAAATAATTTAATAAATAAATAATAAATAAAAACTGCACGAAATACATAAAAATACATTTTTCGGGCCCTTTTGCGTGTCGCTTGAAATTAACGTTGAGGCAACGATATAAATTTCTCGTGATTGAGAAATAATGCATCGAGTTTCCAATTTCGAGTGAAAAATAATTTAATAAATAAATAATAAATAAAAATTGCACAAAATACATAAAAATACATTTTTCGGGCCCCTTTGCGTGTCGTTTCAAATTAACGTTGAGGCAACGATATAAATTTCTCGTGATTGAGAAATAATGCATCGAGTTTCCAATTTCGAATGAAAAATAATTTTTTTAACTCATCAATTGAATAAAAATTTGCCGAAAAAAATCTTTTAGGGGAAAAAAATGAAGAGGAGGAAATTTTGTTGTTTTTTTTTTTGCAATAAGAATATTGAGCTCACAAACGTTTGCTATTCAATCGTCGTACAGAAATAACATTGTAATTGGATTTATAAGCGTGTAAAGAGAGTGCAAGAAGAGAGCCTCAAGCTCGATGCACATAACGAACTAATACCCTCCTCGATGAGTCTGCATCATTTTCTTTTATCCAAGATGATACGCTACACCGTAGTAATATATATATATATATTCATATACACATATATATACATACACACACACATATATATATATATATATATATATACGCGTATATCTATATATAATAATGCACCAGGGTCTGAATAATGGTAAGCCACGCTTGCCAGCTGCCATTCAGTCACATGCAACAGTACGAATAGCTATATACATATACAAAGTAGTATTGCATATAAGAACTGCGAGAGATCCAACAACCACCAGAGGGACCTTTTACGATTATCTTCAACCCTCCGGGCGAACCAGGCGCAGGACAATTACTCTCTCTCTCTCTCTCTTTCTATCCCTCATTCCGCATACGTGCCAGTGCACCGGATTCGTCCATTACGCGCCAACGAGTGAGAGCCAAAATCCATTATTATTCCTCAAACGAGACCGCGAGCCTAAAATTCATTGCACTTTGCGAGAGTTCAAAATATTATTATTATTATTATTATTATTATTATTATTATATATATCGCGTACCCTAGGAGTTTATATTTTTTTTTAACGGTTACTTACTGACAACAATATTATTAAAATCATTTTTACCGTACAGAGCACTTTGAGCTTCGGTGCATAAACGAGCAAGTATTTTCGCGGTAAAACGGTCTTTCATTATAAAGTAGTAAAAACAATCTCAGTCAGTTCACTTTTTATCCCCTCCTCTCTCTCTCTCTCTCTCATTCTCTTTCTCTCGCATTCTCTTTCTCTCGCATTCTCTCTCTCTCTCTCTCTCTCTCTCTCTCTCTCTCTCTCTCTCTCTCTCTCTCTCTCTCTCTCTCTCTCTCTCTCTCTCACTCTTCCTCTGTTGGACGACTTTGATTAGCAATCGTGAAGCTCTTGGAGCAAACAGTTGTGCATTTTTTTGGCACATGAACCCGGAAGTGTTTAAAAATCCGTCATGTCGAAAGAGTGAATTTGTTGGGTGGATTAAGTAGTGAAAAAAAAAAAAAAAAAGATTTTACCGTAACATTTAATTTGTTGAGTTTTTTTTTTTTAGAAATTCGATATTAAAAAGTAGAGCGCGAATAGGAATAAAATTGATCAATTGATCGATAGATCAGAAATGCATTTTTTTTTTCAGGATTTTTTCTTTTTTTTTTAGTACTGTCAATGGCCTCCAGGTGGCCAAAAAATAGAAGACACGTGCTGGAAGCTACTTCGATGAAAAGGCGATAAGAAATTTTGGTGATTCAATCGTTCAACAAAAGAGTACGAGTCTGCATCGAAACTAATAATCGTCAGCGACGCATCGAAGTGTTCAAAAATCTATTAAAAATAAAAAAGTGAAGAAAAAAAGTGATGAAAAAAAAAATGAAGCAAGAAAGGGAGGATGCAACGAGCCAAACATGAAAGTCTTCCTACCGAAAAGTCGCACCGCAGCGGCGTGTAGCCTAAAGGGTTCGAGAGAGAGAGAGAGAGAGAGAGAGAGAGAAAAAAGGCAAATAGCGAGAAACGAAGATAAAACAGAAGAAGGAAGGATGAGGTAGCGTCGCTTGGGCAGAACCAACGCGCAAGTTGCTCCAGCAAGAATTTCATCGATCGCTCCACTGGGATCGCGACATAAGCGTCTCTCTCTCTCTCTCTCTCTCGTTCTCTCTCGATCCGGAGCGCCTCATCTCGTGTAATGCGAGATCGCCCAAAAACTTTTCAGCGTCCTGGCGTCCCGGCCAGGATATCTCCTTCGTTTACACACGCACGCACATATATATATATGTATATATATGTATATATACCCTTCGTCTTCTCCATCTTTCTTATATACGTATATATATATATATATAGGAGGAAGCGAAAGAGAATGAGGGAGAGAGAAGGCAAGAGAGAGAGAGAGAGAATGAGCTAAAGCGAAACAGAGCAAAAGAGAGTATGCAGAGGGCGTAGTAGGAGCAAAGAAAGACGAAGGAGGAAGAATTTTTCGTCGGTGCTGTTGCGAGGGGAAAAATGGCGGGCCAATCCAGAGGAGTTCTCAAGAATCGTGGCAAACGTCGCCGCATGGCTACGAGATAGAGTGGGGTGCACACTGAAAGGGGATGAGGACTCTCGGGCTTTCAGGATTGAAGTTTAGGATCTCAGGTAATAAAGCGGATTCTCTCAAATATATAGAAATTCCACCAAGAGATTGATCATCATTTTTTTTGTTGTTAATTTGATTTTTATCTTT
>OY769903.1:1270476-1295476 GCA_963669185.1 Dyspetes luteomarginatus
CATACACACACATGTGTATATATATATGCATGTATAGGCGAGCTCGTAGGTCGTATATATATATATATATATATATATATATATATATATATATATATATATGTGAGCTCGTAATGTCATATATATATGCGTACCTACATTTAAGAGACTCGTGGGCTTGCTTGGTATAAATATCACGGTTTATTGCCAGCAACGAGGCAAACACACGTTAAAATCGTCCTCGAAATATTTTCTCGTTCTTTTCAATCCGCAACACGGAGAAAATTAAATAATAATAATAATAATAATAATGTATTATTATTATTATTATTATTATTATTATTATTATTATTATTATACCAGCTATATTTTGATTAATTTATTTGAATTATATTTTATCTCATTTTCATTATTAAATAATTATTTAAAAATGTGTAGAATAATTATCACGAAAAATGAATGGTCAAAATTAAAAATAATAATAATAATCATCATATTATTATTATTGCTGTTTAAAATTTTGAGCGAGTTATTTTACGCAGATGATTGTGCTGTCGCTTTCGATGGATCCTCAAAGTTTTTTTTTTTTTTTTGCTCGCTTGTTTCCTTTACTTTTTTTTTGTCTACTCTTCGTCTCAGTTTTGTCGTAAACAACTTCCGGACGTTTGCGCGAGCTCAACGTTTTCTTGCACGTCACGCTCGAGCTGGGATGCGCCGGGAAGTTCTCTTACCCACCTGGCTCTTTATATATTAAATTGTATCTATATATATATATATATTATCTATCTTTTATATATATATATATATATATATATATATATATATATATATATATATATATATATATATATATACCGTATACGGTATATCTATATACAGTAGGGGACTTGTTTTCTCACTTCCTCGATTAACGGAGAAACGAGGCGTGCAATTTCCTTACCCACGTGGCTCAACAACGCACGTGTTCACACACACACACACACACACATATATATATATATATTTTTATCGTTAACCCCAAAGTTCCTCAACGGACAAATTCTTTGCTTGCACAAAAAAAGCTCAAATAAGTGAATTATTAGCTCGAAAATGGTCTATGTGAGAAAAAAAAAAGATCCGTGACATTTTTTTTTTTTTCGTATTGGACATTAATCGATCTGGTAAAAAAAAAAAAAAAAAAAAAAAAAACTTTTCTTGGTCGAGTAAACGAGAGACCACAATATTCAACGAATTGAGTAAGCCACGCAGAACGGGAGTAATGTCAATAAATAAGAGCCACGAACGAGGAGAAAAAAAAAAAATAAAAATAAAATGTCAAAGTTGTTTGCTCGTGAGTCTCGTTATCGCTACCTTTCTCTGGAAAAGGTTTTCAAACTTCCATGGCTCTTTTGATGGATCGTACACACGCATACTTATATATATATATATATATATATATATATATATATATATATATATATATATATATATATATATATAAGTATGTATATGTATATGAATATGTATATGTATATGTATATGATATGTATATGATATGTATCTGTATATATGTATATATATATATATATATATATATATATATATATATATATATATATATATGTATATATATATATGTATGTATGGCACTAATGGGCGAGTCGTACAGCACCTGGCCAGCTGCACAGCAGCGAATCGTTCGATATAGCGTGCAACGAAACGTGGGATAGTTTCGATGCACCGAAAATAATTTATTTGCTTAAATAATCAGGCAAGTATTACTGAGAATTTTATTTTCAACTTTTATTTTTAATATTGTGAATTGATGAAAAAAATAATTAATTAATCAATTAATTAAAATAAGGGCAAGTTGTTTTTTTTTGATTGTATTAAACGATTGAAAAATATTTATTTATTGGAAAATTTTTGTTCCATCGAGCGGATAAAGTTTCCTTGATCGGTAAATATTTATTCAAAGATCGTGTGTGGTCTTGGCGATTTCGGTTGGTAATGACTTTGCAACGCGATAGGGGACTCTCTGGGTGTGAAAAAAAAAAAAAAAAAAACAAAAAAAAAAATGACAACGAAATAAGAAAACGCACCTGCGCGCGTCCTCTTTCAGTTTCCTCCCGAAAATAATAACGAGGGACCGGTCGTGGCGTACTTACAAACCACATTCTCCTCTCGCTGAACTTGTTTCGGACAATTTTTTTCTTTTTTTTTCTTTCCCTTTCCTTTTCGAACCGGAAGTTGAGAATGAGCGAGAGAGAGAAAGAGAAAGAGAAAGAGAGAGAGAGAGAGAGAGAGAGAGAGTTGGCCAGCAAATTCACCTGTCCTCGAGTCAAAAGATTTACCAATCATAAATCGATTCTATCGCGAATGGAATGCATCGAGTAAAAATTTTAATCCATCGTGAACAATCGGCTTTTGTTTTTTTTTTTCACTTTGGATCATATTTCGATTGAGCTTCGTTTATTATTTTTTCTCACATTTTTTTTAAAGCCTTAAAAAATATACAAAAATTGCGTAGAAAATATTTAAGTATTTTTATTATTATTATTATCTGAGAACCTTTTTATCATGCAGTCAACGATCATGAAATATTGAGATTGATCACGAAATTCATAATCGCTTTTTAATCAGTGTTAAGTGAGGTGAATAATGAGGTTAAAAAAAATATTTTTCGATACGTTTGAAAAGAGCTGAAAAAACTTTGATGCAAAGAAGACTCTTACGGTTGGGGCCCAAAATGGTGGTTTGCATTTTAGGAATATATATATATATATATATATATATATATATGTATGTATATATAATATATATATAAATATAATATATATATAAATGGTGGTTTGAATTTTAGGAATATATATATAAGGGTGTTGCGATTATTTGAGAAATTCACCTGCCATCTGGCGTTACGTCGTCAAGAGGGTTTGCCGTATTTCCGGTCATGAAAAAAAAAATAAAGGAGCTAACATGTATTTTCCTGGCAAGATGCGGGAATTCAGATAACTAGGACGAGAGAAACAATTTTTTTTTTAAATTAATTAATTTATTTTTTATTTTTTTTACGAGAATCGAATGACGAGAACCGCAAAAAGAAACCTTGCAAGGTGCTCCAGATTAAAGACAACGGCAGTTCTCGTAATCGTGGGAACTTTTTCAACGTGAAAAAAAAAAAAAAATGAAAAATTCTATTATAAGAAATCGGAGATGATCGAATAACAAAATTCCAATCTTTGAAAAATTTCGTTAAAACTTTTTACTCGTTTTACGAGACTCCAAATGGAAATTAAATTTGATTGGATTGTAATTAGTGATTATTGAAATTTATTGTTAATAATAAGTATGAAATTTGTTTATTCGGACTTTGATCAATCGAAGTTTTGAGTTATTCGAGGCACTCGATTAATTCGTGAAAACTTGGCAGGAATCGAAATGCATGCTGGGATAATAACGGACAAATTTCGGATAAAAGGGACAAAGCATCAGTTGTGCCAACGAATAATTCAGACGTCTGAATTTCGTTGCTTACACACGCGTATAGTTCGTAAAAATCCTACTTTGTTTTTTACACGCGTTAACTTTGTAAATACAAGCTTGCTCTTACGTTGCCAACGACAAATGCGACAGTTTCGATTCTCGAGTTAAACGGAAAAAATCGTCGTCTATTCAAAAGAGAGGGCAAAAGGTCACAGCGAGTGGCTCTTAAATATGTTGAGGTTACAATCGGAAACAACTTCTCTCCGACCTCTGTGTGACCTCTTATTGATGAAACAATAACGAGATGTTGTGGCTAAAAAACAAATGAGCAAAGTAGACTTACATTATAACTGAATTTGTTAACTAACTTTGTTAAGCAAGTAAGAAAAAGAGTCAAGCGCGTCCATTAATGGGGACTTGGTCGCTAATTGGGACACTCGCTTCAAATGCCTCGTAAATATTCTCGTCAGATATGGATTTCAATATGTAGAACGCACAATGATGAATAAGATTAAACAATGATGAAAAATAAAAGGAACAACGAGAAACGATCGGAAATTACATCAAGTGATCTCTTATCGATGAAACAATGAAGAAAATATTGTAGCTAAGAAATTAATGACCAAGTCAAAGAAATAAATGACATCAAGCGATCTCTTATCGATGAAACAATGAAGAGAATATTGTAGCTAAGAAATGAATAACCAAGTCAAAGTAGACTCCAGCGCGTCCATTAATGGGGACTTGGTCGCTAATTGGGACACTCGCTTCAAATGCCTCGTAAATATTCTCGTCAGATATGGATTTCAATATGTAGAACGCACAATGATGAATAAGATTAAACAATGATGAAAAATAAAAGGAACAACGAGAAACGATCGGAAATTACATCAAGTGATCTCTTATCGATGAAACAATGAAGAAAATATTGTAGCTAAGAAATTAATGACCAAGTCAAAGAAATAAATGACATCAAGTGATCTCTTATCGATGAAACAATGAAGAGAATATTGTAGCTAAGAAATTAATGACCAAGTCAAAGAAAGAAATGACATCAAGCGATCTCTTATCGATGAAACAATGAAGAGAATATCGTAGCTAAGAAATGAATGACCAAGTCAATATAGACTCACGTGATAACTGACTCTGTTAAGCTGGTAAGAAAAAGAGTCAAGCGCGTCCATTAATGAGGACATGGTCGCTAATTGGGACACTCGCCTAAAATGCCTCGTAAATATTCTCGTCAGATAACGCGCAATGATAAATAAGATAATACAACGGAGAAAAATAAAAGGTCCAACGGGAAACGATATTGTAATGTCTCGATCGAAGATTCTCCGTTCCCCAATGAGAGGACAACTTGTGTTTACATGAAAAAATTAACCCTCGAAAGGACCACCAGTGAGAATGTAAAAATTAAGGTTAGAAATAAATCGAGAATTTTCGTAATTATATCGTATTATATATTATATATATAATACGAAAATAATAAATAATAATTACGAAAATTCTCGATTTATTTCTAACCTTAATTTTTATTATTATTATAATTTTATTTATTATTTATATAATATATATATGTATAGTAAATATTAATGATAATTTATAATTGATAAAATACGCGTGAAAGAGTCGTTGGAAAAGTGGAAAATTCGTGCAAGAAGATTTTATCGCACAGCTCGAGGAGAGAAAACTTTTAGTCTCTCTAACGACGTCCCAGAGAGAAAAAGCAAAGTTTGCATTCGGCGAACCGATCGAGGACCCTCGCGAGACCTCTCTCGGTTCCTTCGCCATCCTCTGTGAGGTTTTTGCACCAAGATAAGAATCGCATTGTTCGCCTCGGAGAGCAGTCGGATTTTTTTGTTTTTTTTTTTTTATCGTTCGAGAGAGCCCTCGAGCTTCGAGAATGAAAGAATGTCCGCGAGAGCGTCCAGACTGATCCAAAAGTTAGTCTGCTCGTTCACGCAGAGAGCGAGGACAGTCTTGTCGATATTAAAAAAAAAAAAAAACAAAAAAAACAAAAACGCTAAAATAATTCGAGACAAAAATTGGAGAATTCAATTTTACGACTATGGACAATTTTCTCACTGTGAATAATTTTATTAATCGTTTTAAAAACGTTGCTGGGCATTAATTTGATCGCCATATTGGATTGACGATATCATTCATTCCAGAGGGATTACTAATCATTTTGATTAAGACACTGGCTAAGGTTTTTCACACTCTACAGTCGTCCGATATCAATTTCATTTGTGTGTGACGATCGAATTACGAGCGCACGCGTCTTTTTTTTTTTTTTTTTTTTTTATCATTACGACGCTTACACCGAAAGACTTTTAACTGTACGAATCGCTGAAGGATTTATGAGCTCGTCGATCCAATCTTGTTTACCACGTGGCGATGAACAAAGAAAAATTTGACTCTGACATTTTACTCGTCAGATAATTTTTTTTTTCTTTTATTCGTTATTTTTTATTTTTTTTTATTTTAGGAATATTTCAGCCGATTTGTTCGATTGGAAAAAAAGTAGAGTTGAGTTTGAGGGGAAAAAAAAATACGTCTGCTCTTATGGAGACTCGAAGATAAAACGTCCTATCGCGATAAAACCCCCGGGGAGATTTTTTTCGACGTTCCAACGAAAAGTTTGATGGTCCAAATCGGTTAATCGGTGGAAAATCGACACACGGATAGAAGATTTTCCACATAGGCATGAAAACATTTCTTTGTACACGCATCGTTGATTTGTGTGCTGGACCCTTCCCACGTGTCTAATTGGCCCTAAAGATTTCTCATTCTGTTTTCCTTTCCTTTGTTTTCCTTTTTTTTTTTTTTTAACCCTCGCAATATACAAAATCATTCACGTCATCTTGCAAACGCGACCAAAAGAACATTTTTCAATGTTCGGCAATGAAAAAAAAAAGAAAGAAAAAAATCGACGCCCGGAAAAAAATAATCAAATAGCGTGAAGAACGGATCGAATTACGACGAGTTACGAAATGAGAACGCAAAGATGATTTTTTTCGTGCCTTTAACGGTATTTCCAGCCATCTGGTGGTGGTTTCTACAAACGATTTTTTTTTTATTCTTTATTTTTTCATTATTTTAAAACTTATTAAAATCACGATAAATTCAATTAAACTGGACAATGTTGCATTTTTTAACGGGGAAAAAAAAAAAAAAAAAAAATGCAAGTCGACGATATTATTCAATCAAACGAAACCAAATACTCTCGCGATTAGCCAGAGAGTTGGCAGGAGGGGATGAAAAAGTGCAAAGATGATTCTTTTCGTGTCTGTAACGGTATTTTTAGCCATCTGGTGGTGATTTCTACAACCGTTTTTTTTTCTTTCTATTTTAATTATTCAATTTATCAAAAACTCATTAAAATCACGATAAATTTAATTAAACTGAATAGAGTTGCAATGTTTAGTAACGAAAAAAAAAAAAAAAAATGCCAGAGAGTGGGCAGGAGGGGATGAAAAGTGCAAAGATGATTCTTTTCGTGTCTGTAACGGTATTTTTAGCCATCTGGTGGTGATTTCTACAAGCGTTTTTTTCCCTTTCTTTATTAATTATTCAATTTTTCAAAAACTCATTAAAATGACGATAAATTCAACCAAACTGGACAATGTTGCATTTTTTAACGCGAAAAAAAAAAAAAAAAAAAAAAAATGCAAGTCGACGATATTATTCAATCAAACGAAACCAAATACTCTCGCGATTAGCCAGAGAGTTGCCAGGAGAGAACGAAGAGGTGCGAGTGAAGCTGAACAAAAGACGATAAGGGGAAATCACCTCCCTCCCCCACCCCACGCCACCAAACCACTGTGTGTGTGTGTGTGGCTCGAATACGACGCTTGTTTCAAGTGCAACGCACCATTCTCAAACATTGTTTCACGTCTCGAATACGAGCACCCTGAGAAGTTAGATACGCAAAGTGTTTGTGCCTTTGATGCGGGCCGATTTTTTTTTTTTTATTTTTTATTTTTCCTCCTCACTAGTCAGCGACATTATAAACCTCCTTTGATTATTATCCTTTTTTTTTTTTATTCTCATTACGAGAAACTACGAGATTGGGTACGAGGAAATCGTGTCAACGACTTTTTGATAATTTTAGCTGCATCGTTTCTTCAGAATTTTTTTTTTTCTATTCAAATATTTGGGGGAGAAATATTTAGTGTAAAAAATGAATGAATTCCTATAATAATTTATATAAATAAAAAAGTGTTACTGCATTAGTATGAAAATAATAATTAAATAATATTAATAGGGTGATTATTATTATTATTATTGGCAAAAATTACACGAAAATTCTTACCTTGACGAATGAGTGAAATTTGATTTTGCTCGGCGATACAGGCGGACTATTTGGCTGCAGTGAAATTTGGGGTGTTTGAAGAAAATTTTGCACCTCCATGAGATATCCTTTTCTTGCAAATCTGCTCTTTGGGCTCATATGAATGCTTCCCTCGATTTTAGCCTTTTTAATAATTTTCAAATTTTCCTTGGCGTTTTGCCTGAGTATGATGTGACTGAGTCTTCTCATATTGGCACGAGAGTCATTAGCGCAAATTCTTCGCCATGGTTTTGACACCATACTGACAGAGCATAGATCCTGGGGACTCAGATGAGCGAGAATTTTTGAAACAGCCCGCCAATGATTGCTCTTCTCACCGAGATAAGTCAAAAGATCGAGATAATTTTTGCCAGTAAAATCTGGCGTTGCTCTCGTTCTGTGTCTTGCGTATGCGAGCGCCCTCTGGCTAAAATCCAATCGCTTTGGTTTTATTTCCGAGTGATTGGGATGATCGTTTATCACGAGCTTGCCCAATGTTTTGTTATCGACCGAGTCGACAACGATTATTGGAGAAGTTTTTCTCGTCGTTGGTGAATATGTGAGGGAAAAATTTGCATTCCTATTCGTGTAATTGTCTGCGCAGCAAGAATTGACGAAAAAATTTTGCCCGCGAGATTTATTTGGCCTCGGCGATGAAGTTTCTGATGGATATGGCGTACTTTGTTGTCCAATCACCAGTTTCATTTCGACATCCTCATCTATTGGCTCTGAGGCGACGAAGGATGATGATGGAACCACCGGCGATGGAGGTGGCGATAAAAGTTGCAATCTCGATGCTGGTGTCACCGGGACTCCGGTACTTCGCCATGTTCGTCGATTTCTCGTCCTTCGCTCGCGCAATTCGGCGACGATATTGAGCGAATCTGCCAAACTGCTCGAACGAACCTCAAAACTTAAATTCTTCTCGATACTTGAGATCTGATTGTCACAAGTGAAATTTCCCGAATCGTTCGAAATTCCCGCTGATGATAATTCTGGTGATTCGTCGATCAGAGAATCGGACAAATTTATCAAACTGTTGAATTTCGAGCGTGGACGCTGCAACGATTGACGAGGATCAGATCGTAAACGATAATGGCGCTTTACGGATGGAAATGAACCTCGGGAATTCCGACAGCCGGAAATAATTGGGGTAAAGTTACCAGAGCGAGGTGTCAGTGTCAAATAACCACTGTCAGAAGCATCGTAAGAATCGTGAGAGCTACGAACACTTTTATTTGTTGATCCATGTGGCGTCTCACTGATATTCGTAATCTCATGATCGGCCATTTTTTTTTTAAATTATTTATAACGTTTATTCACTCAATTGCACGAAATTATTATTCTCTTGCGTTCGTTTTTTAAACTTTGCGCGAAAATTATTTACTTTGCGCGTGAGAAAAGAAGAAAAAAAAAAAAAAAAAACAAACCTCACCTGGTTCGTACTTTAGGTTGAGGCTCTCGCGACATTTTTTACAGCGAACTTTTATTCGTTTATTTTGGCACAAAACACGCGTCGTACGATAGGCACAAATAATAAAGACGAAATTGCGCGCCAAGATATTCCGGCCACGGTCACTTTCACCGGGGTTTTTTTTTACGTGGAAAAAAAAAAAATCACGTTCTTCTCACTCTGGCGTCCCGCGAATTACTGCGCGTGTCTCACACACGTTTGTTGACGTTTCTTTCGGCGCGATCACAATGCGAGGTATGCGCATGCGGCGGCAAATCACACAACGCCTGATACAGCTAACAACTATTGGAGGTTATACGCTTCTCGTACACAAACTCGATGTTTGTTATTGCGCGAAGATTACGCGCGAAAAGAAAAGAAAAAATTTACACTCAACTTTGTTTTCGGCGTGTCAGATGTGACGCCATTATTATTTTTTGTTCCTCTTTTGACGGCGACACTTCGAGTTGAGAATAATGCACGCACCCTCTAACGGGAACTACCCCTTGCAGCTTCCGCCATTTGGACTTTGGTGCATAAACAAAAAACACCACCGGCAATGACGCGAAAAACTTTACTAATGGCACTTATTTCCACACAATTATTCCCGATTAACGTTTATCGACAGATTCACTCACTGATGTAACAAAGAAATTATTTCACTGCGTCGTAATGTCAAATACAGAACGCGGAGGCACATAATCACGATAAGTGACGCGGGCCAGGGGTAAATGCAGAATGAAATACGCGCACGCGGAGCTGTCTCAGAAATCTCCCTCTGCGCGCTCCGGGACACTTGAAAACTTTGAAAACACCAGTTTGTATTTGTGTGGATCACAGAGGGGGATGGCAGAGTACGATTCGGCCAATCGAGAGACTCGTCTTATCCCGCCAGCACATAGTCAACGTTTCAATTGGCCTCGAGCTTTCGCGAGCCAGTTCGCCCGTTTGCAGTGGATGGTGCTGCCGCGCGCGGATACTCTTGCAAACGTTACGCAGACGACGCTCCCTGTTGCCGGGGAAACTTTCGGGGCTCAGTGTTTCTCATTTTTTTTTTTACTCGTGCTTTCGATGTCCAGAAGGAATGTATGCGATTTTCACAAAACTACGAGATTCTGACAATACTCGCGTTTTGTTTTGTCATGCAAGGAAATAATATTTGGTAAAACTGCAAAATACGAGCTAAGCTTGAAGTTAGCTGTGAGCGCTGAGAGATTTTGACACTAACGCCCTCTATCAGTGAAATAGAAGAACTCATTCCAACAACGGTGCTATATGTCGGTACAAAAAATTACTATTACGAAGTTTACATTACAATTCACTTCTTTTTTTTTTTTACAAAATTCATTATTCCCACCCGCACCATTTTTTAGCCTCAATATGTTGAGAAAAATTAACGTTTTAACGATTGATTAGGGAACGGGTACGATTCGTTCCCTGATAATAACTTCCATTGGCCATTGTTAGAAAACTGATCGCTTGCGACGTCACTTCCGGCCGCGACGGCGTCACCTCCGGTTAGATTTGACGTCGCTTACGGTTGAATTTGACGTCACTTCCGGCTGTATTTGACGTCACTTCCTGTCTCGACAACACAGCTTCCTGTCTCGATGACGTCACGTTCGGTCATGATGACGTCACTTCTGGTTAAATTTGACGTCACTTCTGGTCACGAAGACGTCACTTCCGATTAAAATTGAACGCTTGTGACGTCACTTCCTCTTAAATTTGACATTACTTCGGTCACGATAACGTCACTTCCGGTCACGATGACGTCACTTTTGGCTGGAATGACGTCACTTCCAATTAAATTTTACGGCACTTCCGGTTAAATTTTACGTCACAACGTCACTTCCGGTTATTTTTACGTTGCTTCCGTTCGCGATGACGTCACTTCCGGTTAAATTTTACGTCACTTCCGGTTGTGATGACGTCACTTCCGGTCTCGATAACGTCACTTCTGCCGTCACAATGACGTCACTTCCGGTTAAATTTACAGCACTTCCGGTTAAATTTTATGTCACTTCCGGCCGCGATGACGTCACTTCTGGTTAAATTTTACGTCACTTCCGGTCACGATGACGTCACTTCCGGCCGCGATGAAGTCACTTCCGGTTTAATTTTACGTCACTTCCGGTTGCGATGACGTTACTTCCGGTCACGATAACGCCACTTCAGTTTGCGATGACGTCACTTCTGGTCTCGATAACGTCACTTCCGGTCGCGACGACGACACTTTCGGTTTAATTTTACGTCACTTCCGTCGCGATGACGTCACTTCCGGTCGCGACGACGTCATGATCGGTTAAATTTAACCGGACGTGACGCGCTCGGTCCCGTTGTTTTGGTTTTAATTCTAACGCTTGTTCTCGTTGTTTTGGGTTTACCTACGGCGCAAAAATTGTAATTGCACGCCACGACGGTGACGCCATCTACCGGCGAGTTCGCAAAGCTTAAAAATGTCAATTCAAAAAAATGAATTTTCTCGCCACGACGGTAGCGCCATCTGCCGGTGAGTTCGCGGAGCTAAAAAATGTCAAGGCAAAAATTTGATTTTTTCCTGCGACGACGGTGACGCCATCTACCGGCGAGATCGCGAAGCTTAAAAATGTCAAGGCAAAAAAAAGAATTTTCTCGCCACGACGGTGGCGCCATCTGCCGGTGAGCTCGCGAAGCTAAAAAATGTCAAGGCAAAAATTTGAATTTTCCCGCCATGATGGTGGCGCCATCTACCGGCGAGTTCGCGAAACTTAAAAATGTAAATTTCCTCGCTACGACGGTGGCGCCATCTGTCGGTGAGTTCGCCAAGCTAAAAAATGTCAAGACAAAAATTTGATTTTCCCGCCACGAAGGTGGCGCTAAGGTGGCTCCCGGCGAGTTCGCGGAACTACTAAGTTTGATATGAACAATAAGAACTGTTATTCACATACCACGCCTTATGGGCACTTACGTTGTAATCGGGCGAGGCATTATGTTTTGTGTTCCCTAATGTCTACAAAACAGGAATTCTCCATTCTCAGTCCCTCAGTCGGTATAGTGAACTGTATACGCCATATAGTGCGAAAGGCCCCCAATCTAATGCATTTTGAAGTCCTGGGTAGTACTAGTCGAAATTTCATTACGGCAACACTGCTTGGAGTACTAACAATCTGGCAACCCTGATTCTGTCAGTGGATACGCATGGTCGTGTTGTTGTAAATTAAACGTTAACAAATTCAGTTATTGATGCTTTTTTCCGCGTTTCGCTTCATCTAAATCATTACAATAATGGAATCGAGCAAAGCAGACTCTGCTCCAAAACAAGCCATGGTCTATATTTGCGGAGGTAAATCGAATTGTGACGACACAATTCACAATTCAAAATGTGAGGTTATGTCAGTCGAATTGAGAAAGTGATTTTTCAAAATCTTATGTTATTTCAGAATGTCATCACGACAATGAAATTCGGCCGCGAGATCCAATTCGTTGCCGAGAATGTGGATATCGTATTATGTACAAGAAACGAACAAAGCGTCGTATCCTTTGAAAAAAATTATACAGACATATTTTTTTTCTACATATCTACAGCTCTATTTGATGAAATTTAATTAAGTAACAGTCACGCACGAGAAGAAATTAGACATTCCTACCTTTTTTTCGCTTTAGATTTCACACAAATTATCGAAATATTTATTAAATTATTTGCTGAAATATATATAGGTCCAAATTTTGCAGTTAAAAGACACGTAAATTTCTCGTTCTAATCGTTGTTAGCTTTTGGCAAAATTTTACCATAACCGAGCGCTCGTATTTACAATAATTTTGCTGCATACTGCACACATTGAGACAAAATATAATCAGCACAATTGTGAAATTGGTTAATTTAACAAAATCTGACAAATATTATTTAAAATGGATACAATTTTTTTCATTATTATGAAATTATCTTCCACATTGTGCACAGATGCAGTGCTAATAATTTGAAATATTGCTAATTATTATGGGTCAGATTTGTACAATATTTAAAAAATATCTCATAAAAATAAGAAATTTTCCTCAACATTTTTCTTCAGTGGTTGTATTTGATGCTCGTTAGTACACTCAGGATGGATGACACCAATTGGATGGATGCTACAGGACATTTTCTCCTACCTATAAGGATATTATTGTAGGAAACTTTTCTTAAATATAATTAATTTTATTTTCAACAAATTCACGAATATCTCTATCCATTTCTTGGCCACAAATTACGTGTCTATATTATTTCCCATTTTATCAAGAAACTCTTGAAATATTTTAGGCAATATATTTTGTTTTTATTTACAATAAATAAATTACATTCTCGTTAATATTTTAACAGAGTTTACAGGAAACAGGAAGAAAGTTGTAACAACGACGTAAAAACGGATCATTGGTCTCTGACGATTCGTAAAAGATGACGCTAACTATTATTTTAAGTATAATGCTTATATAAAATCTTACACCGGTCCCATTTCTCTGATATTCATCGGCAAAAGCCATATTTTGGTTCCAATGAAAATGTTTCATGATAAATTTTCACTTCGAATCCCCAGTCGGGATTCTTCCTTGGCCATTTTTTTTTTCTTTTTTTCTTTTTTTTTTTTTTACACAAAATTTCACAGATAGGCTAAGCGAGTAGGAGTTTTGGGAAAACTTAGCCTTGCACCAGTCACAAATATTCATCCTCGATAATATGAAATTCTCACCGAGAGTCGTGAAAAATTCTTCAATGACTCTGGTCAATTCTTTATATAAAATTCTAAATTTCTATTATCCGTTTTAAGATACATTATAAAATACTATATAACCCAAGACCAATGACCCGTCTTGTTCGATTTTTCGTGGAGTATACAAAATTTAAATTATCCATAAAAATAGCACTGAGGCTCTTTGTAGATTTTTTCGTAAACTTAGAAAACCGATGATACACGGGCGAGGGGGGGGGGGGGGGGCGATATTTGTTCTTGTGAATAAACAAATGTATTTGTGATGGTTCGAATGAGGGATGCGACAAATCGTTTTTTTTTTTTTTAAATCGACGTCATTTCACCTTCATTAAGACTAATACTGAGTCTGGAAGCAGCCGAGCCAACGTTTTTGTTTTTTTTTTTTTTTTTTTTTAACTGCAACTCGAGAGAGAGAGAGAGACGATAATTTCTCCCTTAAAGTCACAAACATGACGAGTCAAATTATATATATATATCGAGACAAAAAAAATTCTTATATTTTTGCACTGAAGTAAATTTGAGTATCGTTACTTTGCAGAGTTCATGAATTTATTCACAGCTTATGAGCTTGATTATATATATATATATATATATATACATATATATATTACCATAGAGACGATATAAATTACGCCTCAAATAATTAGAGATATTTGATATGTAATTGGCGTTTTGTGATCGTATACAAAAATAAAATAAATAAAAATTCCTCTGCTCTGTTATCATGGCGCACATTAGAAATTTTCATTTTGTTTACACAAATGTCTTTTTTTTTCTCCCCCCTCCCTATCCTTTGAAACAAAATGAAAAATAATTTAAACAAAAGAATTAAAATAAAATGTGGGCTCGGCATTTTTCATACATGCACACATACACATCTTGGAAGCTCTTACATAATTTCTCATTGGGGAGTTTTTTTTTTCTCAATAGAATCTTAACGGGGTTATACATCAAGTGCTACGTTTCTCTATTCTACATTGATATCGTTTGGCAACAACCTTCTTCTTCTTCTTCTTCTTCTTTTTGTTCTCCTTTCTCTCTTAATGTGACCTCGTTGTATACAATTGTGCGGCCATTTTTCTTTCTCATAATTCCTTGTCCTTAATCACCTCAAGCACATGTAGGTACAAATTTATGATTATCGAGGTATGATTATGCAATAGGAAAGACATTGTGTGCTTGAGCGCTTTTCAGTCGCGTACATCGTTAAATAATATTATATATATATATATATATATATATATATATATATATATATATATATATATATATATATATATATATAATAATAATAATATTTCGCAAGAGCTTATTTTTTTTTTTTTTTCATTAATTTACGAGAAGGAAATGAGCCTCCTAAGAGCTCCTGGGCCATTTTGAAAATTTAAAAAAGTCACAGATACAATAAAAATACCAAATATCATAAAATCCCATATTTTATGATTTTTTATGAAATTTCGGATTATCGGATTGAACAATCTCGCAATTCGTTAATTGAGAAATTTGAATGCTTCACGATTGTTTAACGATAATGTGTCTCTCAATAATTATTATACATATGTCGGTAAATATGTGACTCGTTAATTGTGACAATATCGTCAATGCAAGGAAAACCTTTTTTTTTTTTCAACGGTTTTTTTTTCTTTTTGTTTTTAACAATATAAACGCACGCCCTCCAGTTGTGTCAATAATCTTTTATCCGCGATGTTTAAACGCATTTTTTTCAACATACAAATATGTGAAAAGGATGTATATGCGCGTGTATATATATATATATATATATATATATATATATATATATATATATACACACACACACGCATATACATCGTTTTATATATATATATATGGCGATATTTCATACTAGAGAACAAAAAAAAATTCTAGTCCAAGTTTACGCCGATCGATAGGCTGTTTAGAGGTCGTTTTTAAATTTCAATTTTCCCGGTGGTTTGAAAACATTTTTCAATTTTAGTGCAAGAGATCTAATCTAATCACGAATTTTCTCACCACCGGAAGAAAAAAAATAAATAAAAAATTTCAGCCTCCACACTGGATGATGAAGAGTAATAATTAACACCCCAATACCCCCCTTCTCGTCCATTGGAAAATAAAAATGAAAAAAAAAAAAACAGACATTAGAGTTACCGTTCGAAATACTCTTCAAGGTTGCAGCACGCAAACATTTGCACTTAAAATTCAGAAATCACATGCCCAGTCAATTGCACCTTATAATCCTATTTGTGTTCTTTGTTTGTTTGTTTCGTTTCAAAAGTTAAATCGTATATAAATAGTAAATTATTATTTTTTTCTCGTTTGGATCGACACTTTGCACTGTTGCACTCGTCAGTTGGACGATGCACATTTTTTTCTCTCGACACATTTTTTTTTTTCATTTTTTTTTCATTATCGAGATACTCAACAGTTTCATACTGTTGAAAAGATTATTCGCGGCAATTTTGTAACTATTGCACGTAAAAGAGAGAGAGAGAGATTTAGCTCACTTATGAATTTTTCGTGAACGAAAAATTCACGAAAAATTCTTTCGGGATAAATACACCGATAGTTTCACGACTGTTGAGAATTCTCTCGAGGTGAAATTTTAGTAATGTGAAATGTCGTTGGGTCATAAATTCTTTGACGATTCATGAAAATATTGAAAAGTACAGACGCGTTTGTCGCGTTTTTTTGGCACTATGTGTCATCGTTCTTTCGTCTACTCGTGTCATCTGCTTTAACGAGGCTCATAAATTCCTCGTGTCCGCGTTTTTGAGTATTATTATCCTTGTCACGTATTTCCGGATGGAGACTCATTGCCATATTATTACCGTGAGATTCACTATTGTGCTCGACGAAGCAATGAACTTGAAGCTCATTAACAGTTCTCACGGATATCGTACAAATTTGACATTTGTAAGGATGGGAATTTTCGTCAATTCGTGAATCTTGGCTCGAATCATTTGTTCTTTCTGTTCTTTCTGGCCGAGGAGTGTAATCTACTCGTTGCTGAGTCTGAACAAAATGTGTATTTCCGTGACGTGGCTCATTTATTATTTTGGCCTCATCGCCGAGTAACATCGGCATGTGATATGCGCGAGATGATTCGCTATCTGGATTCATTTGTGATGGTGGAGGATATTGATGCAATGCGTGATGTGGAATTGGCTCACCCTCGTCCGATGATGTTTCACCACCGCTGGCACCTTGATGGGGTATCATTTCGGCGTCCCATTGACCCATTTTGCTAGGATCTTTTTCATAAAGCTTTTGAGCCAATATCTGTCAGACAAAATAACAAAAAAAATTGTCATTTTTTGTATCAAAGTCGAGGGAATTTTTTTAAAAATAATTCGACAAAAATTAACGAACCTGCAGACTAGTTAAACTATTATCACAATCGGTAGTGTCAATGTCATTGAGATTAACGCCGGATCTTTCCATCTCGGCGTATGTCCCAAATGGAAGTTTTCCCAAACACTCGAGCTTCATAATGTGCATTTTGCTTCGCAAATGTTTAGCAAGATGGCCGTGAATTCTGAAAGCGATTTTACAGTCTGTGCACTTGAACGGTCTGGGATTGCTGGTTGTTGCAGCTCCAAAAGTCGATGTCATGCTGACCTGTGTAACATTTCAATGGAATATTTCAAGAAAAACGAGATGATAAAAAAAAAAAAGAAAATTATTAAAATATTTAATCAACTATTAACGATATTTTACCTTGTTGTGATGCGAGACAGATCTCTCGTGTTTCGTCAAGTGTCCTTTCGTTCTAAATGACACTGCGCAGCTCTCACAACGGAATGGCCTCTCGAAATAATGAATATTTATGTGCAGTCTCAATTGACTCGGTTTGCTGAAGACTTTATTGCAAATTCCACAAACACTTCGGCCATCCTCGGTCACGCTGTAACAATAATATATATTATTATTATTAATATTTTAGGCATTCTTAATTAAAATTTTCCAAAAAAAATCCCATTTTGTTTTTTAAATACCAAAATTTATTTCGTCACTTTGGAATAATTCGTTGCCCCGTGATAATTGTCGGCTTATTTTAATGCGTAACCTCAAGCAGCAGGTCACGAATTGGAAAAATAAATTATTTTTGGTTAAAACAAATGAAAAACTCACCTGACATAATTTTGCGCTGGTCCGCTCGAAGGCTGAAGAAATTCTGCCTGAGGTTTCGTTCCTCCACCCGGTGGAGATGGAGATCTAAAACCGGGACCTCCAACGACCATTTTTCTCGCGACACTGTGCTGTTTCATGTTTTCTGACAAATTTTGCTTAGTAATTTCCATCTCGTGACGTTTATTAATTTCGCCACTATTTCTCGTCTCTTGTACTCGTGAAATTTCGTGCAATTTTGGAGATTCGTGAATAATCGCTGGCACAGATTCGTAGCTCGATCGTGAAACTTCTTGAGCCCGATGATGATCACTTTTGTACTCATTGATGATTCTCGGCTCTCTACTCGGCGGCCTCGAATCAGCGACGACGCTCAATGGCGTGGAGACTTCCTGACGCAAATCTACATGGGGTGATTTAAAATCTCGACTAGGTGGCCTCAATTCTTGTGAGGGCAGCTTGAATTCTTGACTAGACGTTCTTGCCTCGTGAAAATTTGTCCCTTGCTGCGAAGAAATTCTATAATGATCCTGATTTGCTAATCTCATTTCCCGACTGGGTGGCCTTGAAATTATCGTTCCATTCTCATGAATTCTCGGACTTTGACAAGAAATTCTCGAGTCCGTTGATAAATCTCGAGATTTCATATCGTGTGGTGAATTTCGATAATCCTGATGGCAAGATTCGCGAGATCTCTCAATTTCATTAATCATTTTCATTGCATTGAACATTGAACTGCGATCAATATCATTTTTCGTCATTTGTCCAATTCTCGTATTAACATCACCAAGTTTTTGTGGTGATTGACGATCAATTGCCAAATTGCCTCTAGAATATTCCAAGCTGATCGATCTCTCGGCTAAATTTTTCCCGATTATCATCGAATGATCATTATTTGTTCTCGTATTTCCGCCATATTGTCGATTATCATTATTATTTTCACGTTCGAGGATTGTACGATTGGCAAATTCCTTGTCGACGTAAAGAGACTCGATGTCAAAAGGTCTTTTCTCGATTACTCCATTATTTTGATAAATTTTATCTCTCGTATCAATGATTTTCATGTCTTCCGTTGTCTGCTGCTTCGACATAGTTTTAATTCTCGTCTCGAGAATGCTCTGCTGAAGTCTGCTTGGATTTGTATAAGTAACCGTTGGCGTACAGCTCGAATCTGTATTTCTCGAGCTCATAAATTCCAGCTGTTTCGTCGTATAAGCTTCGCGTTCTTTATTTTTATCAAATTTTGTCCCTCCAACGCGATATTGTTGCTTCATTTTGCTATCCATGACGTGTCTCTCGGTCAAATATGCCTGTAACATTTGACCTTCGGCGTCCGGTTTCCATTCTCGGCCTTGCACCGGAAGTCTCTCCATCGTTTGAACGATCGTCTGCATGAGAATTGGCTCTGAGACTGGAGTCAGAATATCAGCAGTTTTTTGTCTCGTTGGAAAAATCGCGCAAGTCATTTGTGATGTTTGTTTCGTTGTAAGATCCATCGGTTGTGAGGATTGATGTCTCATTTCCGGTTGACGTCTCTCATCATTCTCCATATTGGATTGTTCGATTTTTGACGATCGTATTACACTGTCGCGAGACTCCTCGGTAACGGAGCAACGCGTCGATGGAAAATAATAACGATGAGATATTTCACTCTGGATCATGGTAGTTGATGTGACGCTCATTGGCCCTGAATTGGCCAAAGTCGAGATGATACTCGTTGTCACGCAAGTTGTTGGAAATGTCAATGCGTAAGGATAAGTCGTTGGACGTCCAGCTGGCAAAAGTCCTGGAAGTCTATTGGAACTTCTTTGTGACAGTGACAAAAGACTGTGAGCTGCTTCTTGTTCTTCACTTCCGGACTCGTCGCTGTCATCGCCATCGCTCTCGTCTTCTTCCTCCGATGAGTCCTCGGCATTTCCACCACCGGCTACCAAACGTGCTATTGCCTCTTTGTCAATATTTTCGTCACACACTGACGTTGGAACTGGCATAACTCCAAGTTCTACGCACTTTTTGTAATGAGCTTTCGATTTCATGTGTTTTGTCAAATTTCCTTTTGTTTTAAAACTGTTGAGGAAAAAGAAAAATAATTTGATTAATTATTTTTATTATTTTCCATAACGTTTCGTACAAAGTTCCCTAAAGTTTTAATAATTATTTAAAAAAAAAAAACTTTAATCAAACATTAAATGAAAAATTATTTCCTACTATTTACGATTTTTTTAAATTAATTAATTATTATTTACCTAAACGAGCAATGTTTGCACGTGTATGGCCTGACATCTGTATGAGTTCTGATATGTTTCTTCAGCATCGATGGTTTCTTACAACGTATGCCGCATTCTTCGCAGACGTAACGACCTCGACCTTTTTTTAATCCATCAGAAGAGCCAAAAAAAAAACGAAAAACAGAAAACAAAATAAAAGAAAAAATAAATTTTTCAGCACAAAGTTGCATCGTACAAATATAAAATGATAAATAATTCCTCTTACCTCGTCCCCTGACATATGTGTAATCCTCGTTGCTCTCAAATCCACCGTCAAAAATTTTAACTCTTCGAGTTTTTTCTTGCGTATCACTCTCGAGTCCACTGTCCGGACTCGTAGGAGTTGTTGGCCTCTGTGACGAGTGTGTCAAAATATCATCCTGTTTTTTCCACGCAAGTGTATAATTAACTGGCCTATGTCTCGAGTCATAATGAGCCATGTCAATATCGGGCGGTGATTCTTTGCATATTTTCCAATTTGAGTACATCGAGAGACCATGCTGTTGATTTACGTACATTGGCTGTGGTCTGTTCAACGTACAATAAAAAACTCTCGTAGAACACTTTAGACCCAAATAAGTATAAGCGTGGCCATTCAAATAGAGCTGACCATAAGATTTTTTGGGTCTTGGAGTTTCGGGACTTATCAAGGGCAATGTATTTGCCGTTGGAGTTATTCCATGATGGCGTTTTGGGGTAAAAGTACCGGGCTTGAGTGGCAACGATGTTGGTCTCAAAAATTTCGTTAAACTTTCAGCCCCTTCCCTCGTCTCATTCTCATTGTTAATAATTTTTGGCAATCTAGCTTCGGACTTTTCAGCCTTGTGATAAATTAATTCCATGGAAGATTTGTTTGGCACATCCGTTTTGGAAGAATCAACATTCATTATTATAATCGGTGGTGGATTATTATTATCCAACCTTAGCTTAACCCCGTTTATAAGGCCATTTCCATAATTATCAATGGTCGATTTAACATCCGGTGAATTAATTCCACGTCCATTATCATGTAAATTGGAAAATAAAGGCGGTGACGATGAGTCAAATTTACCAACAGGAGATTCTCTCATACTGTCGATAGATTTTCTCGAGCTCTCAAGATCCGCTGTGCTCCAATTGGACAGTCTCTTTCGGCTCTCAATGATCTTCGGTGAAAATCTCTTGCCATAAGAATTTGGCGATGGGCAATTTTCCGTACCATTTGGAAAATTAAAAATTCCATCAATTTTTTGACCATTTTTATCATGGCAAAATTCTTGTTTTCTAGGACTCTCCGCCAATTTGTTGCTGTTAGCGTTGTACTTGGAAGACGTTACGTTATTCTTGATATGACGATCCAATTCAACTTTTGTCAATTCGCTGCTCGACGTTGATAAATTTCTCGTCTGTTTGTATTTGTCACTGACGCCAAACGAGTTAATATCGTTAATTTTTACACTAGGAACTTTTGGGCTTGCGAGACAAGTTCTGGTGACAAGTTCGTTACACGTGTTCGAAGTTTTGAAGTTTAATTTTGAAATATCTTTTGCTGGACTGGCCAGATCGAGAGGTTGTCCAATTAGATTGGAAGAATTGCTGTTGCTGTTTGAAGTTGGTCCGGGAATGCCAGGAACACTTGGTGTCTGCGCCCTGGTTACAGGACTGGCAAGATCGAGAGGTTGAGAAATAGCATGAAGACCCGGAAGACCAGGAATTACTTTGTACGAGGATGAGGAAGATTCGCAAGTGGTTAAGGATGGAGAAATTTCGAGGCTGGTGTTGACCCCAAGTGTATGAGGTCCTGGCATACCCGGAACATAAGGAATAACTTTGCCACCGTGAATTATACTGGCTATTCCAGCCTGGGGTAGTGTCAAAGGATTATAGGCAGTGATGCTGGTGAGTGGATTTAAATGTGGCTCGAGATAATTGTAGCATGACATCGTTGGCGCCAAATTCGGCGTTGATATGTTTGGTATTATCGGGGCAAGAATTTTTGGAGTGTTCGGAAGAGATATGGCAGAATTTTGGCTCGAGCAAGTAGACGGAGTGCCTGGTGGTTTGTGAACCATCGTACCACCCGAATGAAGACCAGAACGAACAACGATCGACGAAGTTTCACTCGTGACGGATTTATTTCCATTATTATTAACCATGTGCTCGTTTGACGGTGAATTTGTCTGTCTTGGCTCGATTCTCATAGTTTTCGTCTCACCGCTGTTATCGAGAATTCTCACCTCACCGCCGAACATTTGCAATGAATTTGGCCGTGGATATTTCGATAATTCCTCGAGAGAACGAAGTGTCGTTGGAACGGATTCTGATCGTTGTTTTTTCATGGGAGGTGCATAAGCATCGACGAGTCTCGTATTACCGAGCAGAGGACCTGGTGATGGTAGAGGCTGTATTGTTCCATAATAATCGGAACTTTTCGTACTCTCGTAATCATCGCGTTTATCAAGATCGAGTTGAAAATCTGTTTTTCTGGAAATTGGGGAGGCTCCTTTGCAATAATAACGCTCATGAGCCTCGAGATTGTCAGCGCTGGTGTAGGAAATTTTGCAACAATGACATACGAAATTTTCATTCTCGATTGTTGCATTTTCATCGGAATTAACGGAATTTCGAGTTTTCAAAAGAAGATCCTTGATTATTGAACCCTCCGAATTTTTTCCTTCATTAACGAAACTCTCGCTGTAAGCGCGTTTTCTCGATGATGTTTCCTCGATCGAGGAAAGATTCAATGGTTGCTCGGTGGTAGATTTTGTCTCAATTAGGCTCTGCTGTCTTTGCATTAATTTGTGAAGTCTCGGATCTACCGCCTCAACTATAGCCTGATTGTCTGTTATTATCTTGTCTATGTGCTCTTGCAACTGTTCGGCGTTTGGTTTTCCGCTTGTAGTTGAGGACGCCACCGCGCATGGCGCCACCACTGCAGTTACTCCAGAAATCGTTGAGTTTGGCAAATTTGACGAAACTTCCGTGTCATTGTTGACGCACTCAAGTCCCGTGTGAAATTTTGGCTTGTAGATTTTTCCTGTTTTCACAGTTTTACCGATTGATACAGAAATTGGAGTTGCAGAAGCGATTGGCGGTGGTGGCGTGCCTGTTCCATTGCTCGCACTGTCTGACAGACTTATGTCGGAATCCTCCGAGACCTGTTGACGAATAAATCAATAAGTTTTTTTTTATTTTTTAAATTTATTTTCTTCAGATCAATACTTGAAGTTATACAGAAAATTTATTTGATAAATTTATAACTATTATATTTGTATAAAAATAAAATAAAATTTTGTCAAGGCTGATACATAGTATCGTAAAATATTATATAAATATTTTTACAAAAAATATTTAAATAATATTCCACATTTTTATATATATATATATATATATATATATATATATATATATTAAAAAATTGTCACGATAATTTCCAATGATCAATACTTGAAGTTATACAGAAATTTTATTTGATAAATTTATAACTATTATATTTGTATAAAAATAAAATAAAATTTTGTCAAGGCTGATACATAGTATTGAAAAATATTATATAAATATTTAAGCAAAAAATATTTAAATAATATTCCACATTTATATATATATATATATATTAAAAAATTGTCACGATAATTTCCAATGCCAAGAAATGTGTCGGACGAGACATTACAGTCCAGCAGACGAAATACATGACACGGCATCAAATTAACATGACAAGTTTGCATATATGCAGAACGAGGGGGGGGGTCAGAATAGGCCTCTCGCATAGTGCAAAGTTTACGTCTATTTTTATTGCAAATGCCTGAGAAAGAGGACGAACAATATTTTGAACGGTTTTTCACTTACAAAAAATTACGGATAGAAAAATTGAATATTTTTCATAAATTGTGAGAAAAAGGGAATAATTGTTTGTTTATTTTTTTTTGTTCTCTCACCTTACTGGCATCGCCACCTTCCATCTTGAGCGCATGAGCCCTCGATCTGCAGTGTTTGTAGAGATTTGATTTGGTCTTGAAGGCAAAACCACATGGCACACAAGGATACGGTCGCTCATTAGTGTGAGCCCTGATGTGTTTTTGCAATACGCTCGGTTTGGCACACGAAAGTTTGCAATATGGGCAAACGTATCCCGTTTTACGTGATTCGGTCGGTTCACCCTCGGACTCGGGGGAACCGTCCAGCCTGGAAGACTCCTTGACAACGTCCTTGCCAATGTCCTTGACTTGTTCTTTTCTCTTTGTACTCTCTGAAGACGCTCCTGTATTCTCGACGACAGTTTCTCTCTTTGTTTCGACGGTCGGGGAGGGCGCCTCTGTCGTCGCCATCTTCTTAAATTTTTTGTGCAAATATTTTGGCTCTCCATCGTTATTGTTGTTGTTGTTGTTGTTGCTGTGGTTATTGTTGTTGTTGTTGTTGTTATTATTGTTGTTATTGTTGTTTGTCAACTGTGGGTCTGTCATCGCCACAGTTTGAATCACTGCTGAACCGGAAACAAAACAAAAAAACAAAACAATAAAATATCGATAAGTTTAGATCCATTATTAAAATTTCGTGGAAAAAATGGCGAAAAATGCGAGAATGCGGGAATGATAATCGTGGAATTGTTTGATTGGAAAAGTTTATTCTTCATACGCATATTAATTATCGTAAATTAAAAGCTCCGACT